>JAYDZK010000001.1:52905800-53014168 GCA_034509185.1 Euphonia xanthogaster
ATTTTTAATTTAGCCTCCTGATTCCCAGATAGGCTATACTAACTCAGGATGAACCAACTTCTGACTTTATAATCTGCGATACAGTTTATGACTTCATTTCTCAAGTAAGCCAGAAAGAAGAGAGGAAAAAAAATACTCTGTAAAAGAATAAAAAGAAACAGCAAAAAAAAAAAAATCAACTGGATTCTAATGCACTCCCTCAAACACTGTGCTACTTTACAGCATGCATTTAGTAAGAGACATGAAAAGAAAGAAGTACATTTCTGAAGTTTGCTTTATAATTTACTTATGTCTGCCCTAAATAATACTATAGACAGAAATACCTTTTATTAAATATTAATACTAAAGACATTTCAGACAGATGACAAATATGGTTTCTCTCTATTAGTCTCCACTTCAGAGCTAAACTGAAAACATCCAGTATTATTTTCTGGCAACCTCACATCTGTGGTTTTTAATCCCAACAACAGCAGGGGACCACTGACACACCCTCACCTGAAGAAAGACAGTTACACAGAGAAAAACACACATCCCTCTCTTCTTGTGAGAAATTACTTCAAATACCACTTGTGCACCACTGGTTTAAGTCCTAACCCAGAGGTAGACAAGATATAGAAAACTGCTTTGAAATTGTCTTGGTATTCAGAACACAACAACATGAGATTACAGATTAAATGTCATCTAAGGTATAAAAAATTCTAACATTACTAATATCTATTGTTTTCAAATGTAATAAGTAAGCATACAAAGACACAGGCACTTTTATGTAAAAGGACTCAAAGCTACAGCCTACTGAAAATAAAAAAAAGTAACTTTCCTTTCTTTTAACTTCAAGTCATATTCCTAACATTTGATCAGCATGAAATTATTTACCAAGTAAAAGCTTTCTAGGCAAAAAGTATTGGTTATTCATATCAAGTATCATTTTATTATTAAAAACACCTACTTTTAGTTTTCAAAGCAGATGTTTTTCCACCCATCTTTTGTTACAACGAGAATCATTACATCTAGGTTGACTCCACAGAGTGTGGTCCAGTGAGTAAGGAAAACTAGATGCAGACTCAAGATACTAACACTGCTGTGGCTCCCATACTGACTTACTGTGATTTGTGCCTTTGTCACCTCACCTATGCCAGAGTTCCCATTTGTAGGGCTAGTCCAACAGTATTTATAAGTTCCTACATGCTACTGGATCAAAAAATACTGCAAGACTTGAGTGTTTTTATTCACTAGTAGCACAGAAATTGCCAGATGGAATCACGTCTGCGGTCGAGCTAAGGTGATGTCAGTTACAAACACAGCACAAGTTGTTTTTCCATTGACTGTATATTCAAAATCTGCTGCTTGTATCATAACAAGGCTAATGAGGCTATCAACCACTCTTTTCCACAATCAAGCCCACTATCACTTAAAAAACATTAAATGGAAAAATGCAAAAGATGTAACAGGCCTTACAGAGGGTATATGATTATTAAATAGGAACTCCTGACATCAGTAATAAAAGCTAAATTAAAACAGTACCTTAAATTGTTTTAAAGTGCCAAAGGCTCATGAATTTCATGGTCATGAAGTGCTACTTCCAAGTACTTCTTCTTGAAGTCATCTTTCAAAAGACCTTTCTGCCTCCCATCTTCTTTTAAACTTAATAAAAGCTTCCTCTCTCCACATGTACATTGGCTACTAACCAATAAAGAATTTTGAAAACTTTAGACTAAGCTTGGTACCACACCAATTCATAGCAGACTCAGCACACAACATTTCCATGTTATCTATAAGGAAATATTAGAATTTTCTTTTTTACTTTAAATGATCTTCTGGTTTTAGTATCAATGACAGACAAAAACAGGCTTCCCATCATTATTTATAGAAGTGCCCTATAGACTTTGATCTTTGTCCAAGTAACATGATGCAACACTCTTAAACACCAAAGCTCTAAATTATTTTCCACTGTATTTTTTGAGCAAATTCCAGTTTACAGGTTTCCCATGACTAGACAATTCTCTACCCTAGTATCTGCTAGTACTGACTATAAGGATATAACTGTTCTAGATATGGAGTTTAAAACTTTCTTCATGAAGAAGAGTAAAGATATGGGCAGTAAAGGGCATCAACAAATCTTGGATTTCAGGATGAGGGAGGAAAGCCATACAGAATTACTTGTTATATAATATGTTGCAATAGCAATTTACATGCTTGGCATTTTGAAAAAAACAAATACAATCCAAATGACTTCAGCTTACACAGACAGTACCTGTTTGGAAAAAGTGAGTGAAAGAAGCCAACTTTCCAGTGGCTTTCCTTAGACATGCTTCTAAGGCCTGTATTTTCAGAGGACAGACCAAGCAATTCTCCATCATTTTTCTAAAAGGCAGCTGACAGATAATAAAATCAGTAAACATTTAATCTCTAACCATTGCTACAAGATACTGTCAGCACCACTGATTGTGCTAAGACGACAGAATATCCCTAGGAGCAACTGGAAACAGGGAGATTGGAAAGATGCTGAGACTGTTCATTGGATTCATTGGCACTGGCATTCAAAAATTATAGATGCCAATAAGCTCTCATTGCTCTTTGTAGAAAGGCACACTGGAAAGATCCAAGAATTGGGCATTTTTTTTTCCTAGAAAACAAATTTATCCATGAAAAGTTTTTAAAAATCTTACTGTACTTGTGCTTCCCCCCTTCTTTTCACGTAGAAGATGATCAGTTAAAAAAGCTGACTACTGAGAAGGGGAAGTAAAGATGATTTCTAGCCCTGTTTTGTAAAAGTACAAAGTTTTTTGAGAAGAACCAGTAAAAGATAAATGTTAAATTCTGCATTGAATGTCAGTGATAAACATTCAAGACTTGTCAGTGTCCACATATAACAGTGCCAATCAGTGAACATTCCACAAGTGTCTGTCTCATTCTTTAGTATTAAGAAATAATTACATTTTTGATCTACTTGTTTCTTCTCTGTCTCTTCTCTTTCACATTCTCAGTTCTCACAGCTTGCCTAAGCAAAGTTTTATTTGCTGCAATTTACAGCAAACCCGATCTGTCTCATTAGCATTTACACAGTCTGTGGTTAGCAGATAGTGCACAGAAAATTTGCCACTTAAAATAATACCACTATTATATCTTTAAATCAGCAAAAGTATAAACATAAGGATAACAGCAGTGTTTCAAGGAATCTGGATAATGCAACAGTCAAACATTTGGGCTTCAAAGTTTTAAGCTAATCCATGTTTACAGCGAATTAGAAGGAATCAGTGTTAGAGCAGTCACTGAACTCTGGAACTTTCTGAGGCATCTGGTCTCAGCCCTTGGTCAGACACATCAACCTCTTAAAATAAAAACTGTAATACTTCAATCACATCATTTGCATTTCATGTTTTGCTGTTTGAAGCCCCTAGGAATTCAGTTTCACGATGCTAAGCACAAGTGGATGAGAAACAGAGTTCACACTGCACAGCAAATGGGTAGCAAGGGCTAACTAAGGTTTCAGCTAATACTTCACAGGGGCTAGTCCCCTCACGAGGCATCTTCCCTGGCCAATCTGCCTATCTGCAACAGTCCAAATGTATTATGGACTAGAAGAGAATTTAACATTTCCCAACATTGCTTCTGACAGCTCATAATCCTGTTTGCTGATACAGCAAGTTAAAAGTCCATAATATTTAAGACTGATGGATGTGTTTACTATTTTTACCCTAAATACAGTATAAAAGGAAGCACCAAAGGAAGAACAGTGTTTTCTAGCTATTAAAAATAGCATTTACTTAAAAAAAATTCAAACATTAAGAAATTCAATATCACTTCCAAAGAAGCCTTTTTTACCCTGAAAAAGTACCCTTTATACGCAGTTTTGTGTAAATTTGGGCACCACCGTATATCAAAACAGTGTGACAATACAAACTTGAGCTGGAAGAGAAATTAAAAGATACATCTCAATTAGATCAGATTGGAATGACTTAGTCAGGGACCAAGGACTTGGTGGAAGAAATCTCTACAACCCCAACCCTTTCCCATATATTTTATCCTCTGCTTCAAAAAGAGAGGGAGAAAAAACAAAGCCAACTGCCATTTTTTGCTATAGAATGTAAACTACAGTCTGAGTCTGTTTCTAGATAATGTCATTCTGCCTGCTCTATAAAGTGTATAATTCTGTAACATACAGAGAGCTCATAGACTTTACCCACTTATGGCAAAGTCTCAATCTCTAGGGAATAGACTATGACAGACTACTTTAGTGGGAAGGGACCTATGATGATCATCCAACTGCCTGACAGATTGAGGGAGGGCTGACCAAGTTGATGTTAAGGGCATTGTGCAAATGCCTCTTAAAAATACTGACAGGTTTGGGACTTTAACTAAAACTCTAGAAAGCCTGTTCCAGCATTTGACCACCATCTCAGTAAAGAAATGCTTCCTAGGGAAAAAACAGGTTTCAGCTAGCAGAGGGTGTACCTCAGATAACTTATTTGCCAAGAGTGTTATTCTCACGTATTCTAAGAGTGGATTTGAGGAAACATAGGTAAGCACTTGGGGTGACTTTGTAGGTCTTGGAGTCTGGCATTCGGGTCATGGTTTACTCAGCATTAAGTGTCCTCTGTCACAGAGGAGGGGAGAGGTGGGGACATGCCTGGGTCCCGGACACTGTTCAGGCATAACTATACCCTTACAAAGCTTATTGACTGATAAGCACACAGACCCAGCTATCAGACCCATTTGCAACAGACTGCACAGAAAATCCAAGCTACTTCAATGCTTGTAGCTCCAGGCAATTTGCACCTTCTCATATAATAAAAAAAGAGAGAGAGAACAAAAAAGTACAGATCTTTAGTCACCTTCATACACCATGAAAGGCATCATCTTCTGGACATACTTATTTCTCCCCATTGACTGTATTAGCAACCTACAGTGACTAACTGACTTCCAATTCAATTTTCATGTGTCATCCAATTCTCCCAAATGACAGTTTCTGAACAGTTTAATTCAACAGGGGCTGAATGCCTCAAGTATCTTGGGAGGAATCCACTGTATCAGAGACCAAAATTAATCTAGGATTCATACCATGCACATGAAAACAGACATTTTAGAGAGAAAGGATGATTACTGAAAAGTTTTATGAGGATGCTTCATTGCTTCATTCCAAGAATTTTCATACCAAATAGAAACGGAAAAGACTATGAACTACACAGCCTTCACTCTTGCTCCTACATTTATTTTCAAACAGAAAATATTAAAAAAACCATATCTGAATGGTAGTATAAATTGTGCAATAAATCTGGTGCTGCTTTCTTCTCAATAAAAGCAGCGTAGTATTCATACATTACTATATATCAAAGAATTTTGAATCCTCACTTTCTGCTGAGGATTATGGCTTCTTCTAGGAAATTTAAAGCAAGTTTTCAATGCGCCTGCAATCAAGGATACAGTTTATTTCAACTGGGAAAAAATCTGACCTTTAAGGCAAAAAAAAATAAAAATTACACTTAACTAAGAAAAACTTCACCCTTCCTAACTAAAAAACATGATTAAGTCAGATAGAGGAAGTCTCTATTAAGCCTGAGTCATCAAAACTCATGTATTTTTAGCTTTTCTTCGTGATGTTTTTTTGGTTTTTGTTTTTTTTAAATCATAGCCAACAACCAATTAAAAACTTCCACGGAAAAGATTTGTCTGCATATGGAATGTCTCATATAGGTTTGATTATGTATTTTGCAGTGATGTTTGCTACACAAAAGTACTAATCAATCCTGGGGAAAAATACAGCTTGATAATGAGGTTCCATAAGCTGGCACTGAAGCATGGCATGCCTGAAAGTTCCAATGGTTCCACTGAACACACTTCTGCTGCGCTTCAGTGCTATCAAGTCACTGAACAATGGAAGAATAATTGTCAACTAAAACAAACTTCAATGAACCTCCAAATGAGAAATTAGACATATCTGCTAATTCAATATAGCCAAAGGGGAAGTACAAAAACAACAACAACAACAAAAAAACAACAAAAGGCAAAAAGAACAGAAGCAGCCATGCCCATACTCTTTTCTGTGAAACCAAAGCACAGATAAAAGAAAGGAAAAGACCAGACCACAATATGGAAAGTGATGGAAAGTGAGAACAGTTATAACACTATATGTTGTTAAACAACTTTTAACACGGATTTTTTTTGTCTTGTTGAGGAAAAAGATCATGAAACATATTGCAGTTCTAGGCTTGATTTTCAGCAGCAAGATGAAACCAAAGCAAGCTGGAACTTGATAATGTACCATATGGTTTTCAGAAGCAGAAGTGCCAGAACAAAAATCTAGGAAATTCATTTAGCAATCTAGTCTAGATTTATATTTTCCAACACCATCTCCACTATTATATTTTGCTGTAATGTAATATGTAAACAATCTGAAAGCCAAAAAAAGGGATTACTTAATTTATTTTGTAGCCATCTATTACTCTGCTGACTGAAGGCATCCTCCCATGACAACAAGTTAATAATAACAACTTTAATAACAGAGGTTTAAATATTTAAAGAAGAATTTTGTTTTAGGAACACTAACTTGTAGATTTGATGTTTAATACCTACTTAAACCCACACACAATATACAAACACACTACACAGATATACACACAGAGTAGGATTTTTGGAAAACTCACCAAAACATCTAAATTTCTCAATAAAATTTGGAGGATAAGCATCCAACCTCCCAAGCTAGAAGTGTTACTTTACCCCTATACCTTGCCAAGAAATAAAGTCAACTAAAGGTCAAACACTACATCCCATTCCCCAGAGAAAAGGAAATGGTTAACAAGTACTGGGCTACTTTGAGAGTGCAATCTATATTTTCTGGTAATAAAGGACACATAGGTCATACAGGAATGTCTCACTTTGCAACTGCTAGCTTTAGTGGGAAGGTACTGTGAGGGTCCAGAACTCCTTGGCTGCTGCATACTTGTGTCAGCAATTTACTGATTTGTTTTGGAATAGCACTGGGTGCTGTAGCAACTTTCCAAAACAATTTAACATAAGTGTGTTAAAGTAGTTTGAACTCTTGCCTCTTCTTTTCCTCTCATTCCACCAAATCAGGACTCACATAATCAAGCACATCCTTCCTGTCCAGCCTCAGCAATAATCACTAAAGCATCACTGCACTAGTTACCCTTATGTGAAAAACCCTCAAGCACTTCTGTCTTCATACCATGTCTTCCCAGTTTCACTTGGTTTCTGTCAACTGCTACAGATCTGCTCCATTCTCCATCCTCAACCTTACTCACCATCAAGACCATAAGAAGTACATTATCCCCTCATTCTGAACACAGTGGTAGGAAGGTAGGAAGGTGTAAAATCAAGCAGTACTTCTGTGCTTAAGAGAGGAGGAGGAGCCAGCAGGCTTGGTCTCTGCTTTTTCTTTTCACTGGTTTTATCCTATGGAAGTAACAGTAGTCCCTTGCTCTGTGGGACAGAGAACCAGGCAATGTCCCACAACAGCACCGAGTGACATACAAACATTCACACAGTTTAAGTTCCCCATGTTTTCTGACTGAACACTCACACATGCCTCTAACTGTGTGGATTGTTTTGTTTTAAAACATGGTGGAAAGTTACAGCTTTAACCTGATCAGACACTTCCGCTGTTTGAAGCATATGACCTTTCATCTTAACATGTTCAAATATTTGTACTGCTATTTCACATTTACACTGCTAGCAGAACTTCAAGTATTTGAAATAGATTATCTTATAGATATGAACTGTTCCAGAAAAGTACGGAATGGTCTGTATCCATCTGGTAACTCAGTTATGCAGTATAAACAATCTAAGTCACCATAATTACAAGAGTTAATTCTGGTAAAATGTAAGAAGGGGTAAATTGATTTCAAAAATCCTCAGATGTTTTACAGCTGAATAAAAACTTTCAAGTTTAGTATGCAGTTAGCTAGGCTAACATAGAAAGTACCAACATAGAAGCAAAATAGTTAAATAAGGAAACTCCTACTGGTTTTCAGAAGCAAAATACCTAAGTAACCAATTTTCTACTGGTTTTCAATACCTTTTCAGTCAGGACTGACTACAACTAATTAGTTCAGCTACAGACCAACTTATACACTATGAAAACAGAAGAAAATATGCATTTCTTTACATGGACAATACAGCTCTGAATTTTAATTGCAGGAATACAGATTTTGCCAGCTCTACAGGTTAAGTTATATTTTATGCAATCCAACACCAATGCCGTTACAAAAGGAACTGAGAAGTACTTTTCATACATCAAGGAAGTAACCACTTCAAAATGTGTGTACTGTAGCTAAGTAAAAAGACTTACAGAAAAATTAGTAACTCCATCATAAAGGCAAAAGTCCTCTTCCTTCTTACAGTTTCAAAGTTCAAGGGAAAACAAAGGAATACAATCAACTAATATTAAAGTTTAAAATATTAAAAGAAAAAGACTCAACACTACAGTATTTTGTACTTGAATGCATCATACTTTCGGATGCAGTATCTACCCCTTACGTAAGTACTATATAAAACAAACATACATGATTTTAAGACTGTTTTAAATAAATAAGCAACTGCCTGACCTTTTTGTAACCTAAGTCTTAACTGGGCAACCTTGACACACAACACAGTCCCTGCCATTCTAGATTTCCCATATTTTAGACATACAAAGTATTTTCTACCTACTCATGGCTTTCAAATCACCAGATGCAAAAAGGGTATCCAAGAAAGTTTCCTGCCACTGAACAAATGCACTTGCCAACTCCTTATGAATCTTCTCTCAGATGCAAAGGACAGAGAATGAAAGTTGCAACTTTCATTCAACATTGTGAAACACAAACAGGAGACAATGTTGTGGTGTATAACTGCCAGTTATCATGAAATGGGGAAAGAAAAGAAAATTACTTTCTTTACTGATGACTAATGTCTAATGAAAATTCTCTTTTTTAAAATACCCGTGATTACTACCAGTCCCGCTTTAGACAGTAGTCGTAATGAGCTGCCTTTTCTTTTAAATGAAAAAAGACAACAACAGCATATATGTTGGTTTTTTTCATTAGAAGACTAACACAAACTCCCACAGATTCATTTCTTTGAAGAAACACTTTGCTTGTTTTCCAGTTTCAATCTTCCTTGGCAGGAGAAAGAGACAACATTTTAAAGAAAACATATATCCAAAAAAAAATTTAAACTCACATATGACTCAAAATCTTGCATGATTACAGTGTAAGCTTGACAGAACAGTCTGAGAGTCTTATCTTTATAGAGGGCAGAACAAGTAACTCAGTATCAACTATGTTTGAAAGGTCATGGTTAACAGGGGAAGATCCCAAGGACTAGAAGAAAGCAAACATCAGTGCAATCTTCAAAAAAGAACAAGGAGGAGGACCCAGGGAGCTAGAAACTGGTCAAGATCACCTTTAGCTCTGGGAAGATGAGTGGACAAAGCTTTCTAGAAGACACTTCCAAATGCACTAAAGATAAAAAGGTGACTTGGTGTAGTCACTATGGATTCACAAAGGGTAAATTGTGCCAGACAGACCTGGATGGCCTTCTAGAGTGAAATTACTAGCTTGGTGAATGAGGCGAGAGCATAGCTAATGTTTACCATGACTTCAGCAAGGCTTTTGACACTTTCGAATAACACAGAAACTGATGAAACACAGACAGAGCATAGGCACCAAGGTAAACTAAAAATTGGACCAAATGCCAGTCTTGAAATGTTGTGATCAGCAGTGCAAAGTCTAGCAGGCAGCCATCCACTGGTCACCTACTGCAGTGGCTGACACTGGGGCAGACAAGGACTACAATCTTCATTAGAGATCTGGATGATGGGACAAAGCACATCATGAACAAGTGACACAAATCTGAGTGAAGCAGCTGATGCACTAGATGGTTGCACTGACATCGAGAAATACAAATTCAACAGGTGCCACGGCAGACACTAACATAGAAGAGCAAGTCCCACCATTCAAGCTACCCAGTTGTAAGCAAGTATCAGTCTGGAGATCATAGTTATTAGCACATGTTGTGCCACAGCTACTATGTGCTACCATAGGGAAAGATTTATTCGCCTCCATAAGATCATGCAGTAATATAAATATATAACTTCCAAACTAAGATGCAATCATGGCTTGACAACTTGGCAGCTGTTTGGTCCTATTCTTCCGTGAAGAAGTTCTTCCACAACACAGTTTTTCTGCTTCATACTTCTTACAAATCTTACCTCTGCACCAGTTCTGCCCTCACCTCAATCTCTAACACATGTGTATGCCTAAAGCTGCACAAATATACTCCAGATGAAGGATTATTATCTTTCACAATGTCAACATGTCAGTGATGTGCTGAAAGGAAAAAAACAATATACTGATGTTTCCTTACCTGTTGTGCTCCATCCCCACTAACAATAGGGGAAGTCAGAAGAGGGATTTCACTACTTATAATTGAAGTGGTATCCAGTAACGGTGGATGTTCTGCCATCATTGATGGTACATTAATTCACAAGATCACCTGCAAAGGAGAGTTACTCAGATGGTTAAACTATATTAATATTTCTGAATAATTATCCTTAAAACTTGTCTCACTTTAGAAATAACAACAACAACGTAAGAAGATTATGAAATTAGACACCTTTAGAAAGTATGTTTCCACAACAAGCAGCAATCACACAAGCCTGAAGATGAGTTTTTGTCAGCTGGTACAAGCCTTAGTTATATGGAGAGGGTGGTTTACACCCCCTCTAGCGGCTGAACCTCAGAAGATGATAGATCACTACCCTGGAGCAAACAAACCTGAATCTTTAAACTTTGTAACAAACCTTGGCTTCAGCAAACTCGCACTGCTGACAAAATGCCTACAGAGTTAAAAAGAAAAGAAAAGAAAAACCACATTTGCTTTAGAACCTACATGTATAGTATTCCTGTTTCTGTGACTGGTAAAAACACAAGATATACTAATAGGGACACTTACTTTTTTTCCATTTTTAATAATCAACCCACTTTTCCCATTATTATAATGGATAAATACTTTAGGGACAACTCATTACTAGGAAATGTCCTAGTGAGGCACAAATAAATGAATAATAATAAAAATAAAAAATTATTAATTCTGCACAATCTGACATATCATCATTTTAAAATTTATTAGATCCAGAAATAAAACTGTGTCGCTTTGATAACCAGTGGCCCTTTAATCAGCAGCTAAAACTTGGGGAGGAAGGGAAGAGATAATGCCCACACACAAAATTGTAATCCTCATAACCATACTACAAAAAAGCCCTCACTTGCACACATTGAAAAGTTACAAGAAACCTGATAACAAGAAAAAAAGCCACAGAGGCAAGAGGCCCATGAAAGCAGTGATACACTTTAACTGAGGAATACCACATAACAAGGTTACAGAAAGCAGGATTCAGCCAAGCATTCCTCTCAATTATATTAACAAATCACAAGGAACATGTTTTCTGATATTTTACATCTTAGTGCTATATGAAGACTGGATGGAAGAATTAAGACCAAAAAAGCTGAAGATTACCATCTTTCCATGTTGGAAATAAGTACTGCAAGTCTGAGAAGCTGTTTTGAAATTGCATTTAATTTTGTTTAAAAAATATCACTAAATTACATTGGTTTATTGCACCGATCTTAACTCAATCCCAGCTAGACCTAGTACACTTAGCTTTTGAAATAATAAAGAATGAGATCAACAAGAATTGAGAACTGATATTTCTTAACAAAACAGAAAGACAGATGGAAAGAATTCACTAGGGGTGAATGGCACATCGAGAATTACCACAAGTTAATCACATTTCACATCTAGAAACAGTGCTTTACATCAAACATAGACATAAGGATTAGGCTGAGAAGCTTGTACAGCATTTCTAAAGCAGAATTGCCTTTCTTACCCAGTACTTACAGTAGCCTGGTAAAAAAAAGTAAATACAATTTTAGAGTTATACAGCCTGACAGCCAGCAGTGTTACAGGCTTTTATAAGTTTTGTCTTGGTATCATCTGGCTACTGAAACTCTCTACAAAGACTTCCAAACTTCTAGTTCAGATATACTGTCTACTCATAAACAGAGACATTTACTAGTTACAGCATTAACTTCAAATGAAAAAATACCTGATGGTAATGGAAAAATGGAAGGAGTGATAACGGAATAAAGTCAGCTTAATGACACTAACTTCAGTACCAAGCTCTAGAGATATTTGGTTAATCAGTACAGCTTACTACTCAAAAGCATCGTCTAAAACTTCATCCCACCCAATGGACTGCTTCCACTAGCTTGCTCCTCCAGGGTGGATGTTGTAGCCCTGCTGTGGGTTGAAATCTGTAGTAGAGTGCTCTCAGTACAAGAGGAGTCCCACATTAACAAAGCACTACAGGCCTCTTGTACAGAATTTTTTCCTGCTATCCAGCCTAAACTTCTCCCGGTGCAACCTTTCCTCTTGTGCTATCACCTGCTACCTGGGAGAGGAGACTGATCCCAACCTGGCTCCACCCTCCTTTCAGGCAGTTGTAGAGAGTGATAATGACTCCCTTGAGCCTCCTTTTCTCCAGAAAACCCCCCCAACTCTCTCAGCAGACCCTTCCCCAGCTCCTTGCCTTTCTCTGAACATGCTCCAGCACCTCAGAGTCCTCATAGTGAGGGACCAAGAACTGGACACAGGTTGAGGTGTGGCCTCACCAGTGCCAAGTACAGGGGGACAATCCCTGCCCTGCTTCTGCTGGCCACATTGCTGATACAGGCCAGGATGCCTTTTGCCTTCTTGGCCACCTGGGCACACACTGGCTCATGTTCAATTGCTGTTGACCAGCACCCTCAGGTTCTCTTCCACTAGGCAGCTTTCCATTCTCCTGCACAGCTGTTTAATGATTTGATTTGTATGAAATTAGGCTCCCACAGGCACCCAAGTGCTTAGGTCAACACTCCACCTTCAGCACCCAGTCTTTAGTGCCTTAACTGGGACACAGCTAAATTCCATGTTTGAATTCAAGCATTTGATTTATTCTGGAGACAGAACACACTGCTCATTGATAAACCCTGACAGGAGGTACTATGTAGAATGTTATTCCTGACACCCTCTACAACAATAATAAAAGTGCTACCTGTCAGACTGTGTAATCAATCTAGGAAAAAAATGTTTCCTTGACAATACAATATTAGATTTCTCTGCAATATCACTGAATTAGTCTTAAAGACTAAAGGTTTAAACTTCACACCAATGTAGGTCTATACTACACGTTCATCAAAAGCCTTTCCCCCATCAGTGGTCGGCAGGCAGCAATCCATACAAGTCAGTGCACATAACACGGTCACACAGTTAAGATATGGCATGTTCAGTCACTGCAGGCGCCTTTTTGTTTTGCTGTAAGGACAAAGAAAGATACCATTTTGAAAAGACAGAATGTGTGGTAGGAGGAGAAGTCAGGTAAAATGGATAAAAGGTTGGTGTAAAGACAAACAGAAGTGCTCAATAAACATATCTTGGAAATAAATTATATCACATTCAATGCAAGGACCTCAAGTGTATGTAGACAGAGCCTTTAGATCAGCAGATCCCAGTAGCTTGCATTCAAGACCTCTTGATGACATTCACCTAGACCTTTGAAAAAGACTTGCAAAAAACGTGGGTCCTAGGAAAGTCTCAGAGGTCTGGAAGAAAAGTAGAAGTTTGCATTAAATACTGTATTGTAAAAGGGACAATCTAGTCCTGTTAGCAAACAATAATCTGAGACCAACACTGGGTGTTATTTGTAAAGAACTAAAATACAATTAAGATTGATTGAAAAAACCTTGTCCAATTAACTTCATCCAAACCTTCTGGTGATGGATATTGCTGAAAAAGGTACTAATAAGTGGACTGGAAAAACAACCTTAAAATCTTACTTGGCATTAGAGAGCATTTCTCTTCAATAGAAAAACAGAACAGATGGATTAAAACTGAATGGACAGTCCTTAAACATTAACTGTAAATACAGAATTGTTGAGCCATGTGAGTTTCCAATAGCAAGGGAAAGTATCTGTTCTCGGCTTCTCATTACAGAACATGTTTTCAACTTGCCTCTCAGAAAAAATAAAAAAAAGGAAGTCAAAAGGAAGTCTGGAAATGACAAGCAATGACAGTGATAAGAGACTGAGTTATTTCAGTCAACTAAAATGGCACGAATAGCTTAAAAAGTTAGGCATAGCAAGTATTAATGCATAAAGGTAAAGATGCTCTTTCTAAAACTAAAAAGAATGAACACAATACTGTGAAGGGTTGATTCCGACAAGGACAGAATAATAAAAGTGGACAGTCAAACACAGGCTTGCCAAAAGGCTTTATCAGTTATATCAACAGGTCTACCTCCCTTAGCAACATGGAGGGGAGGATGTTTTTCCTGCCTCTGGCTACAAATACCTACCGTCTCTACTGGAATAACTTCGCAAGCTTTGTAGCCAATTTTCTGACTTGAAATTGCTACTAACTGTTCCAAGTGTGAGCAACAACCTCTTGAACATATCGTTCCATATTGAAAATACTGAAAGCAGAGTATGTACACACTGTAATTTCAGCCTTAATCCTCATAAAGCTGCCCCAGATGATGTAACTGTCCTCCAACTCCATCTAGTTTCTGGATATACTCAGGACATAATGAGAGCTCAAGAAAAACAACTTGCATTTGGACAACAGGTAAGGTTCAGGCTGCAGAACCACCACAAACAATTCACTAGCCTATCATCAGATTTCCTGTACTATGGAAAACTTTGATGCAGGAGCCTTCAGAAGGTATAAAATAACACGTGGGATGAACCAAAGGATTTATTTAAGGCCTAGTCACTGCACCATTCTTGCGGACATTAAAAGGGACCAGACTAAGAAGAGGACACATTAGATGAATAGAGAGATAATTCTTAGTTGCTAAGCACAGAAGCAGTTGAGAAGAAATTTGCTACTGGTGGAGCATTAAATGCGTGCTTATTTACAAATCTGCACTGTTTCATGCACAGCAACAACTGCTGCATGAACAAGTATTTCATTTCTTGCCTTGCTACTACATATACTGACCTAGTAGCAGACATTCAAAGTCAATTCAGGACTGCAAACTCAGTCTATACTGAATTTGCCCTGAGTCTGTTCTACAATGCAAGGAAAGTATAGGGTCTCTTGAGATCACAACCAAATTGTGTAGGTTGATGCTTTGCACAAGACTTACATTGTAAGTGGGGCTATTTCCCACTACCCCCACCTGAACTGCTATTTGAAAATACCTTGAAAGATTTTCTGAAGCCTATCAAAGCTGAAACAAAGTAAGAGTATCTAAATTTACTGGATGTGATTTGTTTAGACTCCAGGACTTATGCCTGAGGAACCTTTAAGGAACGAATCACACTAATAAGGCAAAAGGCTAAACGATGTCAAAGCTTGCAAATTGTGTTTCACTCCCTAGTTCAGTAAGCGAGTTTGCCTTCCTGAACTGTAACGACGATTTAACTCAATCCTTAAATGCCCTCAGATTCTGTCCTTTGTAGTTTCTGTGGCATTACCCTCAAGTTGTAAAGCACAATACAACACTGCTTTTTACTCTGTCAGTTGTTCACTGAGGGTTAAGGAGTGTTGTAAGGCTGAGATCATTGGGCAGTACATTCAGTGCATTTCCTCTGCACATGCAAAGGATCAGCATTTCTCTAAGAGACGAGCAGCTGACCTCAAGGATAGTCTCTGAAAAACACATCAGCATTGCATTAGCTGGATCACCAAGGTAAAACAACATGAGACAGCAGCACATGTCCTGTAGCAAGGAAGGCATACAAGGCTGTATTAGCAGACAAGTACAGCCAAGGGGCTGAGGGAGGTGATTATCCCCTGCTATTCAGTGGTAATAGGCTGGAATCTGGAATACCATGTTCAGTTTTTCTCTTCTCAGCCACCTCCTCCTCCCAGTACAAGAGAGATGCCACAAAGACTGTTCCTGGGCTTAGGCCCATGAAAGACAGGGAGAAGCTAAGAGCACTAGAGTAGCCAGGGGTCACCTGCTAGCTGGACACCACTGCCTGAAGGATGCTGGTTAAGAGCCTTAAATCAAACTCTTCCTGGAGATGTGCTGCAAAAGCACAAGTGTTTGGACAATGCTCTCAGATACAAGACGTGACTCCTGAGGAGTCCTGGGCAGTGCCAGGAATTGGACTCTATGATCATGACAGGTCCCTTCCAACTCAGCGTATTCTATGATTCTGTGATGGGCATGCACTGCACCATTGGAAATTCTGTCTGTCCATAAAGATAAAAAAAAAAGGTATCTTGACAATGAGAATGGTGTAGCACTGGCATACCTTGCTCTGAGAGGCTGCAAAATTCTTAATCACCAGCCCAAGCCACTCCAGCACAAGACAAACTCTTGGAATATGAGAAGAAAATATTTTTTGTCACTGAAAAAAAAACCCTTTCAAACATTAGTTTTCATCTCTATCTTATCTTTTATTTTTCCATATGCTTTGTAGTATAAATATATCAATAAATTAGCATATAATTTAAAAGATTACATATATTGGAGGTGCATGCTTAATACATTCTTTACTTACAGGGTGCATGACCAAAAAATTTGGAGACCAGTGCTGTAGAAAATCAAAACCTGACCATGTAAGGTCCTAACAAAGGGCTGAAAAAGGCAATCTCCAAAAACCATATCAAGCAGAATTCTCCTATGAATTCTAGAATATTAGTCAAACAAAATGCAACACATAATGCCAAAGTTGAATGATTCACAGTAGGTCAGAACCCAGAGAGAGGACCACAGCTTGACTCCAAGCTCTTAAAAGCTATCAGATCCTCAATTCAAATTTCACAGCAGCAATGACAATGCTAATCAAAATTCAAACTTGGACACCTAAGGCTCAAACTTTGGAAGACATACACATAACTCTGTCCATAATAGAACTGCTTTATAATCTGGCCTTTCTCCTAAAAGAGGAAGGCTGCATTAGAGGAAAGTTACGAATTTAAAAGTTACACTTTGACATGGACATCCTACACAAACAAGCTTTCCAGTTCAGTTGGGATATAGGCACTACCATGATAAATGTAGTTATAGCTAGTAACAGTGCTGCGTACAAGAAAAACATATGGACCATTCCTTTCCTGGAGATTCACTGCTTCTGGTTATTGAGTTTGATACAAAATATAATTAACTGATTTATTCACAACTAGAGGACTTATAAGGCCACTCTCCACAGTGGTATCACTGGTGCCTAGTGAAGGAGAAACTTGCATTGCTGTTTTTTTCCTCAGTTTTCATGATTTACAGAGTAGTGCTTCTCTACCTACCTACATATCATCACAATGCTTACAGCAACTTAATACTCTTTCACATCCTAATTCTGTCAAATCTAGTGAACAATAAACACAAACTTTTATTATTCCAGGGAGCTGTTCAGAAGAGCCGTGAATTCTACTCAACACAAGGACAGAAGTTTAAGCAGGGACAAGACAAAAGCACCTAACACAAAAGAGTGCAGTGTAAGAAACTGGCTTAATGAAATCAATACTAAATGTTTCCAAACCGCATGTTGCTCTTACAGAAGAAGTAACAAACTCAGGGCTTTTCCACGATTTCTTTGTCAGTACTGCAGTTTCATACATGCTTCAAGCAGTATCATATTACAGCTGCCAATTCCAGGTTGCTGTAAGGTGTGCTTTCCCAAAGGGTTCAGCACAGCAGAGCAGGTGTGCATTCCTTCTTCACCTGGGTCTTCAGTCAGCTACACTCCCCCAGGAACCACAGGCGGGGCCCATCCTCCAGTCCAGATAATTTCCAGTAAGAAATAAAAGCTCCTCTGAATAGGAGACAACACTTAGGTTTTGCCAAAGACCAAGGAATGAATTTACAGAACCTAAAGAACCATAAAACCATCACCCAATCCTAATGCATTAAATGCATGCCTTCTCCAACATGGAGATAGCAGATGCACATGAAAAACAAACATCTTTCAAATGGGTGAAGCAAAAAAGCCAATTCCTTCCAATCTGTCAAATTGGCCATCCAGTTCAGAACGTATGAGACAAGAGTGGACAAACAGAAGTGCCCAAGATGTACAAATATGCTAAAATGAGGAAAATTCTAGAATATTCCAATGCAACCCTGGGGTGAAGAGGAAAGAACAAAGAATATACAACAGATGTTAGTAATATCACTTAATGCACTACTGGAAAAAGCTCAGATAGAGTGATGCAGCTGGTGTAGAAACGTATTAGAATATAATTACCCAGAGATCCATAAGGTTGTAGATGAGCTATTAAAGTTATGAAGCATGCTGAAGAGTTTTGTGCTTGTTTTTAAGAATCAGAACTGAGCAGAAGGATTTTAATTTCTCTCCCTCCCTGTACATTTACCACATTTTCCAGTCAAAGAGTTTCAGATGTGGCAATTACAGTACAACAACTTTAAAAGTTCTGAACTAAATATTTCAATTAATATGCAATTTATTTAAAATATACACTTTGTTCTTGATAAAGTATTTTTCCTGTTTCAAAAATGTTTTCCTGGGACACTTGATAAAATAGTTTCCAACGGAACAGAGGAGGGTTATTTTTTGTTAGAAGAAGGATGCTGTGGGGAACATTTTTCTTTCACTAATTTGTCAACTTCCTTTTAAGTACAGTGAAAGTGAAATGGTTTCAGTGCTGGTCATAATACTAAAACTGCAGATAGGCAATACAGGAAAATTATAAAAATAGTATTGTTTCATGAAGTGAATCAACAGTGTCAAAGTCTGGGAGTCACTTAAGAGTGAATATATGCTAAAGGTTTTAATAAGCACTGGAAGTTCCTATTAAAAAAAAAAAAGAATCTACAACATTTACCATCAATATGGAAATACTTCAAGTGTTGTCACAGATGCTCATTCAACATAATTCTCAAAGACTGATCCACAACTCTGTTCATACATTATGTTCATATGTTACCACCAGAAGATGAACACTGAAAGGTGTAAAATTAATGCAGTACTCTTTTGAAGGAAGTGCTGACTGCTGAGCAAATGCAAGTGCATGTCGACAGCCAAACAGTTACCAGATCTGACTCGTGCCCAATAGCCACCCCCTGATCTACTTGGAGCAAGAACGGCCAAGCCCCAAAATGGCAAACCTTAGCATTGCAGGTGTTTAGTGTGCTATAGTAAATTAACACTTATGTCAGGTTACCTTCATATTCCAGACTATAAACTGCAACGATTTAGGAGCAGTTTCAAATGCAGTTCATGCATTCATGCCATGGGTACTATAACCTATATAGGAATGCATAGAAGATAATTGGCAATACCCCAGCTGTTCAAGTTTAATGCATTTGTATTCATAAGCCAGCAGTTTTTGAATCTGAGCCAAAGATTTTTTAATAGTAGCTGATATAGGAAACTAAACTTTCGAAGGTGAAGACTACATAGAGGAAAACTAGGCAGTTATAAACCAGTCATCCATAAAAGCACAATATGTTCATGGACACTGACTAGCTCAGCTTGCCCAGCACAAGTGCTGAATGCTTGATTGTACACAGCAAGACCAGTACGACCAAAACTACTTCAAAACACCCCACATTCTGGTTTTAAATGTTGCTGTTATTATGTTATTTAAAAAAAACAAACATCCACAATCCTTATCTGGATGAAGTACATGTAACTTGAAGCTGTTGCCTATGAAGAATTCAGTATTTCCCACTTATTTGCCTGTTCCTCTTATACCTTCAAAAAAGTCTAAGCTTTTAGTAAGGGGTTAACTGCAAAGCTAACACAAATTGGAATTATCTGTTAATTTTATTTGGAACTACTTTGATAGTGTGCACTTTACAATCAAAGAGCAAACTGTTCAGCAGCCAGGTGCAAACCCATACCTAGTCTTTAGCAGGCACATAAATCCAATGCACTGACATACACAAGGTGCAATACTGTGACCTCCTTTGTCTTGGAGAACATCTTCCATTTAGATACTCATGGGAATCATTCCCAAAAAGAAATGAGGAGAATGAACTGCATAGCATATTTTTTCCACCACTTGTAAAAAATCGGCAATGCAATTCCACTTGATTTATGCTACACTGATCTAAACTATGTTTTGTTTTACACTCTTATAACTCTCAAGAATTTCCTTAAACCCTCCTAGTTTTACTTTTATACCAGCAAAATTAGATTCTTCTAAGCTTCTGCCAGGACTGGATTTCCTTCAGTTTGTTTTCTGAAAATCACATGGCTTCAAAACCAACTTGGCCTTTCCCACTTAACTGTTACTTTTGCCTCCATTTCTGTTTAATAACATGCTTAGTTTTTGAGAAAACAAGCAAATTCAATGCCAAGAATCAAGCTACTTCCTCATTTGTCACTGACTCCCTTTTCTCAGAGGCTGTGAGTAGCAATGAGAAATTTCCAAAATAATTTTTCATATGATACCTTTAAGGCAAACTAAAAACATGGATATATTTTTATTAATAAAATAATAAGACCTGCAACTGGTCAGTAAGATAAATTTATTGCAGAGACAGCTGCTGGTGTTGGAGCTACAAAGAGTGCATGACTCAAGCAGAATGAGCAGCTTTTAAAGAACTCTTATGAAACAGCTTTTTCCTGCTCATTCTGAAAAATGAAAACTGCTATCCAAATGTAAGGTGACGTAGGATCAATGAGGCTACAAGTCTAAGAGACTTTAAAACTTCTCTCCACTGATTATTTTGGAAAAGCTGTAGATTTCTGCTTCCATAAGGAACAGGACAATAACAGAACATGATAAATCAAGGCAGACATATGAAAACTACTTCCCAAGAGCAAAAATTCACCAAAAAAGGTCTTTTGAGGCCTAACAGTCACATTTGAAGGGCATTCTATTATCAAGAATTTAAACTCCTCTAGGTCAGTTCTGCTAAATCATTCTAGCAGATCCCACTTGCACCACTGCAAGCAACTGGTCAACAAAGTGAGTTAAACTGTAGGACAGACACAGTTTAAAATTAATCATATAAGAATTGGTCAGTTTTAACACAGAACCTTCCTTATCGACTTTACACAAAAAATGTGCAAATACACAAGAGAATGTGAATTTTAAGAATAAACAGAGAGGAAATTCTTGTACCCCATAGGAAAAAAAAAAAAAGGCACAATGGTCAATCAGGATCTCAACTGAATGCAACTCTGAAGTCTGAATGTGCTACTCATTCAAGAGTTCTCCAACAGAGGAGACTGCAACTACTGAAGGGGAAGACCAGCAAAACAAGAGCAGGTTTCTCAGGTGATATTAGCAACCTCTTCTCCGCAGTTCCACACCATCCTCCTAGAAAAGTTTTAGTTAATCAAAACACCATGGGACCAGCTAGTTTGATTGCCCAATCAAGTCAAGAGGACAAAGCTGCTCTGAGCTTCCTCTTTTACATATGAAGTTGAAACGCTTAATAGCTGTCAATTTGTTACCAACAATACAGTCACAAAGTCAGAAACTGATTTGTTTTGAGCTGTATTGCCATAATGTACATACTTAAATGCACTGGGGTACTTTTAAGATCTATTACTTTATTTATGGCAACTTATCCTCACCATTGAAATGCCACCACTGAGCAGACTGTACAGATAAACTAATATTCTTAGATGCAGGCAGTCAAGTTACTAGCAAGCCTGAACAAATTAAAACAAAATACATTTCAGCTGCATCTATGATTAATCATTTCCAACAGTCACTGCTCACTTCCACAGCTTCTTTTAGTCCTAACTTGGTACTTCCTTTCAATATCTTCAATCCACTTTCATACTACACTAAATGGTAAATACTTGTCTTACAGTGTCATCCTCCCAATTTACATTTTTAATAGACTCTACAGGATTTGCAGAGGCATGGTAACTCTTGTGTTTTGTGACATTTTTTCTTACTGTAGAAAGTCTCCTAATAGTCTACCAATATGTATTTTGAAATATTACTGTATAGTTATAGTCACAGCTCTCTCTCATTGCCAGGACATTGCAAGTCACCAAAGTTGTGCTGAACCTTTTTATCCATTCAGTTTCTGCTTACAGATTAGTTTCCAGACACCTGCACACTTTTTGCAGACCATTACTACTTGATTTGCTATCCCTACCTAAAATGTGTTCTTCTGCCACAGAGCAAAATTACTCGACTTGCTATTCTGTTGTCTCCATTTCCTTCTGGGAAGAAAGTTCTTCCAGTTAAAAGGACAACAAACTACAAAAAAACAAAACCTTGCAGTTTAAAAACTGGAACTTAGAGAAGAAGGATTTCTTTTATAACCAAAGGAGTAAGACCTGGTATGGAGTATGCTACATTAGTGAGGGGAAATGAGACAACAGCTGGGCATGCTTGTGGGATACTGTATACCGTAGACATTGGGTCTATACACTGGGGAAACTCAACCCCATTTACAAGGGACTATTTACACTTGTGAACTACAGAGTTTTTTTACTTTTTACTGCTGGTAACAGTAAAGCTCAAGGCTTGCTAAGTTTTTTTTCGCTCCAAGTTATTCAAAATCAAAAGCAAATAAGAACTGAGTTTCACAGATTTAAATTCAAGCAAGGTACAAAAAACTCAAAGCAGATTCAAAAAGAACTGTTATGCAGAAGGTAAAGTTAATATTTGTGCCCTGCCTATTCCTTTTCACTCCCAGTTACTGAATAAAGTTACTACCTATCCATACCTGTCACAGTATAAATCCTTTTGGACCTTGTTGAAGACATTTATTACATCTTAGAAATTGCTGTGCTCTTCTTATTAATGGCTAATAAAAATTACTTCTACTGGTCAAACTGGGATTGCAAACTTGTAGATAATTTAATTTTTGATAACTTGCTATGCCCCAAGTCATTCAATATATAGTAAGGTACAATATTTTCTACTGTCTACAAATGCAGAATTTTGCAGTGTATCTTCTCATGTGTCCTAAATGCTTTGGAACAACTCTGGCAGCAAAACTGGGAGGAGGTACACCATAGGTGTATTCAGTGCTCCTGATTAATTTCTGTGGACCGGTGTTGGGGTAGTGTTTGATGCCCGAGATACTAAACCAAAAGAGAGGATACCAATGTTAGCCAAAGTGATGTTTTGACTGCAGAACAGCATGAGCAGAAGTTCCACATATCCTGAAAAAGTAAAAACTTAAAGGGAGACAAAAATATAAATTCTGTTAAGAACCCTGGTAAATATATTGGTAGGTCTGATAAGACTGAGGCCAACAAATGTGCTTGCCTAGACATAAACAGTGAAAGTTTACTCAGAGACAGGAACAAAGAGGGCTAAGCACACCCAGTCTAACACAGTTTGAAATGTGCTGTGAAGACATCACAAATGAGCATGGCGATGAAGTTTCAATCAAGTATTTAGAAAATAAAAGGATATTTCATTCTTGAGCTACTGCAATTCTGAATACAAAAGCTTTCTAAAACAATACATCCAAGAAGAGTAATAACGCAGTGCTCTACACAGCTGTGCCACCAAAGTGAAGACCAACAGCTTCTGCAGCATGTGATGTAACCAAAACAGATTATCAATACAACCAAGAAAAAGTGCATAACCTAACGAGTACATCAAGAGTCCACCATGAAAGGAGCAGCTAAAAATTCTATTTCACTATTGACAAAAGAGCACAGCAAATGCTATTTTAATTTACATTTCATTAAAGTCATCTAGGACAGGTTAGCAAAAAGTCTGCAGATTTTCAGTGGTTACAGGCTCAAGAGTGTGTCAGCAGCTGGAATAGGACCAGATTCCTGGGGGGCAAGCAAAATGACTTCGAAAATATTTGTTCCATCTGAAACCAAAAGCAAATTAATTGGAACAATTAAAGATGACAATCTTTACAAGAAGAAACAAGAACAACAAGAAACATGTAGTAATATTAAGTGTAACAGACATTTCCTAAACATCCTGCTACTTCATCAGCCCTACAAAATACAGACCTGAGGATGACAGTCCAAAATACTACTCGACATAAACACAACCATTAAACTTCATGAATAGAGAAGATTAAGAAAAAGGCTGATAGCATTTTTCTATTGACATCAAATGAACACCAGCATTAAGAAAGCTCAAAGTTTACTGTATACGGCAAAGAACAAGCAAAAAACAGTCATTTCTGTAGCTCAGGAAACATTGGCCCCATGAGCAAAATAAACATTGTTCATGTTTGCTGAACAGAAAAAGCAGTGTACTCATTCCAAACTATTATTGCTTTCCTGAGATACAGAGAGTATCTTTTAGTTAAACTAAAAACTTGACAGTCCAAGTCAAACCCATTTTTACTGAGATCTGGTCCTACAGGAGAAACATCAGCTCTCAATTCAACTCATGCACTCTAAATTGTAGTGAAGTTGAATTTTACTACAAATTGCCTGGCAATTTCCCCAAGCCAACAGTCTTAAAGAAATCAATGATAAAATATAGAAGTGTTATTGACACCTGTAACAGAGAGAATCCAATTCATATCCTAGATAACAGAAATGCATTGATGGAACACGACACTATCTGTAGACATTTTAGCAGAGATTGAACTAGAAATCCCACAACAATTAGACAGTGGAGGTGAAAAAAAGATACAAAATTGCTAGAAGAAGATAAGAATTCATGAGGTTCCAGAAGGCCCTGACAAGAAGCATCAATGATGCAAACAACACTGTCTAGGAAGTAGGCCTGCATCCTCACAAAAACTGTCTTTTCTGGTATCTGTCTGTCTGTTAATGAACAAGACAACGTTAGCCAGTTCAACCCCCCCAAAAAGGGGGACGAGGCTGGGTTACAGGATTTGCCACTGACAGAGCCATCAAAAGACAATCAAAACAGCAGCACACAACACCTTCCCAGCATTCAGTATTTCTAGAGACCAACACATGTACAACAGCATACACTATTGCAGAAGTCACCTGCCAGCAAGGGAAATTGTGGCATTGTCTAAAAGTATTTAGATGTTAAAACCATCTAGGAGAAAGTACTGACAAGGATGAAAATTTGAACCCCTCATGAAGTCAGGTTTTAAGAGTTTTTCTCAAGTCCTAAGACAGGACACTGCAGAAACATGTTCAATTAAGCAAAGCTGCAAGAACCATTCTAAAGGATCTCTTTGAGATCTCCAGCCAAAATCATCATCATCATCCCATTGAGTTAGCCGATGGAGGTCCAAACTCAAGTAAAATTAAATGGCCACGAGGCAAAGGTTAACAAAGAGAAGCATCCCGAGATGCACAGGACTAACAGCCCAAAGCAAATGAGTTACTAGTCCAAACCATAATCCAAGTTTCTGCAGCTCCATTACATCACTGCCTATAAAAATCTAAAGCTTTTGAGTTTTAAGTTTACAAACTAGTAGAAACTTCAACTTGAAAAAGGTAGAAATGCCATTAATGGACTGAAGTTGGTTAACTAGTGCTGGGTGTAATGACCTGACCCTCTTGAAACTCATGCATCCAGAGCTTGTCATACAGCAAAAAGCCTCAGAAGAGCTCCATTTGCCCTGAGAAAAACCTGAGACACTCACTTATTCTGTTTTAATATTATCATCTACAGTAGTCAGCCTGTGACTCTGCCCAAAGCCGATTGCTCACCCCCTGACCAAGTGAGCTAAGCATCAGATCACTGAGTCCCGGCCTTTCTGAGGACAAGGACCTCTGTCTCTCTTAACCAGGGCTTCATCTCCTAAAAGTCAGTGTCCAGTGCCCCCGTGGAACTCATAGAGCACATCAACTTCCTCCCCCAAAGTCACCAGAAAAGTCATCCTGGTGAATGATTTTGAATTAATGTAGTTTGCACAAACAACTCCCAGATTCAATATATGTGTGACAAGATAACTTGTGTACACAGAGTGAATCTACATTAGATGCCATGTTCTCAAACTTGACCAGCACCCTTCTTGCTCCCTCATCCTTAGTAGACTGGCTGTCAAGAACTCTATCCAATTTGCCAACATTGAGTGCTGGAGATATTCAGCTACTTCTGACTTTCACATGTGTGTACAACTTTCTCCCTACCTGACAGCTTGCTACTTCCCCATTCATCACGTGATTAAATTTCATAATTATTTGAGATCATTTCCTTAAAAAACAAAAAGAGGCAGAAAAAAATGTCACTGATCATCATCTCTGAATTTTAAGGACCACTGACTCATACTATTTCAGAACACAGAAAATAAACACATCTATGGATGCAGATTCACATCAGTTAAATTTCTATGCTGTATAAAGTGGAAAGTTTCCCATTGCCATAACAACAAAATAGCTTCTTAAAAGCAGAAAGCTTAGCAGGACTGGCTCCTACAGCTTCTAAGACAGAAGCTGCCAAGTACTCAGCAGCAAAAAAAATTAGAGATTTCAAGTCTCCTTGAAAATTTAAGGCATTTCTAATCAGGTATGTATTTGATCAAATGCAGACTGAAATTCTAAAAACAAAGAACATTTCACAGAAATTACTTCGTAATGCGACATGTTCTAGAATAACACGACATACAAGGTGGCTAATAAAATGCCTTTGACAGGGTTAAACAAATGACTAACACGTCTTGAGGTGCCATTTATAATATTTTCTCCTACCAAAGACATTTTCTCTTGTTTCTGCTGCTTAATTTCTTTACTTCGCACAATAAAAATCAGCTGAAAAGTTTCATTTTTGCTTTTAGTTGGTTTCACTTTCTAAGTTGCTTGGAAGTATCGAAAAGTTTCTGTTTAGCTTGGGCGATATTCAGGGAGGGGGGAATCGGAAGCAAATCTGGCTGAAAGAATAATGCCTCTGCTAGGAGTCGGCAAGATTATTATTACCGTGTTTTCGGGAAGACTGTTTCATCTACATAGAGACGCTCAACCCCTTTAGCTGGGCGTTATAAGGGAACCTTTACGGCTTAGGCGGAGAGGAACAACAACAACAACAACAACAACAACAACGAGAAAGAGGTGTCGAGCACCACCACTGCCTTCTCCTCCCCGCCTGTCACAGCCGGCTCAGCTGTTCTGGTCGCGCTCCGCATCTGCTTCTTTCTCCGGCTCAACCACCGCCTCCTCCCGCGGCCGCCGCGCCGCAGCCCGGCGCTGACAGCGGGCGGATCCCCGCGCCCCGGCCGGCAGAGGCACCTCCGTGCCGCGGAGGGGAGGGAGAGACAAAGTTTCTTTCGCGGGGCTCCGTCGGAGGCGCCGGCTCCCGGACCTGCCCGGCGGGGACCGCCGCTCCTCAGGCACCGGGGCAGGCAGCGGCGCTGCCCCCGTTCCCTCGCACCCCTCTCGCCGCCCCGCGGAGGGCAAGACGGCGGTTCGCCATCAGCGCCTACTCACCGCCATGGCCCCGCGGCTCTCCCGGCTAACGGTCCGCGCTCCGCCGCCAGCGGGCAGCGGCGCCGAGGCGGGGAGCGCCAGGGGGAGTTCCCGATGGCGCAGCTCGGGCAGGGGCGGCGCTTCCCCCACCCCTTTGCCCGCCCACTCGAGGTACCTGCCCTCCGGCCGCCGCCGCTCCGCCGCCTCTTCCTGCCCTCCCCGCAGCTGTCACGGCCCCCCGCTCCCGCCGCCGCCCCCGCCCCGCCGCCTCAGCGCTGCCCGCCGCCTCGCCCGGCGGCGCGCGGCCGCCATCTTTGGGGAGAGCTGGAGGGGCCGCGAGGGAGCAGTTGGCTCTGGCGCGCAGTGCGCCTGCGCGGAGTCATCCCGTGCGGGTGGGCGGGGGCGTCGACCGGAGGGGCGGGGCCATTCAGGTGGGCGTGGCTTTTGCAGGGCGAGGGCGTGGTCTGTGGGAGGGCGTGGTCTGTGGGAGGGCGTGGCCGGCGGGGGGCGCGAAGGGGTGCGTGGCGTCCGTGGGGTCGGTGTACGTGTCAGGGTCGGTGTCGGGGTCGGTCGTACCGGGGTCTTGACGTCGGCCTGTACTGGCGTCTGGGGTCAGGGCTTGCTTGTGTAAGCCCTGCTTAGAAATAACAAAAACGTCTCTACATTATCAACCCTGTGGCCAGCAGAAACCCAAAACAGCCCCACACCAGCCACTGTTTAGAAATTTAACTCTATCCCAGCCACACCCAGCACATATTCCACCCCTTATTCAATACTATTTACACCATGACCAGACCTCACGCTATTCAATACAACTTCACTAGCCACCATCCTACTTCACATAGTTTGATACAGTACGCAGATGTTGTTCTATTAGTCGATGGACCCCCCCTTGCAAAATGTCCATAAAATGTCCTTTGAGTCCATGTAGTCCATGACTTTGGGTTCCATCAGTTATGGCAGTCACTTGGGATGGCAGAAGTGTGTTTACTGGAGATACTTGGTGCCAAAGCCACCTCGCTGATGCACTTGCGCTGCTTCTTGTAAGGCTTCTTCTCCATTCTTTTATGTGGTTTCTGCAGTAATAATTCCTGTAATATGCAACTCGAGCCATGGGGTTTGCCCAGGCTGGGCTCTAGCTGGGTGGAGTGAAGGGTAGGAAGGGTTGCCTGTTTCCTATACAGGCATTATCACAGTGAAAGTCAAAGGGTGGAGGCTGAACAGGGCAGGACTGTGGGCACCTGAGGCATCCCCTGCCTGCTGCCCAAGCATGTTGTGTCCAACATCAGAGAGGAAAGGGGAAGAAATGTGCTTTTCCAGGCACTTGTGCAGGGAGGAACTGTCTTCCCTCAACACCTGCAATGATCAGCTGGTGTCCTGAATGCTAATTTGTGATTTTCCTTTGCTTAATGTTTGTCCTTTCTGCTGTTATGAATCAATATTATTTTACTACAGTGTTTGGCTTAATGACCTTCTGCAGCAGTGGACCAAAGTGAATGAGATGTTTTATAAATTGGTTTTGTTAATTTGCCTTAAAGCTCTCTGTTATTAACTTGATAAGTTCCTATTTCTCTTGCATTTCAGCAGTGTTCATATAATTTTGATATAATCATAGCTTCACGGCAGGCAGAAGGTAGCTCCTATCAACAAAGGATGCACCAACCAATGTTTGGTCATTGCCTGGTTCCTCCCTTTCCCAAATGCAGAATTTTAATGGTGAATAGCATACTAGACTGTGATATCTCACATCTCAAAAACTAGAGAGACGAGGGACTGATCAATATTTGGATGAGCTACCTCGTTAGATACTGCGGAAAATGCTGCCGGTGATTCATTCAGCGGCATTCTTCTGCCTATGAGTCAGGGCTGAACAAATGCCACTGCACAGCTTTAGTGGGTCCTACCATTCAGGGGCATCAACTGGAGATTTTTGCCAGTTACAGCTGTTGGAAGATCACTGATTTTCCTGCCTTATTCCAGTTTCAGTACGGCTTTCCAGAACTGGCTCGCAGTTGTGGCGGAATATAGCAAAAGGTTTCCACAGTTCCTTTTGTCAGGCAACACTCACTGGTGGCAGTGGGGCCAAGAACAGCAGTGGCAGCAGTGGCCATGGGCCCCACTGTAGGCAGCCACAGATCCTGGCTTTGTGTCAGAGTATCCAGTTCGAACTGGTGATGCAGCACTGATTGTACGTGCCCCACTGCTGAGAGCCCTGGGAGGGAACGTCCTTCATTCTTCCTCCTGGCTTTCCAGCCATTCATTCCTTTGTTCCTCCTCCTGGCTTCCCAGGGCTGCTTCTCCCACACTTCCCTTGCGGGTAAAATCAAGAAATCTGTGCAGTGTTTTGGGTGTATGGGTGCAGACACAGAGCTGGGACAGGGGATAGATGAGAGTGTTTAGGGTTCTTCTCCCCATCCAAGCCCTGGTCCTGGTAGTGTGTAAGTTTGCACTACATGGCACAGTCCTTCACCTTTTCCTTCCTTTTTAGCTCACAGGTGTATAAATAAGCGTATATGAAATTCCATTTTCTGCTGGAAACCTGGTTAAAGTCACCTAGTAATCATTCTGAATAACATTAAAAGTGAGTGGAAGGCACTGGGAACCAGTATAAGGATCTCTTTGTCTCTCTTTAGGTGCTTGTGAATAAATGGCTTTTTCTAAACCAAAACTAAACTAGATTGGAATTTTTTACAAACCTAAGTTGCCTATATGGTTCTCAGGTACTCCTAGATGATTGACCAAACGCTCTTGCTTTCGTCCACTCCAGAACTTCCCAGAAGGACTCATTCAAGACAGAATTTCTTTACAGTAATGTACCGGATACACATCCAAGTGCTAATGATGTATAGTATTGTAGCTAAATCCTGCAGAGGAGAGGTGAGGAGACAAATGCAAAAATGTATTGCAGAGTACCCTCTTAACATACAGTTGTGTGTATCGTGATGCCCTTCTTCTCTGGCTCTCACTTTTTCAGTCAAACCAAGTTACTGTCTCCAGACAACTGAGAAGAATTGGCGCTAGAAGAGTCATTATTTCAGGTTTGCATTGAGTTGTATTTATCCAGCAAAACAGGTAGCAATCTGGTGCTGCGACCAGAACCGAGCAACTCATGGTAGTTTTAAGACCTACATCACTTGATCCAATTCTCCAATTCTCTTCATCCTTGCAAGGAACCTTATCCCTGGAAACATTTATGTCTAGGTTGCATGGAGCTCTAATAAGCCTGATCTAGTTGAAGATGTCCCTACTCGTTGCAGGGGAGTGGACTAGATCTTTTAAGATTCCTTCAAAATCAAGCTATTCTATGAAGCATTCAATAGTTAAATGGGGAAAAGCTCCAGTTCTAAAGTTAAAATAACTTAAGCTTAAGTTGGAGAGTTCAGCAAGTTTCTCACACACAGCATGCACCTCCATAGTGAACAGCCATTTTCACAATTGGGTTGAATTTATAATCACCTGTAGCAACTCTGCAAGAAAGGACAATGGTGACCTCTCTCAGTAGTGGCAGCTCTGCTGCTGTCACATCTTCCTGAGCCTGTAAGGGCAGTGGTAGCCAAATGCAGATCAGCAGACCTGCAGTCAGACTTCACAGTGTCTTTACAAACAGGTTTGTCATTTAACTTCACCTGAAAACTCTAGTGGGAACATTTACCCTGATCTCACAGGCCAGAGGAGGGCAGTTTGGATGGACTGTGGGCTAAGGAAGCCGTGAGTTCTGTAGCACTGCTGTCTTCTACCAGACAAGTAGAGTCAGTGTAATACACAACAATTAAAGAAATACAGCTGGTGCATATTTTCTAGAACAAGGACTAATGTATGACTATAACTCCCTGAAAGTAAACTTGCTGTAGATAATAGCAAGGTGAATGAGGTTTAATTTTGATGTGTTGGCAAAAAAATTGCAGAAAATTTTATTATCACAAAATTGGGTTACCAATTCCTCTGTGTCATCGGGCATGCTGTGTCTTCACTTGAGCTGCATAGCATTCTTTTATTTGTCTAGATTGCTTTCGAAGAGGCTGCCAATCAGTATAAACTATTTACTGGTTTCTGATTTATATGAAAGGTTTTGAACTGTAAAAAATCCAACTTTAATATCAGAATGTTTTATCAAAATAAAGGTTTGCTGACAGCAGTTTAATGCTAAGCGTGATTCATCTCAATGGTAAAATAAGTGTTTGTGGAGAAAAGGGAATCTCAGATTTAATTGAAGTGATCAGCTATGTTTTTTTACACTATTTGGTGAATTAGTAGAACTCAAAACACATTGAGGAATGGCATATAATAGGATGTTTATCATGTCTATAACTGTTTTTTGACACTTGTTATAAAGTAAATCTTGTATGATATATTTTACCATGCTTTTTTCAAAACGCTGATGGACACAAATCCACAAGGCATTGTCTTCTTTACCTGCTTTTCAGGACACGGATGATGAACTAAATAATTCTATGACAGGATTGAGCCAGCTGAAACTTTAAAATGATAATACCAAAATGAAAGGGAGGATTAAATGGATGAAAAATACTAATTCCATCACAGGCATCAAAATTCAACCACTCAACTCCACATTACAGAAGTAGCTCCAACACAGAATCAGGAATTTGAAGGAAATTGCAGTTTCTTAACTTCAGAATCTGCATTTAGCTGGAATCTGCCATTAATTTTATTTTCTGGAAGAAATTCCCTTGATTTCAATAGGATTACTCTTAGAATTGGTGTTGAAAAACAAGAACAGGTATGGAAATTGTGCACTTAAGGTGTTCAAGTTCTAAACCAAACCAAACTCTTTAAGAAAAATTAATGAGTCAATTTTTTTTTAATCTTAGTACAATGATTTAGACTTCAAAAACATTCACTGGAGCACATATGACAGAGCAACCTAATTGTGTGGCACTTGTTTTTTCTGGTATGTACATTTGCCAACAGGAAAAGCAAAATACATACACACAAAGATGAAATACATAGTTTAGAACTCAAATTAATTTATCTTACTTTATTAAAATGGGAAAAATACGTGGTGTAAACCTACTTGTTATAATATTACTTTTCAAACTCGAGTCAAAAAACTAAAATTCAAACAGTGAAAAATGCCTCACGGTTATGTAGACCTTGGCATTCTTGCAACTGATTACCTTGCAAATCTTTATTTGTTGAAATAAGCCACTTAGTTGAACTGTGATATTCCCATCATGAATAAAAGCTATGTTTTCTTAATATTTTTTTGCCTTGAAGTGATATTTAAAACAGTGATTGTGGGCACCAACAAAGCAATGTTTATTGTCCTCATCACTTTTAGTAAACACTGATGTTTGTTTTGGCTTCATGAACGGAGGTATTTCTGAACTGTCTTTAGTCATCTCCTAGTTAACAGTTGGCTTGTGATAAATAAAGTTGAATAATCAGCCAGCCCTGGTTGTAATCAAATTGTTTACCAGAAGCATACTTTGAGTTTGTGCTTCTGCTTGCTGTTGGTTGGAAATAATTTTGTAGCTTTCCTTTTCAAATTGTGGTGAAAAGTTAGACATTAAAAGCTCCATTGTATGGAAACAAAGACTTAGAAAACTCAGGTGCAGAATTCAAGTGAGTATGTTACTGAACTACATTTATTTAGGACCTTTTTCCTTCTTGAATATTCAGGAATTTCTTACACGAGTTCAGATTTTTCCAGGAGATTTGCTCTTGGGATAAATAATAGCTTTCATCTGATGGACAACTGAGAGTCAAATGTGAATTTCTTTCTTTTGGTGAAGAGCTGTATCTGGCAGAGTTTAGGAGGGACTGATTGTGCTTAGGACTTTTGATCTAGCTGAGTAGGGAGGAAGTTATCTGTCCTATTTGACCAGCTATGCCCCTATATTGAGGAGTTCTAAGAAGCACAAGATTTCCATTATCTCATCCTAAAATGGTGGTTTTGGGGGTTGTGCTGCGACTCTTTTTTTCCCAGCCATTTGAAATACCAGACTCATGTTGTGCTTGAAAACAAAGAAGTTGGAGAAAGTTTTCATCAACCTCTTCACATAAGAGTGTATTTCAAGCTTGTTCAATAGAAGATCTTGCAGTGCAAGTCCTTGTCTGGCAAGATAACAGCCTGAGTTCAATGTGCTCAGGGAATACTAATTAGTCTCTTCACTCAGATTTTCCTGGTTTGCTTTTTTTTGTTTGTTTGGTTTTTCCCCAAGAAGTGTGAATATTTAGCATGTCACCAACATTCTTTGTGGTTTTCCAGAAGAATTTAACTGCTTCATGGTGGCTTGGAGGTTCCTCTCATATTTATTTCAAATCTTTTGCTTCGAAATGAAGGATCCAGATGATGTGAAGGCATAATCTGTGTGTTTAGACAAATGCTGTTCACATCTAAAAACTCCATGACAGTGGAGATCAAGTACACTTTACCAGCTTCAGAATAATGAAGCCATTGAAAAATCTTCAAACCAGGATGAGTACAAAGAACAGTCTTGTCTTCTGATGTTCTGTGCAGTGAAAAGCTCAAGTCATGGTTGATGAGGTGTCTCAGAGATGTTAGCAGTGTCAAGCAACTGGCAATTGGTTCCTGGGACAGGAAATAGCTAAGGCAGCTCAGTGCTACAAGCAGTAGAAACTGTTCCTATTGTTATTGGAATTGTAGTTTCCTCCTTTTTAGTCATCATGTGTTGCAAGTGAATTTGTCTTAGCTCCCAGAAAAAAACATGTCTTGCTTTTATGTGGTCTCTGTTCATTTGGGAAGAATGGTAGTGGTTAATGTGCACACAGTTTCTTAGCAAACTGAAATATTTAGCTGGTCACTTGGGTAATGCAATTGCATTGGCTACAGAAAAGTTTGCAGCATGGCAGGATAAAAAAGGGGAATAACCTTGCCATGAAGGGCTATTAAAAAGAGACACCACCTCTGGCTTAGGAGTCTTTGAGACACTAATTTCTAAAGGATGGGAAAGTATTGGTAAGTATGGCTGTGCAGCTGCCCATTGCTTTGCTGTTGGCCATTGCTGGAGGCAGGGCTGCAACCAGGCTTTTACAAAAAGCTGCTCTTTGGTCTGATCTACTGTGCCTTTTCATCTACATCTGCTTTTATATTTTTTTATGTGCAAAATGATTGTAACAAAAAGTAGGCTATCAAGAAATTAAATGACACTGTATTAAACTCTAAGGAAAAACTATCCCTTGAAATGAGAGGCCCCAGCCAAGGTTTTTGTCCAATGTAGTTGGTGATGAACATTAGTGTATCTGAGGCTTGAGCAGAAAACATAAGTACCTGCTATAATCTTAGATTCTTGCCAGGAAAATTTGCTTAATGAAATGAAATTCTTCTGTTTACCTCGAAGCATCTCTTTTGTTCCAGCTGATTTTGTTTTATCTCTGTAAACTATTTTATTCTGCTTTAATTTTCTCCCAAGCAGCCTGTAATCTTTCCACGCACTTCAAGCAGAGACAGTAGGTAGTTAAAACTTGTCTGTGTCTGATTTGGAAGGCTACTGCAGGCACTTCTGTGCAAAACTAAAAGACTCCACTGAGTCTCCACTGTAGAAGTGTGCAGCTTCTGTTTATTTTTGCATGTTTTCACAAATAGGCAACTGACAAGTGGTTCCTAATAAAATATTAAGAATAATAAACAAAAAAGAATATAAACAAACAGTCTGAGCTTCTATTTGATATTTTTTTACTTCAGTGTTCTTTGAATCCAAGCAATGGATATGTTCAGTGATGGTAGCTAAAGCAGATCTCTTGTATGCTAGCTTTCCAAATGATGACAGGCCTGGAATTCTTGGATCTGTCTTTGGAAACAAGAGTCACACAGCTTGAAATTTCGCTGACGGTGTAAAAAAAAGAGCTAACTATATCCCTTCTTCATTGTCTTTGATCTTGTAGGAATCACTCCTCATTTATTCCAGGGTGGATGAGCACCACCCCAAAGGCCCTGGCAAGTGAAAAGAGTCCAGGGATACAATAGCATAACCCTCTTGCCTCAGTAGACAACTCTTAAGCTCTGTGTTATGCTGGGAAATTCTAGCACTGTCTCACCCTCTATTGTGCAAAAAGTACTGGTCCATGTTTGCAGATCAGATTCTCTCTCGGAAAGATAAAACCCAGGATATAGTGAATTTCTCTGTGAGCGGAAGTGCAATTTGAAACTTTTGTCGACACCAAGTTCCTGAGAAACAGCAGCCATCTTGTACATCTTTTCTTTACAAGTATTTTCTTTCTGTTGTAAGTACTTCCGTATTCTGGCCACTTATTAAAATATAGACAAAGGAATTAAAAAAAATATAGGAGCGTCATCATTATTATAACGTCTCTTAATTAATTGTCCCCCTCTCTGTCTTTCATCAGCTTTTCAATTTAGGTGTAAGTTTGTTCTTCATACCAGTAACTGAAGTGAATGGAGCATGAATGTCACAGTTCAAAAGAAAAACATTTGCTTCAGACCTTTTTTTCATGTAGTGTTTTGGGGTTTCATGTTGCTGAGAACATTCAAGCATGGTCCTTACACAGTACCATTTATTCTGGAGTGAGCAATTTGTTTCATGCAAAATTTGAGATGTCTGGGGAAATGTTAATTTTGGGTTTCTTAGTAAAAGGCATGCAAATTATATGATTTTTCCCCATTTTAGATTCTAGTCACAGTGCAGCCTGTCATTGAAGCCTTGGTTAACTCTTTCTCCTTTTTTCCATGCAGGATACTGGCTCTTCACTCTTAGATCAGTCACAGATCCTTTCAATTTGGTATAATTTTCATACCTTTGATTTCAATACCAGTCTTCTATTTTATTTTCAGTGTGGTGCAGGCCACAATTTTTGTTTTATTTTCCATGGTTTTGACTTCTCTCTGACTTTAAGTGAAAAATGAGTAGAGAACAACTCTGCTTAAATTGTCTGGTGTCAGACATAAATGTCTCTTACAATCTTTCTTTCCCCTGGCAATTAGTGATGGAAGATGTAGAGTGATGCAATGCATAGATTTGTTGTTGTTGTTGTTGCCTTTCCTGTATATCTGTAGGGATTCAGCTCCTCTGGGACTTTCACTAGTTTAACTTCAATTTAAGAATATTGTCTTTAATTTATTTCTGCTGCTGACACAATAGCATGCTCATTAACCATTACAACACAAGGTGCTTGAAAGAGAATTCTCTTTATCTGGTGACACAGTTCCAACAGTTTTTGTCTAACAGAACATGGACTTTTACAGAGCTCCTCCTCTGGATATTTTTGTGTGTCTGAACAGAGAGCCCATTGAAAGGTATGACTGACTGCTACAGGGAGAGCAGTTTGGCTGCAAAATAAGGAAATCAGTCTAGACAGATCTGTCTGTGCACATAGGATAAGATTATTTTGCCTATCTATAAAGTCCTGTTCCAATCGTTTAGGGCATATTTATATTTTCAGTGATGGCATCTTATTTCTTCAAGGATTTTTATGAGAAGCAGTAAGACTCCTCTAGCCTCACAACCTCCTGCAATTCATAGGATGTTTGAGATTTTAGGTCCTGTGCTCAGAGCTGTGAGTCTCACCAAAGTAATTTGCTTTCAGTGGAGGAAGAATTTCCATATTCCCAATAAAGAATTTTGATGTGCAGTAGCTGAAGAATTTACGGTTATTCTAGTATTAGGTGTTTTAACATTTCATGCTGTCGGGGCATTTGATGCAAGGTATGTCAAAAAGATGTGGGACTGTTTGGGAAATACTAAAGGCTAATGTGGACCATGTTAAGATGCGACATATTTGCAGAATCTGTCAGTGCCTTTCTTGGAATACATTTGTGCATACCATGAGAGTAGCCCCCAAATATCTGCAAGACTCAATTTGTGGGCTGTTAGGCAGAGAACCTGTCTTACACTCTTGCACACATCTCTTGGACCACTTTTTGAATTTTCCAGGAAATGCTCGTTGCCTGTTGACAGTCTGCCAAGGAATCTCATGTTAGTGGAAAGCAAGACTATGTCCAATAGCATTTTAGAAAACCTTGTTGGAAAGTGGTATATCTGGAGTCATTGTGTTGAAGTCAGATCCTCTCTGAAATAAGAATACAGCAGGAAAAGGTTCAGAGGAAGGAACAAAAATAGTCTGCTGTGAGGCAGAGACAGAAAGGTCAGGCTATTAGATGCTGTGCAGGAACAAACAAGGGATGATACAGTAGGTATAAGCAGAATTTTCCTTAGATTCTGTAAAAGAATGAGCTCAAGGAAGTTCCTGGTGAGGTTAAAATGGCAATACCCCTCAAACTGATGAAATGTATCTCTCCAAAAAGCACACGGACTTTCAGAACTCATTACTCAAGCATGTGTTTTAGCAGGAGTTGAATAAGAATTTCTGCTGCTGCCTTAAACATAAAACTACATGCAAAAAGTTATAAAACTTAATGTTCCAGGATGAAAGTTAGACACTTCCTATCTAGGGTCAGGAAGACACTTCCTCTGGAAGCACAGTAATAAGAATTGTCCATTACAAAACTTTTACTTTCTATCTCAATCCAAATGTCATAATTTGTGACAGTGTTTCCCTAGATGAACCCCCATTTGGCAACTGCTAGTCTGCTCTCTTCTAAATTTAAATACCCCTCTCAAATGTCTTAGACCCTAGTGCCCTAAAACTCGTATTTTAATTCTGTCATACACAAGCATAAGAAATAACAGGAAATAGTTTCCCTGCTGATGTGAATATATACCCACTGACTTGTTTAATTAGGATTATGTGTGTAGAGACAGCTTTCTGATAGTTTATTTTCCCTAAAATACTGTAGGCTAAATTCCATTCACCCCAGGTAACAAAAGTTAGATTAAAGCAGTGGTCCCTAGTTTGGTACCAGAGTATTTGTACATGTGAGGACAATTAAATACTCCTACATTTTTTGGTCTGCTACTTACCATGAGGGAGCAAACTACCTGCTAAAGGCATCACTGATGCATCTTATTGTCTGTCCCACTTGAGGAGATAGAAAGTGAATGGGACATTGTCAAAATGGACAACAGCAAGGTAATCAGTCATAGAGCAGACATCAATGCAGAAAGCCGAAAAATGCAATTGCATTGCAAAAATTGCAATTTTTTTTTTTTTTGCAATTAATCCTTGGAGTAGGAAAAAAATCTGCTGTCATTTTCCACAAAAAAAAACTCAATCAACTGAAAATTGTTTCAGCCAGTTTTTTAAGTGGTAAAATATTAAGTAAATGTGGTCTTTCAGAGACACTGCTTTCTGATCTGCTTTAAGAGGTAAATATGAAAGCTATGTTTGGCACCCTCCCTGAAATACTTGTAAAGAGGAATCTCGTTCACAAGGTAAGCATCCTCTTTTCCTTGATCGTCCACATCAGATGATCTCTATGATCTCTCTGTGATCTCTCCATCACAGTATGTGGCAATGGCACACATATTTTGGGCAATATGCCAAAGCCTGATTCATGGAATTTGAGGTGTACCAATAAAGCTGCATCTCTGAGTATATGTATATCTCTTATTTTATTAGGTAGATTAATTACAGGGTTGTAGCTATCATCCTGCAGTTAAAGGATAGAAGTATTTATTATATTTTACTCTTTTACTTAAATTGATCTCTCCAAAGAGAACTTACTTTGCACACAGAAAACTAAAATGAACTTTGCCAAACCATTATGTTACTCAAAGAAGTAGCATTTCTTCAAAGATACAGATATATTCCTATGGGTTGATGGAGTCAATAGCTCAAAATAGCTTGTGTTTACTATAGCACAGCAATCACAGACGTAGTCCTTCCCACAGAGGATGTTTCTTATGTTTGAAAAACATCAATTTTGAAATCAAAGGATCTGGTTCTTGTTTACATGGCAGTGCCAAAAGGCCTTATAGTGGTTGCAGAGAACATTGCAGAAACCTTCTGGTCTTAAGCACTGAAGCATGAGACCTTTGCAGTGTATGACCTGTCTTCTGGCCTGGGTGCAGCAGAGCCCTGTGATCCTTTCCTGGCAGTGTGCTGTGGAGCCCACCCCTGGTGTCTGGAGCCTTTGATGGAACATTTCAGCTAGCTTCTCCTGGCAGTACCATGTGGATTTCTTTACATTCTTAATATTGTCTCACCTCCACGTTACTATCTAAGTGAATTTTTTTTCAGGATCTGGCTGTGTCATGATTCCATATGCGTAGGTGCATTTGTAGTACTGCATCACTCAAATATGCTGAATAAAGTTACTTTTTATCATAGTCAGAGAAGTGTGCTTACCTGGTTTGTATGCATGGGGGTTGTACGCATGTCAAGCAATGTCTCTTCAGTGTGAGCTAGAACTTCTCCAAAAAATGTTGAGCAAGGTTGCTACTGTAATAGCAATTTTCATTCCCTGTTGGGAGTGTTCAGTGCTCCAGCAGTAACCTGTGAGTAGAGGTGTTTCTAATTTGCAGATCCCTGGAGCAGGAATTTTCATCCTTTACCTCTGATATCTACTTAGGACTACTTCAGATTAGTAAGTTTCATTTATTAGGTATTCCTTTTATACACATACACACACACACACACATATATATATATATAAGAATTAATGTGCTAAATCATTTAATCTGGTTTTTGGCTTAATTTCTATTTATATGGTGATGATTTCCATCTCCCCTCTATCATTTTTCAGCTGTAATATCTCCGTCACTTAGAAGGCAATTTATTCAAGTAATTTGCCATGGAAGGTTCTGAAACATATTATTTATGAGTGCATTCTGTCACCCCAGACAATATTCTGAGATGACATAATACATCTGTCCTTAGTATTTCTATATTTTCCGATGCTTTTTTTTATACTTTTCCTTTTAAAAATATAAAGTATAATAATTATTTTATTTTGTGCTAGAATTCTGTAAGAAGACACATAAAATCTCTGCTTCATTTTTGAAGTTCTTTGATTAATTCCTATAGTGCAAAAGGTCTAGGTAAGTTCTGATCAGTTCAATTGAGAGTATAAGCCAACTCCTTACTTCTCAAGGTCTGTTATATCTGGATTTGTCATTTCAAAGTGGTTTAGAGACTATTTTCATTGTTAGGAAAAGAAGTGACATTTTTAGAATTCTTCAATGGCTGAGTTCACAGTCAGCATGACATATGAGGCTCATTTCCTCATTTGTTACTATTTAAAATGTATACTTAGCCTCCCACTCTTCCTGAAAAAGTTCTGTTTCTTGTAGATTCTCTGCCCAAAAACCTCCATAAAAGCTAACTTAACTCCTTCATCTGACAGACAGGGGTTCCTGTGGCAATGCTGTGAATGTTCTGTGCACCAGCCAGGCACTCTAGGGTTCCTTATAGATGTGGAGAAGAACTGGAACTTCTCGGCTGCATTTCATCTGCACTGAAAGCACACATGTTAAAGATGTGGATGGGTTGCTCTCTCTGCCTGTGGGTTTCCTGTGTTCCCTGGTCCTGAAGACAATCCCTGCCTGGTTCCAGGCGTAGCATAAAGCTGCTCAGAGCTGCAATGCCTACCTACAACTTTGGTGCAGCTTGCAGAAGTGTCTGGGGTGCAATGCCCAGGCATCCTACTTGGTGGGAATAGGTATTATTCACTTTATGGGACTGCGTTTCCTGGGTTCATGCATTCCTCTCTCACCCCAAGATTTGCACCATGTATGCTCTCTATTGTAGAGCTCATTCTGCACTCAGAATATTTGTAAAATCTGCTGCATTACACTGGTTAGAAGTTCAGTGTTTTTCATCCCAGCTGACTCTTCTTTTCTTATATCAGTGCTATGTGTGATTTCCTGGACTTTTGAGATTTTTATATGCAAAAACTCTTAGCCTGGGTTTAGTCATTGTTAAAAAACTGCAAGCAGACACAGTGCATGAAGAATAAGAATACTGATTTGCAGGGTGCTATTTAATGAAAATTTGCCAAGGGTATCTTCTTCTAGAGATTTAATGCAATTCAAAGTTGTTTGTGATGAACCTATAATTAAAAGGAAAATGTTCTCTCCTCTTGTGGTCACTCATGTATTGACGTGTTTGGTTGCAACAAATTAAGTTGAATCTGAAATTTTGTTTCCTTCATCATGTTTGCTGGAAGATCCACACAAAGTATTTAATGTGTTTCCTCATCTTAGCTTTCCTTGAGTTCCTTTGATTTCTATTACCTGAGATTTGTAAAATCATTCTGATTTTTTTGCTTGTTTTGCTTTGAGTTCCAACCTGTATCCCACAACATTTTATTGTTCTTACTTCACATGTAAATCATTGTTTTCTCCAATCGTCCCTTAAGGAAAACATCAGGAAAATAATGCTCAGCCTTTGTAGAAAACTGTCTCCTAAATGGAGAACTATTTTCAGTCTTGCAGACAAAATAGCTACTCACCAGTTGCTTTAGGGCAAATGTAATTATACATTTTTTTCTTGTTTGTTTGTTTGTTTGGTTTTGTTTTGGTTTGGCTTTTTTTTTTTTTATTTTCTTTTTTTGTCTGACAGAATCATAGGTGAAATAGTGGATTTGGTGCCCAAAAAGTTTTAAATGTGTCCGTGATTTTTTTTCCCCTTCTTCACAGCTTTTATGAAGAAAAATTTCTCCCAGCAGGGGAAAAAAGGAAAAAGGGAAAAATTTTGATGGCTTTTCTGTGCTTTTCAAGCAATGCTTCTGCTCACAGTCTCCCATATTGACTTTATAGTCCAGACTCTGTCTGTAGATAAAGTAGATAAATCTACTTGATAGAGTTTTTTGGCTAAAATATAGCCATTAACAGGCAAATGGTGTTGAGATTTAGCAATTGGCTAATTGAATACAGTTGTCCACTAGCTAAGTCATACATTATTTTAACGTAACCTCTGTTTTTTCTAATTTGTTCCTTGTTCTATTTGAATATTTAATTAAAACAGTCAATTCTGGGTATAAATGAGACATAAGTTATGAGGAATGCGTGAGTCCAAGCTAAGCTCTGCTGCACCATGTTGAGAGCATAGAACATGGTCAAGGCTCTCCAGTGGTTCTTACTGCCCAGAGAAAGCTTTGGGGATTTTTCAGATTCATGCTTTGCTGGTCTGCAAGAGAGCTGCTAAAGACATTAATGGAAGCATCAGTACTGACAACAGTTTGGATCTGAACTGTAAAATAGTATTTCCTCTTTACAATAATCTTGAAGTGCTGGTGGTTTAGAGCAGACAGGCTGTCAGGTTATTGGTGTTGCAGGGACTTCAGAAAACAGACTGGGAACAGGGGCAAGAAAGGTACAGAACCTGAGTGGGGATGTCTAGACAAGAGCTTCATCCTCCTACACAAGCAGTGGATGAGAATACACCTGAGTAGTAGTGCCCACTCTGAGTTGTCCTTGGGAGTGACCTTCCCCTTCCCACTGTCTGCCAAGGGAGGTAGGAAGGGTGGTTTTTTAGTCTAGGCACCTAAGTCTGATACTGACAATTGGTAAGACATGAATGGTGACATAGTATTAGCTTTGTCCTTATGAATTTTCCTGTGAGATGTGCTGGCCAGTGAATGCTTGCTGATGGTGGTGTTGCTAAGGACCCACCAAGTTTAGAGCAGGAAATTGGAGATGATGTCTTGGTGCCTCCAAACTGTACAATATTGAATCCATTGGATTTGGCATTTCATCCATTGCTATGCAATGCAGCAAGATACACATTCATGCTGTCCTAGCCTTCCTGATTGGTTCTCTCTGTGAGCTCTTTGGGAGGTGTAGGGAACAGTTGCTCAGATCCACAATTTCAGTTTACCCCCCTTGGACAGAAGGAATTCCATTATCTCCATTATTGCAGGGAAACACAGAGGTGAATGGGAGATGTTACTAAGAAATGAATGTGGAAAGCAATTTGTTGTTTTCATGTCCAAATCTGTATGACAGTGATACTCTCTTAATTGAAAACCATGTTTTTCTGCAAAAGAAAAGAAAGCTTGTCTTTTCTACCTCACAAAGTTAATTTTGGTTGTTAAAAAGAGCTTTTGAAGAGATTTTAATGATTATTTAAGTCTGCTTTTACTGAGAGTTTCCCCTGTATCTCTCACAATAGAATTAAATGGTGGTCTGAGTAACTGATCGTTAGCTATTACTGGACATATCATTATATTTTCCATGAGATAGAGATCACACAAATGGATTTACCAGAATTCTCCACTCGGAGGAAGAGAGCTTGCCAAGGTGTGCATCTGAGAGTATGTCTGGGCTGTGCATGGTGTTAAGAATCCTTGCCTTAGGTCTGGATATGTGCGTGTTCCTGGCTCCAGATCTGGTGTTTTCAGGGCTGGTTTGGTGAGCCTCCAGAATCCTTTGTGCCTACGCCCCATTATGCAGATATCTTACCCCCAGATTTTTGTGGAAAACTGTTGGGTAGGAGCTAATGGAAAATGGCTCATCAGGTTTGGAGTGATGCCTTATTCCTGAAGAGAGCAAAATAAATTTTAATGGAATTATCCAGCAACTTAAGTATTCACACTTCTCACAGAGCTTGCCAGAAAGAATAAGACAGCTGTCATGAAACAGTAGACAGCAGGTGGTCTACAAACTCCCCTGAATTTTACTCAACTCACCTTCTAATCCTACTGCCACCACTGAACCCTGACTGCCATTTTAAAACAAAAACCATTGAGGAAAAGGGACCAGCTACTGGCAAAGGCTTTCTTTCTCTAATTTTGCATTTGTAGTTGTAAAGTGCCGTTCTGGCTCTCCTAGCAAGGTGAGATCAAAGAAGAACCTTCCCCATATCCAGGGGAGATTAGCTGCTGAGGGTGGATACTTTCTTAAAGTGATTCTTTTCCCTGAAGTTGACTTGTATGACTCAGCCAGACACAGAAAAAGGGAGAGTATGTGGGTGTGAGAGGTTTGCACAAAATTATTGCACTCTCTCAATATTCTGTGTTTCTTGTCACCTGTCTGTAGTTTCACAGAATCCAAAAATTAACCCTGGGTGGAAAGCAAAGCATAGTTTTTAAATAATTACTTTACTTTCATTTTCTGAGATGCTTTTCTGGGAGTATACTTAACTGACTTCAGAAAACATTTGAGATGTAATTTACACAGAGAAGTTGACATAAGTCCCTCCCTCAAAGCAACAGGTGCAGAAGTGCCATGTTTGGCTTGTCTTGCAGGAAGAGATATGGGATGGATGTTTGTGTCTTCTGTCTGGGCAAAATGCTCCTGAAGATACTGTTACTTTTTTTTTTTTTTTTTTTTGGGGGGGGTGGTCACTGTGGGTTACTGTGTGGTTTGCTCAGGATTCTTTGGGAAGGCATTATTTAAGATTAATTATTTTTTGTAGGTAGCCCCTCAGAGCATGTGAGAGCAGCTTCTAAATGAAGGAGGCAGATGCAGGTACTATTTCGTTATCTGACAACACCAGTGTAGGTAGAAGAGGAGAAATAAAGAAATAAAGGAGAGGAGAAATAAAGTTGGAGTGTATTTCCCTGAAGGAGAAAAACTTCTGGAGTTTTAGCAACTTCACTCATAATGTGAGAGTATGTTGGTGGCAAAAGAATAATGTCATATGGCCAACACTGACAGCAGGGGAAAAGGCCATTTATTTAGCAACAGAAAGAGTGCCATGGAAAATGAACTGGGAAACAATAGCAGAGAAACAAACTGGAGTATAGAGTGGTGAGAGCATAGAGTGGTGAGAAGCCAGGTTAAATCTAAGGTTTACAGCCCAAAAGAATACAGAAGACACAGGTGAGAAAATATGAGAGGATGGAGAAGCTAGGAAAAGGGACTTGAGAGCTGCTTTTTTGTTTTCAGAAAAGAAGAAGACAAGAAAGTTTGAGAGAGGTAATTGTAGCTGTGGAGAAAGAGGTTAAGCCAGGAATAGTTAGAAGAAAAGGGACTTTGTAAGAAAAGTAGGCTTAAAGAAATGTTCTCGGAGATCAAACAATAAGTAAATTTCTTAAAATGTTAGAAAGAAAAATGGAAGAGTGAAGAATAAAGCTGCATGAGGCAGTATTAATAAGTGGAGTGAACAAGTAAAGGAGAACAAAGTCAAGGGAGAGAATCTCTGTGCTCTAGGAAGCTTGATTCAGACCTATTTTGATATAAAGTGTCTTTAATATACTGAAAAGACAATACTGAGGGGGTTTGAGGGAGCCAGTCTGGCTGAATCTAAAAGGCAGTGATGCTGCCTGAAGCTCTGCAATGGGGAGGGCAAAGGGTGATTCTGAATTGTCAACCCCAGCAAGTGAGCCTCACTGACCTTTGCAAACTTCCATAGGGATTTCTACCAGCCCCTCTCTGCCTGGCAACAGGGAGGCAGAGGGTCAGGTTTCAGTTCTTAAGGTACAAAAACCCTATCTCAAACCACACCTAGAAACCTGCTGAGGTCAAATCACTTCCTGGGCTACACGTCCTTATTTGCCAAAATGGGATGAAGTAAATTAGGCTTACCAGAATGGTACTGAACACAGAGAAGGAAAAAGAAGGGGAAAAGAATAGAATAATAAAATAATTTAAATGAAAAGGATCCTCTGCACCCCTACAAAATTGAACTAGTACTGTAACCCCAGGCACCTTGGTGGTGCCCTGCAGGACTCATTCCAGTATTCCAGAGTCTGTCTTGGGCTGAGGACCCTGAAATCACACACGGTATTCCACATGAGGTTTTGCATCAGAGGAAAAGGCTTTGGGGCTTATATGCCAAAAAAACTCTGAAGGTTATAAAGAGAGAGCAAATGTTAGAAAATACCTGTAGCTGCTCCGTTATTAAATTTTCAAAATATAGGCATTTTCATTTTAGCATAACTGCATTCAGTGTTGTAACTCTGATTCAAGAAAAATAATCTTCCAAGAGTCTAAAAGCATGCAGTTTAAAAACTATGCCTACTTCAGAAGTAATTTCTTTAATTTGATATTTAATTTCCTCCTTCTCTCAGATTCCAGAGGGCTTTTTGTAGGGAAAGGAAGTTTTGCCATATCACATGTCTGATATGGCAAAACTTACAGAGATTGAAAACAGCAAAAAGCACCAGCCAAATTTAGCATTACCTTGTGCTCAGCCATGTTTCTGCTTATCTACTATAAAATAATACAGTTTAGTGTCATATATTTATGGTTCACCCACTTTTGATCAAACAAACCCCTCTTACTTGAGGCAAGAGAAAACTCTATTAAACACAGATATAGACAAAAAAATGACTTGTGAAATTTGTCTTTTTTTGGTAATAATATTAAGAGTGTGGAGCCAAAACTTCATTCAGAGGCTGCCCTGAGGCCCTTTGGGGTTACATTTTTTTAAAAAGCAGCCAATAACTCTCGCCTCCAGAATGGCAAAACTCATTTCACTGACTCATCTTTCCAATAACAGTCACGTCATCCCTTTGAAAACAAGCAAACCCAACGACCAAATCCAAACAATTTCCTTGAATAGAGTGTCAAGGAGAGACTGAGCTTTTATTTTACCTACTAGCTCTACAGTGACAGTCAGAGGTGCCTGGTGGGCACCTCAGGGGGTGAGGGAATACACAGGAAATAAAATCATTGTATGTGTTAGCTTAAGGCATTAGTATCCCTATACCCTTAAGCAAACCCTGCTGTTATCACAGGGAACTTTTGCTCTGCATTACCCAATGCATACCATTTGCATTCCGTTGCATAAATACTTGTCATCCTCACTTGTTTTGCTACAGCTGGGTGAGTTCTTTAGGGCTGTGACTCGTGATCTGGACACTGGGTTCATTTAGCCGTGTTCCAGTCCACTTCCCTATGATTTCTCCCGTGACTTCTGACTGTTAGTGAAATTTCTCTGTACTACAGCTCATCACTCATAAAATAGGATCCAGGGCTCTTGCTGGCCAAAGAAAAAGCCATTAACGCTTATGAGGATTGTGCACCTCCAGGTAAGAGGCTGTGTCCAGGGGCTTTCAGAAGACCGGGAGATCTGTTGGAATGAAGCGCTGATAATGTGGTGTAAGGCCAGACACAGCCCTCTCTGAGTGGGTGTGTCCCCTTCACCAAACACACACATACCCACCCATGCAATGAGGAAAAGGATCTTCAGTTTCTCCCTACAAAGATATGTATGTGCATTAATACATTTACCTTTAATACATTTAATAGACATTAATACGCATGATTACAATAATACATACCTACCTGATCTAGTGGAAGTGTCCCTGCCCATGACAGGGGGTTTGGAACCAGGTGATCTTTATTAAGGTCCAACCCAAACCATGATGCTATGATTTATCAGCTGTCTTTAAAAAAGTTATAGAAGTAGACACTTTCTATGGTTTCTGTGGTCCAGTTTATAAGGTTCTGAACACTACAAAATGCTCATGGTTATAAAATGCTCTGGATAGAGATACTGCAAGTAAGATAAAGGGTATGATGGGTATGAGGTTGCATGCAATTTTTTTTTTTTTTGCATAGTCCAGTGTACCCGAAAGAGCATCTTGAACCAAACCAAAGGTTCACATTTACCACAGGCAGGTCAGTAGATGTATGGCTGACACGTGTACACAAGGACAAACTGCTACATCAGAGGAAAGATTTAAGGCTCTTTGTAATCTGGTCATGTTAGTATAATCTGCTCTTGGCCTTGTGGAACTGAATAGTAACTTGCCTTACAGAAAGGATGCTGTGAAGATACACTGTTTTTTAACCACCTTCACTAGTGCATATGAAAGATAAGATGATATCTCACACTATCATTGTAGCAGAAATCAATGAACTTACATTTCTTCACTGTGGTATCTGCTAGCATCAAAATACAGAACACAATTGTTACCCTCTCCTGAGCTGCATGGCCATTTTCACAGTGATATTCCTTGAGAAGTAGAGAGATGATTTTCAGGGTATTGAGGTCTTTGTCATCATTCTTCTTTTCTTACAGATTTTTCTTTGAATTTTAAGTTCACAAAGTAAGGTATGAGAAGCACCACTGACACATGGAGAGAGCAAAGGCATTACTTTTTCAGTCTCAGGGTCTTTCTCAAGGTATTTTAAGATCAAGATATTTTCAGTACATGGCAAAACAATTGGAGGTGACATTTATCCTTTTTAGAAATTTTCAATGGGCCTTGGCTATTATTTCCATAATGCATACTTTAGAACTGAGCCAATTCCACACAGAAGAAAATTTAAAATAAATGTTTGTCTCTTTTCTCAGTGCCTATTCTTTTTTAGACTTCAGGAGGGTTTGCTTGAAACATAACGATTTTGCAAATGGCATGAACATTATGTCAGCGTTGGCAACAACATATGATATCATTGTTCCTTGTAAGGGGAACTGTTTGTGTTGCCTTGTGGTGCCCCTTAGTCCCCAGCCACACCTGGTGCTGTGTCTGCTCTGAGGGATGCAAAGATAGATTTTGTCTAATTTTACCACCCACTCTGAAGTTGTCATAACCTCTGCTGAGTCTCTCTACTTCATGCCAGATTTTGTGAATGGCAAAGAAGCCTAAAAGCCAGCTTTTATATTGTTAAGCCCCTTTGTAGGAAATTCCTTACAGAAAATCAAACCAATCACCCCCTGAACTCACTGTATGTATGGTGGTGGCCTATAGGGTTTATTTAATTTTCCTCTTTTTTCTATCCCTGCTCACACATTTGTATATATGCACATATGCATACACACTCTCACACATTTTGAGGACTAGCAGAGCAATTCAATGTTCCCGTTCTTATCCCCTCTCTAAGCTGTGAAACTGTTAACAACACTGACAATTAAATCAATATCACAGGTGTCTGACTGGGAACCACTGAAACTAAAACTCAAAACTGTAGTGTGGTGCTTTACAAGCTCCTTCTGTTTCTGCATCAGGCATCCACATGCCACACTTTGAGGTCATTCCAAAGGCACTGCAAAGACAGGCCTTGCTTTTTAGAAAAGAAAATAATGCAAGAGGTTTTTTGAAAGAAACATTAAGTTTAGTCGCTAATGAAATAAAAAGGCAGAGGCTGGAGAATCTCTGTAGGATTTATCCGCATCCAGGTCCTGTTCTGTCTCCCTCGGGAAACAGAGGTCATGTTGTGTTTCCTGAAAGCCATGCACCACACTGAGTACAACAGCATTTCAGCCTAGGTAGGAGCTGCCTGCATGTGTCTGTGCAGCATAGAAAGACTGACAAGTCAGCAGCCCTGCTCCCTGTGCCCTGCCTTGTAGGGCTCCAGGGCAGGCTGCCTCTGGCTCCCTGCTGCTGCCCTGCTGACACCACTGCAGGAACCCCCACTCTGCCAGACCTATGTAACCCTAGAATTGAATGAGAAGGGAACAGAACAAATCCAGAGCTTTGTAATCTATTCAGTCTTGCCTTTCCCCAGCTGAATTTGGTCAGTTCCAAACACGTTTATTACAAGTGTCACAGGATGTTTAAAGGGCAAGCATTAGTCATACTGGTGCAGAGCACTGCGGTGAGACTAATATGAGGCTTGATTCATAATCTGGATTAACTGAGGATGCTTTTCAATGGGATGGTAAAAGGGGCAGCTCTAACATGAAAGAGTACATAACACTTAACAACTTTTCCTCTCCTGCAGAGGAATCAATTTGTGGTAGGTGAAACTGGATTAAGATGAGAGTGCCTGTCCTCATGTGAAATAACCTGTGACTTGCTGTTGACAGTTATCTCCATCAAGGACAGAGTCTTCATACAGATGTTCTCTGGTTTGTGGAAATCTTAAAGCACGTGAAGTCATGGAAGATGTATAAAAGTCTCTGCAACTCAATTTGCTTTGCAGAGGAAGGTTTCATGCTAGAGCTGTTGGCCTGAATGAGAGACAAAAATTAAAAATTACTTGTTTCAAAGCTCTAGTGTGAAAAACGCAGTAACAGCTTTGCCCTGTGCTTTGACCAGTTCTACAATGAATGGTGACATTTGACAGTCTTCTCACTGTGCAGAGAAATTTAACACAACTGTGCTGGCATCTTAAAGGTCAACTGTCCCTCTCCAGCATTCCATTCTTTAGTAAGAGAGCTGGCATCACTGCATGTGGGAACAGTCATGCTCATCTCAGGGTCTGCCCCTAAACAGCCTGCACTATTGTGCACAGTTGCATGAGTCCATTAACACACCCCTCTCAAATGCCCATCATTTTAATTTCAAGATAATTTGAAGATCAAGTATATTTTAATCCCATACAAATCTTCATTCCCTTTCATTTTTAGTGTGGAAAATTATTTGCATTGGAAATATACTGAGATTGCAGGAAGACCTCACAGGATCATAGAAATGTCAGTTGCAAAGGGCTTTAGTCTGACCTCCCACTAAAAGCAGGAATATCGTTGATGCTGGGTCACATGAGAAGTAGTTTTGCACAGTCAAGTCTTGAAAACCTTCCAGGCTGGAGATGCCGCTGTGTGTCTGGATCCTTGTTCCAAGAGTGCACTACCCTCCAAAGGAAGAAGTTCTTTATGCCAGAGGCAAGAAATTCCATAGCAATAGAAGTTTCCCTTGTTAATGGTGTGTTTGATTTGTCACATGGCTAGAGTCCTCCATTTGGCACACACTCAGCTGACTGGTATGAGTCGATGTTGCCCTTCAACAGTGTGAATTACAAACCTGTTATGAACTTAGACGGCAAAATTCATGCCTGCAATGATTTGTAGCAAATTAGCTGTGCAATGCCGTCATTAAGCCACACTGAGAACTTCTGTTTCCTTTTCACTGCATAAATAGGTGGAAGTCCTTGGAAGAGAGCATGGAATGAAGTAACTTCATTCAGCGTGGAAAGCTTAGGCTGCTGCTGTTTCTGATGCAGGGGGAAGAGGAAGGCCCCTGACTCCCCATCTCTTTCTCAGACCTTTCTGTAGGGCCAGCATGTCCCTACAGAGCAAAAAGGTGCTTCTTCACACAGGTATCTAACCAGGACCCCGCACCTAAGCTCCCTTGATGGCTTCATTAGTCACCGCATACCAGCTGGGCTGCCAGCATCTGTGCACATGGCTACATGCAGGATGCTGTCATCTTCAGCCACCACGAGATGGGATCCAGTGGGAGCTACTGCTGGGTGGCATTCCTTGCCATGGGGATGGGCTATGAGCACTCTGTGGTGTCACAGCTCTCCTGCTGCATTGTGGTGTGGGGAGGTGCTGGTAGCTCTACTGGAGATGCTGGTGGGTCTGCTGGTGGGTTTACAGAGGGGTGTTTCCTGTCTTCTCTGTGGTTTTGGAGGAATGTTGCTTGCACTCTTAAGCAGCTGCAATGCAAGAGGGCTGCATGTCAGTGGTGAGTGAGAGGATCTCTTTGTGCAGCTAAATCTTGACAAATGCTGTGGAGTTTGTCACAACACTTAATTGCTACCTTACACAGACCAGTTACTCAGCACAGTCCATGGGTGGTTAAATTCAAAAGTTCCCTAAATACTTCACCTGGTCTGGCTGGGGGAAAAAACCAAGAGAGTGCATAAAGCAGTCTAGTATCACTACACATTATATAAATCTTCCCTGTCTGATGCACAAAAAATCTCAGCAATCTTTATTTGTTGCTTGCTTGCACCTACACAGATGCTTCTGCTTCTCTGTTAGGGGAGGAAGTGCCAAAATTCTTCCTCTGCCTGGCACTGCCTGTGGGTTTTCTCCCGCTCCTCTCCACAGAGGAACTGGTGCAAAATTTCAGTTCTTCTGAGATGTCAGACTTAGGGTTTTGCACATATAAGATTTGCAAGTCTTACTGTTTGTAAAAAGCATCAGGGGTTGCTAGGATTTAGCCGTCACAGAGATCAAACCTTACAAGTTTTCCCATAGCTTGTGCTTTAATGCTCTGTTGAAGGACTGTGCCTGCTCCTGGAGCCATGTGTGCAATTCGTGTTGACTTTAATAAAAACTGTACTGGGTATCTGAGACAGAAGTAATTTCATCATATTGTTTTCCTTTCTGCCCCATATTGCTGTATCCTGTAGCATCTGTTTAATAAACTTTCTCCCACTGGAGATTCTCTTCAATCCACAGTGGACTGATGACTGCAAGCCAACTGACTTTTTTCATTTGAAGTATTTTAGCTGAATATTTGGATCACAAAGAGTGAAATCCCAGCCATGATTTTGCTTTTTAGATGTCCACCTGACTTCACTGAATTCTTCACAGGATCCAGCTTGCAGTGGTCACCTGCAAGGTTCATGCTGTCCTTTTTGCTTTCATTTCTTAATGGCAGGACAGACAGTTGCATCCCATTTAAAGGTAAGTTTTTGAAAAACTGCTTATGAGATGAAATTCCTCCACGGCCACACCATGATTGCCAGTGCAGGCTACAAACATGGGCTGTGTGGAAACCATTGGCTGGCTTTCCCATGAGATGGGATCACAGTGCTGCAGGTGTCACTGTGATGTAGAAGTGCTGAGAGATGAAAACAACAGCCCCTTCTGCATTTTTCAAGGGGCAATGGGATGTTGAAATGACGGGGACACATGGCTGGGGTAGCCACACTTGCTGGAGGTTAGAGGAGCCTTGTCACACTGGGCAGCCCCAGCTTTACAGCCAGCTCTGTTGGGTGGCATTTGTGCCCAAGGCATGCAAGGAGTGATAATTCCAGTATTGAGTAGACAGCTGAAAAATATTTCTGCCAAGATTTCAGTTGGAACTTCTTGGTTTTTTTTAAATTTTATTTCCTCCATTTTTGGGCACAGTAATGCAGATGTTAACTTTCAGTCATACATCAACCTGAATATGAAGTTTTAATGGTGTGTTCAGGCTTGTTTGTTTCTGTTTCCCTTCAGTCCTATCCTTCCTCCAAAAAGTCTGCTCTCCTTGGGAAGACTGAGGGATTTTCCTGGGCTTCCTCTAGAGGAAATGTGCATGTAAAATCATGGAGATATAAGCACTCCCTGGAACCGATCTCTGCTAATTCAGCTGTCACTTCCCTCAGATGGCAGCTCTTTCTGGGTTGCTGTCAGGGAACCAAGCATTTCCTTCCCTTTCATCTCTCCCCTGCAGACCCGCTGGAAGCAGATGATGACTGCAGGCTAACAGAAAGCTTTTCAAAGACAGGTGCTTGCTGCCCTGGGCACAAAGCAGGCTAGTTTTCACTGAAGGCTTCACTGATGCTCACAATGAACGAAAGTTCAGTTAGGAGGAGGCTTTCCTTCATATAAAAGAAATTGGTTGCTCTTTAAATTTAATTTATTTTGTATGGAAATGTCTTTTCTAAGGGTGAGTGACTGATGAAGCCTTTTCATCCTCCATGACTAATCCTAACTCTGCCCACATCTGTTGTGACTGAACATTCTACCAAGTCACGGTTGCTCAGTGACTTATTTTAAAAGAGTGTAGGTGACTCAGTTCCAGCGACCTCATGGTGAAAGGTTGTGCCATGGTTAGCCTCAATTAAGTGAATTACAGCAGGGGTGGATGTATCTTCTGGAGTAAGACTTCCAGTCATGGGCCACAGGGGCCAGCCAGGGCAAGCCAAGGGAACTTGCCAAGTGGTGACAGCCCTAATGCCAGATCACTGTGGTAGTCCAGGAGATATCCAGTGCCTGCCATGTGCATTCCATCCAGAAAAAAAAAAACCACTTTGGAAGGACTTTTTCTTGGTAGCATAAGGCCAGGGATTCTACAGGAATGAGTCTGTGTCCTCCTTCAGCCTTCTTGAAGCCTGAGGAAGCTGCTCATGCCAGCTGTTTGCACTTTTCCAGCAGAAATGTGAAGCTGTGGGAAATACAAACCTCTCTCAGCTTCTGTATCAACTGCATGCCAGTTAGGAGTACAGGGAAGATTTATTTTGCTGTGTATGTTTGAAGTTTGTATTTGTTTAGAAATTAATGGACTTACAAGTAATAGATTTTAACCTATGGGACAGCTGAGATATTTATTGAATGCTCCATGATTTACTCTATTTTGTCATGGGTGGTTTTTCAGAGTATTTCACAGTTTAAATTCATAGCAAATGGAGAAAAGCTCTCATGAACAATGTATGTGATCAATATGCACTGAGGGGGTAGAACACCTTCTTAGCACCCTTTATCCCAAAGAGAGGGTAGGAGTCAGAGGCAGGCTTCACTGCTGGTAATAGTGTAGACACAAATCAAGGCTTGCAGGTCCTACTACAGAGGGTAGAAAGGAAAGGTCTGCTGCAGATACTTTATTGTGGTATACTGGGAGTTAAAATCACAGGCAGGAGGAGGAGGACAGGAAAACAAAGAATAGGAGTCCCTGAGCTGGGAAATGCAGAATTACTGCATGTGCTGCTCAAGGTCAACATCCATGAGCAGGACTGAACTGTGCTTCACCCTAAAAAATTATCAACACCCACATTCAACTCTGTAGATGACTGCAAGCATTTTGTAAGTTAAGGTTATCATTCTATCAAGATCATGTGGCCTGAAGATCTAGGCTGGTCCTAGCTTCAGCCCTGAATTAGAGTGAACAATGCAAGGGTGCATGGGGCTCCCTTATTGGGCAAGGCAAGTCCTTAATTCGATTGTTCATAATATTTTAGTGATAGAATAATAGCTATAGGACTTTGCCTAAGATTTGATGTTGTTGAGAAACATGTTTATCCAATTGCTGTCAGACAAACTTCTGGTATATAAGGGAAGTCAAATGAAACATCTCCCTGCTGGCACTCCAACTGTTTAGCTCTTGCACTGTTATTATCTAAATTTATTTTGTAACCAAAGCAAAGCCATTGATTTTCTTAAATAATTCTCCTGACTAAGCAAGGGGCTCTGTTATCTCGGAGCCAGGGAAGCATTCTGTCCATATTCATTCTGGATGGTACAATGATTCATAGACATTATAAAAGAGAAAAAAGCTCAGAGTGAGCAAATTAAGTTAAATTCACAGGAATCAGGCTGAGCTAGCTGCTTCAGGTCACTAAGATGTTGATGTGTTGCTCTGTGTTACTGAAATAATGAATCCCAGCTTTAAAGCTTCCACACTCTCCTAATTTTGTCGTTCCTCCAAATCAGAACCACGGGTGACTTCTTTGTAATGGCTTCTGGTAGAGTTACTGCAGAGCAGGTGTTCAAAGTGCAGAACTAACTGTACAGCTCAATGCTGTGTTTAAGATCTAGCTTTTTAATAATATGAACAAAAAATGGAGTCTATTTATCTACAGACTCGAAAGTCTTGAAATCCACCTTAAAACAAGTATTTCAGTTTTGCGGCACTGGCTACTTCCTGATGTGATCTCAAAAATTGCTGTTTAATAATTATATTGCATGAGTAGCATAATGGGGTTTCTTTATTATCCTGAATGTCTACGACCAGATGCGTTTCTTTGGTTACTTGATTTTAATTGACTTCACATTAGGAACAGGACTCCTGTGAATTTGCCCCAGGCACTTGTAATCTAACTTGGGTGTCACTGCTGTGACACTTACAGGATGTGGCAGGAGCATAACGTTGACTTACATGAGACACTCCAGGGAAAAGACATGGAGGAGACACTTTCATAGTGCCCAGCTTGGAAAGGCAGAGTCTTCACATTGTCTCATGCTCCATGGGCAGCACTGAGTCCTTTCCTCAAGTCATCTCTGACCAGGTGCTGGCAGGATGTGCTCATTGGATTTTTCAGCAGAAATTCCCATTTTGGTTCAGAAGAGCCAATTATAAGTCCCCCTTTCTGTCTTAAAGGTCACCAGAATTCTGAAACCTGAGTTGTAGACTCTTGACTTTGAATGCCCCCTTGTTCCCTGCATAGCCCTTGGCAGAGAGTTTATCTTGAGATCTGTATCCACTTAGGATTGCCACAGACTGGGTGACAAAACCCTGCCTGCCTCTGCACCAGCTCTACAGCTGTAATGTAACAGGATTCATAGACAGAAGTCTGTATTAGGTTACAGCAGCAACCAGAGATTTCTTCTCCTTCTAACACATTTCCTGCTTCATTTGAGGATGGGTAAATCAGAGATTTCAGCTTCCAGGGGAGCATATACTTGGATGTTTCCTCCCATTTCTGAGGAGCCACTGGCCCATTCAGTAAGGGCCATTCTCAGGAACCCATCTAGAGTGAGGAGCCAGCCAGACCAGTAAAAGAAGAAATCTTTGATCCAGCTGACCTCTTTCTCCCTCTCTTGTGATCATGGTTCAGATATGTCTCTGCTTGCTTGCCAGACAGAGCCCTGCATTCCAGTTGCCCAGTAGCCTGCCTAGTAAAGGCAGAGAGAAGCATCTTTGAGCCTCCGTATGCAGCTTGCCCTGACTATGAACTGCTCCAGCCAAAGCAATAGGTGTGTTAATTAGCATGGATTCACTCCTGAGGTTTTGCACCTGGGACAGAAAACCTTGTGTGCCTGCTTGTGATGAGGGCTGAGTGGCTAGACAGCAGCTCACCAGAAGTGGAGCCCAAGCTCCATATGCCACCTGTGCGCCCTTGCAATGCATACTGGAATACACAGAAAGAGAAGAACATAGCCAACAGACCAAGGGAAGAGACTAGTCCCCTCTATTTGTCACCACTGAGATTGCATACTGATTACAGTGTCCAGCTTAGGGAAACTGGTGCAAGAAAGATGCTGGAAAGGTGGAGCAAGTCCAGCTAAGGACCACTAAAATACCCAGAGGGTTGTGAGATTAGGCTGGAGAAGACAAAAGCTACAGACTCTTTTTTAACATGAAAGAGAACTACATGTAAGATGTGTCCAGACAGCTCTCTGGGTACACAGAGAAAGATGAAAACCAAGTTGCAGCAAAGGAAATTCTGACTAGACATAAGGAAAACTTCTTCAGTGAGGATGGTCAAACACTAGAACAGGTTTCTCAAAACCCCCACAAATTCCTTGTCTTTAGAAGCATTAATAACTTCACTCAACGAGGCTGTAAGCCAGCTGACTTAACTTTGGAAACAGTCCTTGGGGTTTAAAGAGAGTAGAGGTCACCCTGGGTGACCAGAGGCCACTTCAACCTCCATTCTTGCATGATTCCATGGGTTTCTTCTCCTTCCAATGTCCTGGATGCACTCGTGTGCTGTGTTATGGAGAAGTGTATATTTAGGCAAGCTGAGTGCAAACTCCTTGGAAAGGAGCATTCCCACAGTGTAAGGGAGAAAAGGTCCCATTCATTTCTACAAGAAGCTCTCCACTGTGCTAAGGAAGGGGGAACTTATGTCATTCTCTCCCTCATCCTCTTCATTGTAGCTCTCTAGCACAGACTAACACTTATATGCTGAGTTTGAAGGCAACAGACAAACTCGTTCTTATTTATTCTAGAAAGGTCACTTCAGACCTCTCATCTGGATTCTGGGAGGTCCAGCCATGACTCAATCATCCAGCCTAGCTGATTTAGGCAGCAAGGAGCCAACTGCATTGCTCATGTTCACACATCCAGCATGAGTCAGAAGTTTGGCTTAAAGTTGTAACTGCAAGCCCCTGGCTGCCAGAGCTTTAGTCTCTCACCTGAGGCCACTTTTTTTTTTGTTTGACTTGACCCTGGTTCTAACTCAATGCTGTCAGAAACCAGCTGGGGCAGTGTGACCTCTAACGTGGTAAATCTGCACTTTCCCAGTGGCTGAAGAGGCGACTGATCTGCAGCAGACATCCCTGGCAGGGTGTCTGTCCAGCACACACTGACAGCCCGTTCTCCATCAGCCCATGAGCACCAGGCTGGCTTGCAGGGAGTAAAGGTGAGCCAGTGCCCTCACTGGCAGCAGGTCCAGGCAGGTCTGGAGAGCTCAGTCCCAACCACAAGGTCTGACTTGAAGAGAGCAGTAACATCTGGGATATGACTGCCCTGAAGTTTACAGCTAGAATGTATTTGTTTGTGGTGCATGGTCCTTCCACTGTGCTTTCTAATGAGCAATTACAGCCTGGGTCCAATCCTTCAAGACATGCTACTTGCCTGCACAGCCCTGACCTGGGCAGGTTGATTTGAGCTGTTATCTAAGGGCATCTGATTTGTCTAGTCAGGAACAGTTTCACGATGAATTAATATTTATATCTGCAAAACACATCCTGAAACACTGGTTTTGTCAAGGCAATCTGACTCCTTGTGGAGTAGAGGATCACTGTGTCCAGCCTTGGAGTTTTTGAAAACAGATTTTTTATATCCATTCATTTGTCCAACCTTGGAGTTTTGAAAACAGATTTTGTATATTTGTCCAACCTTGAAACCTTCGAAAACAGATTTTATATATTTAGCATTTTTTTAAATGAGCATTGTGTGGCCAAATTTTCCTATGTCCTTTGTCTTGTATCTGTGTGAGTGGTCTGGAGGGAGGGATTGCGCAGCAGTTCTAACTAGGGATAGGTTCAGGATTAGGCTTCTCATGAAGCACAGCTTCTAAAACCCATTCTGGCATGGATGAGGTTGAGAAGTCATTGGGTTGGACTTATTCCCGTGTTTAGCCACTGTGAATGGTGTTGCTCCATTCTCAATGGGCGAATAAAACAATATGTGGTTAGGAAAGGCTTATTTTGTATTTTGTGTTACAGTCCAAACCCTCAACAATAGTCACATGCAGTTTCTGTTTCTTCTAGGTTAGCACAGTTTTGGAAAATAAAAAGTTTGCAGGTTGGCACAGTGAATGTGAGAACAGCAGTTTTATTCTTCCTTTACAATTTTTCTCTCAAGACAGTCTGCCAGAAGAGATGACCTCCTACCACAGCTTCCAAATCTTGCATTTACTGAGTTTAGATGACTTTTAACCAGATCATGTTCTGCAACTCTCCCTCAAGTCATCCTCTATCTGCACAGGCTGCTGTCTCCTTCTCTTGTGAAAGGCTGGTCTCCAGGATGATTAAAAAATAAATATCATTTCCTCATAGACTGTGTAATTGTTGTGCAGCAATGGAAAGAATAGAATAAAATGGAATTATGACTCAGTGCTTGGCAGGCAGTGGAGAAGAGGGGTGTATAAGAAGTGATTAATATTTTGAGGATTTCTGCACAGAAATTCAGTTTTTAAATACACACTTAGCTGATACAATTAATTAAAAGATAAAGTGTTTAAGTACTTGACTAATCTATCTGGGACAAGGGAATAAAGCAGTCTATATTTCTTTAGAAGTGTGCAAGTCAAAATAGCAGTATCTACCACTACAGATAAATGCCTTGGCAGAATTCCTGTGATAACCCAGATTCCTAAGGCATTCTAAGTCAGCTCTTTTCCTTTCTACAGCACATAGTCAGCTGATTTCTCTGTTTTTAATGTGAAATCCATTTTTAATTAATCCATCTCTCATTTCTAAGAACTACCAGACACATGTTTCCTCAGGTATACAAGCATAATTCCTGTTGATTTCAATGGCAGAGGACAATTAGGGAACTGAGAAAAATTTGGTAGTATGTATTTGCAAAAAAAAGCACAACAAAAAACCCTGTACTTTGAGAATACTGTGTCTAGACAAGGCTTCCAAAAAAGTGCTTTGTTCATGGAATTTCATCCTCAAAGTTAAAAATCTTATTTTCTGAAATAAGGAGACAGTTACTGGCAGAAGCACTTAACTTGCTGGCTGACTTCATTACTAAAGAAATGAATGCTTCTCTCAAAAATGTTTCCCACCCTGCATAAAATAAAAATGCCTCCAAGAAGGCAGCTGACAGTCATTTTCCTTTTCCATAAAGCCATGACTAGACTTGGTGCCTTTGTATCCCTGTAGGAGACCTATGCCAGTGATGGAGTTCCAGGGCAACAGTAAGTGAGAAGATGAAGACAAAGGATTCAAATCAAGACAAAACGTACTGCTGGCAAACTCATAATGAATCTAGTTAAAGTAGAAAGGCTGAGTCTGTGAGGAGACAGATTAAACATTAAAATTTTAAAACTAAAGGCTCACCTAGAAAAAATACCTGGAATGGTAGATTTTGTTTGTTGTCTTAAAGTCATCTGCTCATGAAAAGCTACTTGCTGTTTGGGTAGCTAGAGCTCTGGGACATGTCCTCCTCCTCTGTCATTTCCTGGGATGCTGTCAGCTTGAGCCTGTAAGATTTACCTGGCTCACCCAAGTCCTTGCTTGTGCCCAAGAACAAGTCCCTGTGTACCAACCCAATGGCTTGAGGTATGGAGCTGGGCACATTGTCCTTGTGAGTTCACCTTGAACGCAGTGAGTTCCCAGGCTGAGCCTCCTGCAGCCACAGAAGAGAAAGAAGATCATCTGTGAAGGGCCTGGACTAGAGATCATTTCAAACAGCTTCTCTGCTGGGATGAGGGACTTGTGTCTCCTGGTGACCTTGTGTGTTGTGCCTCCTTCTTGACCCCGGGGGCAGGAGGGCGTACTGGGTCACTGCTGTGATGCTCACTGCAGTCACATTAATTGGCATAATTTGGTCACTGCAGTCACATTTATTGGCATTATTTGTATGCACTGGTCCTGAAGTCCCCACACACTCATTGTTCTGCTCTTATATAAATTGTATTATACTCCTGATGTCATCCCTACACACTGGGCAGTGCTCTTATACCCTTCCCAGGGTACCTGCCCCTGCTTCCAGTGAATGTGGATTTCCTTCTTGCCCTTAAGTTTTACCAGTGGGTCTAAACACAGCCATGCCAATCTCTTGCCTTCCTTTCCCGATTTCTTGCACCTGAGGACAATGATTCTTGTGCTCTGTGGAATTCTCAAAGATGTGTCATCTCTGTTCTGCTCTCTTGTTCCTGAGGGCAGTTTCCCAGGTGGCCCTACTGACCTACTCCTTGAACAGCTGGAATTTTGTCCTAAATTTCAGGAGAGACCTGACTTTACTCTTTGCCTATTCCCCAGGACTGCCAAGTCCACCAGTGTGTGATGAGTGCAGCCACATCCCAGTCACTGGATTTGTCACACCAAGGCTCAGTAAAGGCAGCTGTGAGCTAACTTTCTAGCAGCATAGTGGCTTTCAGTCCTCCTGTTTGCTGTTTGTGCAGTGTGCACTGGTGAAGAGGCACTTCAGCTGGGCTGTTGAACGTGTCACCTTCTTAGAGGAATAACCCTTAATTCTTTTGAGGTATTGCACTGGTGTTTCCCTGCTGGCTCCTATTACCAAAGGAGGCCCTGGCTCATCTCCATAAGACTTCAAGTGTGCTCCAGTCTAGGAGCAGGCCTAGGGCCCTCACTAGAACTCTGTCCTATAAGCTTGCTGTGGATATCCCCACACCTTTTCAGGCAAGCCTGATATTATCCCACTCCCTCCTCAAGCCTAATTTAAAGCTCTGCCAAGGAGTACCTTGAGCCTGTGAGCAAAGACGCTCTTGCCCCGTCAGAGGGGTGGATCCCATCTGACACCTGAGGGATGGTGCTATTTAGGTCAGCCCAAAATTGTGGTGGGGACATCAGCCACAGAGCCATGTATAGTAGACTGTGCCTGTCTTTTTCTTTCCTGTTGTGGTGCCCACACCTGGAAGGAAAGAGGAAAAAATAACCTGCATCCCTGATTCTCTTGACAACTGTCCTAACACCCTGGAGACTCTTTTCATCACCCTCGGACTTCTTTGCCACCCAGGTGAAGGAGCAGTAACAGCTAATAGTCTGAGGGCTGTGCCTAGCTGGGAATTTTCTTAGTGACATCCTTAACCTAGGCCCCAGGGAGGCAGCAAGTGAATGTAGATAGGCCTTTTTCCTGGGATGGGATGTCTACTTCAAACACATTTGTGTACTAAAAGATGGTGTGAAAATGTGTTTTGCATTGTTTATACTGAAATTTAGTTGGAAAAAGCTTGGTACTGCCTTTGCCAACCACAGAATCTATTTGAAGGAGGCAGCCTTTATGAACCTTGAGCTATGAGAATCCTTCTGTAATCTTTTGGCATTGGGTTGGCATTGCTGTTGCTGTAGCATTTGCAAGCACTCTGAATTATATTGAAACACAGAGAGCTCATGTGCCCCTTATAGCCTTAGTGACTTCAGTTCTCCACACCATATTTGTATTTGTCATGTGTCCCTCTTATACTGAGAACCAGGAGTGTGGCATGATGGAGGGAGGTATTTAGCTCTCTAATATGGAGAATAACCGGCTTCATAGCTCTGTTGTATGAAACCAGTTAGAAGAAAAGACCTCTGGTTTAGGGGAATTTTATGACTTATAGTAGCATCTGTTTATTTTTTCTTTGTGCAAACTCTTGTGACATGCACTATAAAAAACACAGGGAAAGTCAATTTTTGCTGGAGAGTGTTTGGAACAGGTCTGTGTGTGTGGAAGGACCAGTCACTAGCATCTATGTGGGCACTGCCAGAATTTTCTAAGACGTTATGAATTTCCAGTCATTTCCATCTAGGATAAAGAAGTAGGAAGGGTGGATGAGACTGAAATAGAATTGTTACTCTTGACTACAAAGTCCCACCGAAACACTGCTTAAGGAAGTGGTCAAGGCCAAGTGGCCAAGCCCCCAGACATCAAAGGGACAGGAGTCCTTTCCTTCTCTGTAGTTTCCAAAGTTTACATGCTGCTTCATAATAAATGTTGGCAGGACTGCAGTTTTTGACAGTGGTAGCAGTGACATGTTTTATTTTTTTCATTACAAGTCTGAATATTCCTAGTAAATGTATAGTGACTGGAGAACTTCTTAATATGGAGAAAGGCATATCTGTCTTCTTCCTGAACGACATTTAATTTCACTATGGGGTATTGCAAACTATGTTTTAATGGTGCAGGTGTGCTGATCAATCCAGATTGGTCTCTGTGGCAAGCTTTGCCTCCCCACTACTTGTCTTCCACATTACTTACCTGTTAGTCAGTGATTGGCTTAGTCATGACATTTGCCAGCAGTGACTTTAGATATCTCCAAATCACCGACACAGATTCTAAGTAAATAAATAATAAAATAAAACTGCCACTACTTCACACAGAAATGTGTATCTGTGCTCTCTCTCTAAGATGTTTATTTTCCATCTTTCCAAAGGAAGACCCTAAGAAGCTTTAAAATGGGGGAAAAACATCCCAATAATCCTGTCCCTAAATTAATTTTTCCAGGAGGTGATTCCAAAAACATCAAAAGGAAACAGAAAAACTTCATCCCGCAGCCTAGAATTTTTCCCAAGGGATGGCACCTTTAAGTTGGTACATTAGGAAAAAGAGAAAACCAAAAGCACTCTTTTTCTTCTCTGTAAAAGAGTTTGATCCCTGAGTTAAAATACAAGAAGGCCAATTCCAGCCCAGTCCTCAGGAGGCTCTCACAGAATGTTTTCCGGTCTCTGTGAAATGGAGAGAAAGAAAAAAAAAGAAGTGAGAAACAAATACTAAATAAATGGAAATAATTTTTTTTTCTAGGTTGATATCTTCTGCAATAATGCCTAGCACAATTATACTTAGCAATATTAACACCTACAATTTGGTAATTTCATTTGTTAATCTCATTAACATTATTTTTTCTATTTCAGTTAATTAAGAAGACAGATCTGACCTGACAATGGTCTCCATGGTGCTTGTAATCACACTTTCCTAAACCCTAATACACTGCTGTTTGTTATCACATTTTCTTAGGTTTCCCATTGTTTTTGAAGACATTTTTTCTCAATTGAATAAGAGCTGATAGGAGATAGCATGCCAAACAAGATTTTGCGAGTTTTTGCTTTGAAAGCAGCAGTAGTGAGAAAGGCATCATTAGGTAAGATTGCTGGGCAAGGGTTTCAGATAAGTACTTCACTGACAAAACACAGGCTGATTATAACTAAGCTGACTGCAAATGTATAGAAAAAGCCAGAGCTGTCATATCTTGCAGAAAGCAAGGAAAATCATTGCACTGATCTTTTATTCCTTTAATCCAACATAGTAAGAAGTGGCTTTCCAATTTGGGTCCTGATGTATTTGCTTGCGTCACTGTTTATAAAACAAATCAAGCAAAAAGTGAGGGGAAAGATCTCACTGTTAACCCTCACAGCCTTGCAGTCTTTCCTTGACTGATTGCAAAGTGCTTTCCAAACACTAATTAATCATGTTATAAGGCCACCACACATACAGATCTTCTGTCAGTTTTCAATGCCAAATATCTTTTCAGCCAACAGACAAGCAGAAGTTAATGAACAAAGAGATTATATACAGAAATAATTCAACTGGTAAAACGATGAGCAAGAAGAAAAATGAGATCCTCTAAGTAGAGCTAAAAAGAAGGAGAGGAATGAGTGATTTTAGTCTACGTCCAAAATACTTCAGGTAGTATTATGGCTAAAGTACTTTTATTAAAAAATAAATAGGTCCTCACCTGAAACAAAATTAAACTTCAGTGAACTAGACAAAGGGGAAGAAAAATTCACTATTAGTGGTGTGGAAATTCTCAGTGTAAAATTTCTGAAGCTACGTGTGAAAGGCAATTTAACAGGGTGGCTTTGACTCTTGTTCCCTATCAGAGATGTCCTGCAAACTTTCAGAATTAATGAGCTATAGGAAAATCCGGGCTGGAAAGAGCCTCTGAAGGTCCTCTTGTCTAATCCCTCATTCAAAGCATATCCAGTTACAGCAAGTTGTTCAGGACTATGTCTGGATGAGTTTTGAATATCTCCAATAATGGAGATGCCAATACCTGTATCAATATTTTGTTGTCCTCATAGTGAAAAGATGTTTCCTAAAATCTGATTGAAATTCCTGGTTTTGCAGTTTGTGTCTGTTGCCTCTCATCCAATTCCTCTACACCTCTGAAAAGAGTTTGCCTTCTCTGTGTCACACCATAATGTACTTGTACTCAACAATGAGATTACTCCAACCTCTCTCTTCCTCAGGATGAACAAGCCCAACTCCATCTCCTGTTCCTCATATATCCATGTTCTTCTGGATATCTGCATTCTCAGATGACTAGAACGTAACTTAGACTCCTGAATTAGGTGTCTAAACACAAGCAGAAGGAGTCTGTTAGCCAAAGGAGAGGACAAATCTGGTGGTCTGTGACCATAATTTGAGACCTGCGATCAAAAACTGTTTCAGAAGCCCCAAGGTAAAAGAACACATGACTGATCCGAAAGAATTCTGTGTTTCATGGTGACAACAGAATAAACTCTGGATAAGCTGAAGGGCCTCATCCAAATTAAGTTGGTCTGGCAGTGAAGTCTTTTGCCTACTTAGCAGAATACCCCACCCTTGGATCATTTTGTTGGATTCAGACGGTTAAGGCAACCACCAGTGAAATGGTTAATTCTGAAACAGAAATCCTAGCAAAAAGACTTTGTGTTAACAGCATTAGAAGCTCGTGACTCTTGGACAGCTGTTGCTTTTGTCTGTATAAAGATGTTGCATCCAGAAGGCTGAAGAATCGAAGAGAATTAAACTCAAACAACTTCTGAAAAAGCTGAATTACAAATGTGTAATGGGAAACATGGCCTAGGAAAACAATTCAAAGTCATTCTTTCTGAACTTGATAACTTTCTTAGAAATAGGAAGCAGACTACAGAACTGAACCCAGTGGCTTGTCTTACTGAGATCTGCTCTGACAAATGGCTGTGTACACCTCTTCCCACTATGTGACTGAAAGGTCAGACTGATCTTATGGAGGACAGATTTTGAGAAGAGGAAATGATCACTGTCCAAAATACCCCATGGTCATTGCAACATAGATGTGATGAGAGAATAAGAAGCTGGTGATCAGCCTAGGGGTGAGGTAATGGGGTTAGGCAATAGCCAGATTATGCAGCTTTTTTTTTTTCAAGGGACAGCTAATGTACAGTCCAGCATGATTTTTCCCTCTCCACCTTTCAGTCCCTGGCAAATGACTCATGCGATGCATCAAATGAAGAGAAAGTGGGAATGTAACACCAAGAACAGATTTGCCTGTGACCCTGAAATCTTCTCAGAGCTCTGCAGAGGGGACTTAGTTTCAGGCATATATCCAGCCATCAGTAAAAATGGCATTGTGTGTGTTGTTCTGATGGAGATGCCTAGTACAAATTAAAATGGGTCCTCTCAGCAGCAATTTATTCCATTTAAAACCAAAGGAGTATTGCTAGTTTGTAAAACTGTACAGGTCTCTGGGAACTGAGATGTTTCAAAGTCCACAGTGAACTGAATTTAAAACTTTCTCTCAAAGAAATGATTGACTACAATTTCCAAGACTCCAGACTGAGCTCCATTATACAAAAAAATTCCATAGAGGACATTTAGGTCCAACATTATTAAAGTGCTATGTCCTAGCTCTTCCAAGAACTTCCGAGGAGCTCAGCAAAACAACTAGTTTATGAACATTTTCACTTCTTAAAAAAGGTTAACTGTGTTCACTTTAACACATCATAGCCTGTGCTCTTTCAATCACAAGCGCTGACCATCCTTGTGCACAATGCTTTTTCTGGGCTTGCATGGGGACAGTGGAAGGAAGTAATAGGGAAAGAGATTCTCCTTTTTTTTTTAAGTGGGTGAGATGCAGCAAGGGTGATTTGAAAAGAGAAAATCTGGCACAAAGAGAGAACTGCTTGTGCCTCCGTTCTCGATGGAGTTTTGAGTCATTCATGCAGTGCAGTAGCTAGGGAGCCTGAGTGACTCATACATTGCTAACTATGGAGAAAAAAAAATTTCTGAAACATTCAAGCATTACTCACATTTTCACTTAGTATCAGCTGATTCTAGTAGCCTTATTCCACCTTTTGGGATTTAGTATAACGGTTATATAAAGGACAGATTGGGCTCAAGCTTCCTTTTAAATGATGTGCTAAATATGGCATCAGACACCTTGCCTAGATTAGTAAGTATTTTGAATGCTCCTCAATTCAGCATGCCACTTATCATCTTTAACAGGGAAGAGCTGGAAAAATTGCAAAATTCACATTGGAGTTGACTTCAAAGCTCTTGATAACTATCTTAACTTACATGCTGTGATTTTCACCCCAAAGCCTTCTCAAATGTTTGGTAACTGGTAAACAGAGCCTATCCAGGGATTTATTACCCACTGTTAAGCTAGAACAATTTCTAGTGTCTTCAGAACCCACAATCGTGAAAACATAGGAAAAATTAGAGTCTTTTACAAGACAAACAAACCCAGCTCTCTCAGCCTCCCCGCATCTGCCATGGACTAGTCACCTGGCCAGCTTGGTGGCTCTCCAGTGGGATTGCTGTACTATGCCCAAGCCTTTCAGTATGGGAGAGCCCAAACTCTGACACAGCATTTGGTCCAAATGTGGTCCCACAAGTGCTGAGGAAAGGGCAGTGGCCTCTTTCCTTGACCTGTGGGCCGTGCCTTTGCTACCACAGCCCGGTGTTTGCTTGGTCTTTGCCCTAAGGACCCATGCTGCACAAGAGCACTCAGCAGCGACGGGCACTCAGCAGGCCAGTGCAGGCACACCGTGTGGCTCTGCAACACAAAGATGCCCAGGAGATGCACATGTGTCAGATCTGCATATGGCCACACTGCCCATGATTTCATCTACTTTCTGAGAGACTGTGTAGAGTATTTGGTAGATCCCTGGAGTGAGACCAGAAGTTTGACACAATTAATTTCCTGATTTATTAGATAAAAATGAGTCATTTCAGTTTTAAAGAAAAGTGAAATGATGTAGACCTGTTTTGCAAATAGTTTTGAGGTCTATGGAGAAGTGCTGCGTAAGAACCAGACATCATTTTGCATAGTCTTTGTGAATGTTTGTGTGAGGTAGGTCCCTGGTTCAAAATTCAATCCCGAATTTCCAAATTTGTGCTGAATTATTCTAGGAACTTTAATATAACATGCTGGCCAGGAGTTTAGCATGAATCAAAAGAAAACTGGATGTTTTCCTGGACAATAGAAATACCCAGTTTGATTAGCAAACATTAAAAAATAAGTAAAACCTCTGTGAGTTCTGGAAAGGCTGAGGATACTAAGTACAAGGCATGGTGGTATTCTGAATGAACAGGAGGAAAAAACTATTTCTGTTAGAGTATTTCCACAATGATTAGACTATTTCCACTATTCAATTTGTGCTTCTTCCTCTGAAGTCCCTGATAGCCCTTCTCAGGGCTATGGCATTGATGTCAGACTGGGAAGGTCCAAGATTTCCAATGCTGAGAGACTGAAATATTTCACCAGAGACCACTGACAGCCTTTGCTTGTGGCTGAGACTGAGGTCACACGTACCGTGGGTTGCCCACATAAGAAACAGGTGGACAGACTGATGTTGAGCTCTCCTTAGCATGCCTTCCTCCAGCCCTGGTGTCCCTGGAGCTACCACTTTTGTAGCTCTCTGAACTGTTACCTTAACCCTAATGGAAGCTTGGGATTGAGTCTGATGTCCCTGGTCCCATGAGTCATCAAGATCAGGAAGTGGTGGATGGAGCAATGTTGGTGCAGCGGTGTGCTCTCCTTGACACGCCTTTTCCAGCCCTGGTCTGTGGAGCTGTAGGCATGGTGGTTCTCCAGATCCATACCCTAACCCTTAGCCTTAATGGCAGCTTTCTACTGTGGCTGAGGTCCTTGCACCGTGGGTGGCCCAGATAAGAAATATGTGGAGAGGTCAAAATTGGTGCAGTGCTGTGCTCTACTTGGCATGCATTTTCCCAGTGCCTCCCCATGACCCCCCTCCTCTACTCAACACTACTCAACAGCATTTTCCTGCAGTTGAATGAGGAAGAACCAGAGGTTCTGAGATGCTGAAGCCCAGAAAAACATGGATTTTTCTCTTCTGATTGCCTAGCGGAACGCACAGGGAAATATGGGCATGGATGTGGACACAGCAAGCTCACTCTGGCTCTGTAGTGTACCAGCTTAAGTCAGATGGCAATCACCAGGGCTAACACTTCAGCTCAGCCTAATTCCAACTCATGATGCATTTGCTTAGGTGCCATTCCTTTTCCTGATAGATAGTAGTTAGATAGATAGATAGATAGATAGATAGATAGATAGATAGATAGATAGATAGATTGATACATACATACATACATACATACATACATACATACATACATACATACATTTTTGGAATTTAATTTATAATTTCTAATGGATTGGACTCCTTTTAAAGTCTGGCTAACATTTGTTGGAGCCAACTGGTTTCTGTGGGGTAAAATAGTGTTTCATCCTCAGTGTGGTGATCTCCAGTGCTCAGGACTGTCACAGGGGAGGCATAGACAACACCAGGGCTTAGTCAGGCATGTTTTGCAGTGTGCATGTTTCAGCTAGAGACAGATGGTTGTTTGCTCACTAGAAATATGTAGGTTAATTCCACAGAGGAATGCTTATATCTTTACCTGATTGCACTTCAAGGGAAATTTGAGTAGAACAACTTCAATGGGAATTGTGGGAAGCACTGAAAACTCAGGTCACATTTCCTGTGGACTGAGATGCAATATTAGACAATGCAGTTTGAAACTGTTAGCTAAGAGATAAGATAGTGCTACTGCAAAAAGGCTTAAGGATTTTATAAGGTTATTGTTGGGAAATGAATCATGAATAGGTAAAAACCAGTTATGTTACTAAGTAATGAGTAGTCCAACTGTGAATGCAGCATGCAGCAGTTTTCCCTCATATCAGAGCTGGAAAAATTTGAGAGAAGGATATGAGTATAAAATGCTTTCCTGACTAAAAGAAGCAAAGTGGGTCAGGAGTCTTCACCTTGGGTTACAGGCAGCTGAGGTTCTGTAGAGGTCTCTATGTCCCATTGGGGCCCATTGAACTTGGGATGCCATAGGGTGAAAGAAGTAAAGGTCATTTACTATTTCTCACATTGCAAGAACTAGAGAGACTCCAGCCATCAAGTTTTGTACAAAAGTACAAAAGAATGTACTTTTTTCACAGAGTACCTATAAAATGATAGAACTGGTTGCTATACAAATTGTGAAGGCAGAAACCACACAAATATTCATGGCAGACTAAATGAGTTACCTCTGACTGTGATTATTAAGAATGATATTGCAGATGAAATCTCCTGCTCAGAAGGTCCCTAATTCCTTGCAGTGGGTTTACACTGGCCAGATGACAGGTGTTCACCAAAGTTGCACCATCACTTCCCTCCTCAGCTGGGCAGGGGAGAGAAAATATGATGAAAGGTTCATAGTCAAGATAAGGACAAGGAGAAGTCATTCAACAATTATCATCACGGGCAAAACAAATTCAGCTTGGGGAAATAAATTTAATTTATTGCCAATCAGATCACAGTAGGGTAATGAGAAACAAACCAAAATCTTAAAACTACTTCCCCTCACCCCTTCCTTCTTCCTAGGTTCAGCTTCACTGCCAATTTTCTCTATTCCCTTCGCCCCAGAGCTGAAGGAGGATGGGGAATGAGGACTGTGATCAGTCATCACACATTGTCTCGGCTGTCCCTTCTCAGGGGAGGACACTCCACCCTCTTCCCCTGCTCCATTGGGGGTTCCCTCCCACAGGAGACAGTTCTCTATGAACTTTTCCATCATAAGAATTTCCCATGGGCTGCAGTTCTTCACAAACTGCTCCAGTGTGGGGAGTCCTGCTGGTGGTGGAACATACTGAAGGAAGGATCACAGGGAGTCAAGGCTGCTTAGGGCACTCTGGAGAGGGACAGCCTTGCAGGTGCTGTGGGATGGCCCAGCCACACTTCCGTCCTTTCTCCCATTGCTTCTAAAGGGAATATCTCTTTGCATGACACTGGGGAAAAGGTTATCTGCATCTGAGGACATTCAGCGCCCCATCCTGCTCAGCTGCCCAGAGCTGGTGTAGCCAGGGCTGTCTCACCGTGCAGGTCTCCAGCAGTGCTGAGCAGTAGCAGAGAGCAGGACCAGTGCTGCCAGGACCTGCACTGTCCTTGCAGCCTCATTGCTTCTGCAAACCCTCTCCATGGCAGTGGCACTGGGGACACCCTGCTCATGCCTTACCCTACGGGCAGCTGTGCCCCAGGAGTCACCAGCCTGCATGCCCCAAACACCCCAGCCATGGCACAGTTCCCTTCTTTATCCAGAACCTCCATTTTCCTTCTGCCTTTGCCCTGCCTTATCCCGTGGCCAAGCAGGGATGGACATAGCCAGGAAAGGAGCTGTGCAATGGTCCAGGCTTTGCTTTGTCAAATGTCACCGTGCACGTGTTGTGCAGTGCTGTGCAATGGGGAAAGGAGGGCATCCTCTTGTTGCTCCCAGCCTCTTCATCACATTAAGCTTCTGCCTTAGAGTGGAAATGCTGGAGTACACTCTGCCATTTCCCATTATTCTGTGCATGACTTGGCACAATAAAGCCCTCTGTGGCAGGTCTCCAGGAGCTACTGTAACTCTGTATGCACCCTATACATTCTGGAGGAACCACAGGGGAATTAACACTGCTGTTTTCAGCCTGCTGTTGCAATGCATGAATAATCACAGAAAAAATTTGCATTCATTCAACAGTGTGTGGGAATGTTTAAAATATTAAACTGACTTTAATTTAATTAAGGGGGAAAAATACCAACAAAAAAAATCATCATTTATGTTAGGTAGTCTGATATCCTTCATTTGCTTTAATGAAAAGGTCGATGTCAGATTAGGTTCAGTCTAGAAAGATGAATAATTTGTTTGATCACTTGAGAAACAGGAGATCATGTTGCCCAGTAACTTGTTATTATATTTCAGGGATAGAGTTCTCACTCGAGGTTAACTAGATCTGTAGAACTGACAAAGCACTGAGCTGCTCTATCTCCAGCTTCACATCCTGAGATAGCTTCTGCTGAAGCAGAAGATGTCCTCACAACAAAAATATACAGGAATAATAAAGAAAAAACTTCCTCTTTAAACCAAATTTACATTTATGTGAATTGGCTGTATTTCTTATTAAAAAAAAAAATAAAAAACCCAAAAAAACCCCCAAAAAAACCCAAAAAGAAACAACGTAGGAATTCACAGTGGCCAATTATTTCTTGGAACCACAACCTTTTGATCTAAGAAAGACCTTCAGGGGGTATTTTCATTTTTTTGTTCATGGAAGCAGAGAATCTCATTAATATGGAGACTGTCTTCTCCTCTTGCCTGTACAGTGTAGGTCAGTCACATCCTCATCCTTCAACTGGAAAATGCCTTAGATAGAGGAAGATCCCAGATGTAGGGCTTCTGGGTTCCTCAGACATAAGTGTCTGTGACCAAGTGATGGATGTGCAGCTCTGTGCCATCCCATCTGCTGGCCCGTCAGAGCTGTGGGACACCAGTGGGGACGGTGCTGCAGGTGTGGATGGTGGCAGTGGACACTGCTGGTGCTTACAGAGGACCTCTCCTTGCACCTTTCCTGAGCAGGATTTGTCCGTCCACTCCCTTCTTGTCAGGCATAAGTGCAACTGTAGGCTGCAGCTCCCCTCCTCCTAAGGTAACCCTCTAAATGCATTTGGACCTATTCCACTGTAAAAGCACTGCCTGTCTCCCAGGAGAGCTGTGGGTGATCACCTCATGCCCTGTCAGCAAGCAAGGAGCCCAGGGTGTGTGTTCAGTCCTGCCTGGCATTTTGTGCGTGCTGCCAGCAGACACAACATGCCCTGGTTTGGGCAGCCTTTTCCCTGCATATGGCCTGGCCAGCCTGGCATTTACAGCTGCAGGGGACAATGATGCCAATGGGCTACAAAACATGGGCAAACCCAGACACTGATGTGCCCTTTGTTCACCTCTCTGAGAGCCCTTCACACCAGGTGATAATTACCTGACGAGTCACTGCAGCCCTTCCCTTCTCCTCCATCCTGTCATGCAAACACAAGTCAGTCTGTGAAAGGTCATGGTTTTCTCCCGGGATCTGTGCTCAACTGCTCCTTCCACCCCACCGCCTGCTGCCAATGTTGCCACTGCTCCCTGTGCTTATGCTGCTGGGACATTGAAACAAAGGACTGGGTCTTTTGTTTCTAATGGGAACTGCTGGTTTCTGGGAAGCACATAGAGTGTACTTCCTGATCAGAAGCAGTCATCGTGGTCTGGGGAGGGACTGCTGCTTTAGTCCTAGGCATTTTATTCACTAGAAGAGAAGTTGTATGAAGACCTCAGGCTGTGGGCAAATCTGGATTTGTATCCACTGCCATATAACCACTGTATCCACTGAAGCAGGTCCAGACTGTGGCTGGTGTGGTCATGGGCTCAAGAGGACTCTTCAGGCCTTCTCCTTCATGACACATCCTTTTCAGGATCCTCAGGTAACTGCTCCACCCTGAAAAGGTCCTCAACTAACACAGCACCTACTTGTCATACCTAAACACTGAGTCAGGAATCCTTTGTTCATACTTTTTCTTTTTAAATCATCCACCCCAAGTCACCCAGCCTTAGGATATGAAGACTACTCTGAACTTTTCTATTTCTACTTATCCAAGCACTGCAATTAGAAAAAATTAGTCCCTTTGCTCCTGCTCCTGTGCTGTGTCTTTGCCATTTTCCTTTTCATAGTGTTATACCCATCTGCAGTGCCTGATGTGTGCCCGGTGAGCTTTTCACAGCACAGACTAAATTTGGCTTTTTGCATCACTTGCTAGAGAAGCTCCTTCAACCTGACCCTTTCCTCCACAAGCTGCTACAAAACAAACTGCTTTGAAGTGTAAGAGGAAAAGCAAGGTCCAGCTGTGTAGGTGGACCAAAGGTGCCTTACTTTATCCACACCCAAATAAATACAGGATGGTGAAGCTTGCGCATTGACTACACAGCATGCATCTGACATGCAGTAGCAGCTATTTTCTGACAGCCTGCAGTCCCATCCTGGGGCTGTCTCCTCCAGGCAGCAATGTCAGGACTCCTACACAGCATAACACATCAGCCCTCTTGTTGTTGTGGATTTCAGGTGAAGTGGTGGCTGTTGTATGAAAAACTACCACTCAAGAAATCAAGTGGAGGCTGATAAGAAAAGTCATTGCACAAGGCAGTACTTGCTAGCATATAAAAAATATTTTCTGGTTGTCTTTTCAATGCTATTTCACCCTCAACCTCACTTTTCATTTAAGACATGTTGCAACAATCAACGGTTTTTGAACAGTAAAATGATCTTTTTCCTTTCTCCAACCCCAGCACTATTCAGAACAGTATCTCACTGTAGAGCAAAGGGTTTGTGAACTCTAGAAATAGCATCAGTACCAGGGAAAATGAAAGGGTGAAAACCTCAAAACAATGTTTGTGAGACTGGGCTTCAGAAATGAGGGTGGTAGTCTGGCTTTGGCTTCCTGAACACATTGTCTGAGAGGTGTTACACAAACATGGAGAAACATCATTCAGGTATATGCAAACCAACAGACTTCTTGCAGCTTGTCTTTTCCAAGCACTTGTCTTGGATCATCTGTGGCTGGCATTATTTTTCATGACTTCATAATTTTCCTTTTAGCTTAAAATTCATTGGGTGCAGTCTAAGTTTCAATGAATTTATCCAAGAAAGTAAAACAAATTCAGCTGGAAGTTAGGAGGATGTGTTCAGTGACCAGATGAATAAAGGATATCTCAAGGTTTCCATTAAGTAGGTGGAATGAAAGATCAAACCATTCTTTAGGATGGTGTGTGAAAGGAGTAACACAATGCAGTTGCCTGAGATAGCCCAAGCATCCTTTTAGGCCCTGTGATTCCCGTGCATCACTGACATTTGTGCCTTATTCTCAGCTTCTCAAATATTTGTCTTTTGCTGTTATTGTTTTTAGCTTGGTTTGCTAAATAAACAAGGCTGATGAGGCTGGCCATCTGGCTGTCTATTGCTCCCACCTGCCCGTTCTCCCCACACCCCTGTGATCCTGTTTCATTTCAGTCTGATGGTGGGATGGACGTCTCAGGGTGAATTATTCTACAGGTGTCATGGAAATTGGCTGCTCCTCAGGGAAGGATGCAGCTCTTGCTGGAGATAAGGGCAGAGTGAATCCAGCTGTTGATGCCCTGTCTGTCACAGCATCTGGGCTGGGTGGGTGCTGGGCATGTGCTTATTTATCAGGCCACTGGGGCACAGAACACTTGAAGGCTGAAACATATCATGCTGTCTCTTGCCTGTGGGAGGATATCTTAAAGGCCACAGGACAGCTGGGTTATTGACATGCAAAGGCACGGGGATGAAGGACACATTTCCCCAGATAAACAAGACTTCCCCGCGTCTGCAGCTCGCTGAGCAGTTTCTGCTTCCGTAACCCTGGGTAACTAACGGGTAAAGGATTCAGCTCTTGGGATGCAGCTGATTTTGAGTATTTGCTGGTTGTTTGCTGCTTTGTGTGATCTGCTTCAGACATATATTTGATGTGACTCCTGAAGCTGTGAAAGCCTTGTTTACACCGTGCACCTACTCAAGTGGGAGAGGAACATGAGGTCTCTTTGGGGAGCTTTGCCATCCATGCAGGAGCACTGAATGATCAGCCCCAATTCTGGATTTCCAGAGATGCTGACTAGTCGACCTTTCACATTGCCAAGGTGGCATTTAAGCCCACAAGCAGAGGTGGTAATGTGGCAGAAACATAAACGCGTGCTCAGATTTGTCCGATGGGGCTGCTCTGCCTCTAATGTTAACTGTGTGTCTTTGAAGGAACGAGACTGTTCTGTGTGACAGTCTCATGCCTCTGAAAGCTTTCAAGATTGTTTGCATTTCCTCCCTTTACCAGACTGTCTTGCTCTTCATTCTTTCAAAGCTACATTTTTTTTTCTGCCGGGCATTTCCTTCCTTCTCAAGTTTTGCCTTGGCTTTTTGCAGGTATGAAGGTGCACCCACTCAGGTGCTCCCAGGATACCTGTGTGACTGGCAGACAATGAAAGATCTTGTCGTTTCATTTTCATGCTTTTTTGCTTCAAAGTGACTCAACAGCCTCTGCAGATCCTCACCGCCTCAGCCAAAGGGAGCTCATCTCCTTTCCATGCCTTTTTAAACTTACTAAAACTAAGTCCACATGTTTAACATGGAAAGCAGTGCAGGGTTATGTCCTGGCAAGGTCACTAATGGCAAAGGCAGGACCTGGACAGAGGGAGGCAGCTTGTGCCCTGCTCCTTTTTTGCCACTTCCATTAGGATCCTGCTCTGTAAATGTCACGCTTAGTGTTTTGATGCCTAAGTTTCAACTGCAGCCACATGACCTGCTTATCTATAAGCAAAAGACTTGCCTTGTTTTAAAATATGAATTAAAGTCATGAATTCACCCTTGGCTAAAGTGCATGTTTATTCCTATACTATGAACTTTGCTCCTGCAGAGAGGAAATCATTATACACGTCAATGCCCTCAAAAGGGGGGGGGTCTGAGGAGGAAGTAGCACAAACATCAGAAAAAAAGCCTTATGTGGTTGTCATGAATAAAATATCCAGGCCAGCTTTAATCATGGAACAGAATGGCTCCAAATGGCATCGGAGGCCTGGTTTATGAGGCATAGGACTGATACTTCCCCCTCCTGCCATAACAGTTTTATTTTAGGTGATAAAAATGAAGAAAAAATAGTGAAAAGCCAGGGTAAAGTGGAAGGGCGCTTTGCAGAGCCCGTGTCAGTTCGCATCTGTGCGGTGTGCTGCAGAAAAGCAGTTTCACCGCAGTCTGACCTCGCTGGAGCTCCATTCCCAAACGTGGGCTGTGCTGGCACCCAGAAAGGAGCTGCCTGCAGGGGCCAGAGAGCCCGCTGTGCTGAGGCACGGGCAGGCAGAGGCTGCCTGGGAATGCTGCTGCTCCCTCCTCCTTCAGCGATCCCTGCGCAGAGAGCGGGCAGGTATGGAAGGCGCCGCCCTTCCAGGCAGCGCGGCTGAGGATTCCCCGTTGCTGGGGACACCTCCAGCAGCACTGCTGGAGGACACACGGCGACCACATGAGGCATCCGTGGGTGACCGAAGTCGCCTCTGTCACACGAGAGGCTGACGAGGACATGGCTCCAAAGGACATGGCTAACATAAGGGATACTGAGCCCTTTCTGCCCTTTCCAAGGGTCACTTTTATTTCACTGGGAATGGTTGTAAAAATACCTTGGAAGTACTTTTTCTGCACGCCAGCATCTCTGCACCATTAATAGCACTAAGTAGCATTTATGCCCTGAATCACAGCATTGCTGTTTGGAGTGTCTCTTCCTAACCACATCTGGGTGGTGGTAAAGGCTTGGGGCACCTCCAAACAGCTAATTTACCACTGCCATTCCCCAAAGGAAGGGGGAACCATCTTGCTCTGGTTCTTCTTCCAAACTGGCATTCGTTCTAGGGTAATCTCCTTTATTGTATATGAAACTATAACCAGCTTTGATAAATGACTTTAGTCATCCAGCTCGTGTTTTGTTTTATGGTTTAATGTAACAACTATTAATTACCTTGCCTACAAAAAGATTTTACCCCCTTACTAATTAATAGTGTGAAGGAAAAACACTTTTAGGTTTCCAGTGCATTGTTTGGTAGGTTTCTAGTGAGCAGGTTTTCCTCAGAGTCACCACTGGGTTGTGGTGAGATGTTATAGAACTGGGACAGAGCCTTAGGCCAGCAGCAGCCCAATAGCAAGATCCTTCACTGTTCACTTGACATCACTGGCTGGCCCTGAGTCCTTTCTTATCAGCAGAGAGAGCTGTAGCAACACTGAACTGTGTCTGGAATCAAAACTTGGAGGTGCAATAAAAGCCAGAACTGTTGACCTCTCTGTAGCACCATTAATGTGCCCAGTTTCCATCAGTAAAGCTCTGCTACAGCTTTCACCACAGTGAGAGGAAATCTATTACTGTTTTCTTCTTTTTGCTGTCTTCAGGTCAAGAGGAGTCAAATACAGCTTTTGTATGGAGTTGAAAGCCCATAAGGACTTTTGCACCTGCAACACCTTTGCCTTGGCTATCCAATCCTATCCAGGTGCTGCCTTTGAGAAGACATCGTTGTCTTTCTCTTGGACTATCCCAGGGGTCTCTTGTTGAGCTCTGATTTCTGATACCTGCATGATTCCACGTGCCAGTCATTTTGGGAGGAAGGGGAAGGCAGGAAGGTTTTACTTGGAGCATACCACACAATTTATTGGCTAGAGCTGTGTACCCTTAGCAGCATGTTGAACCTGCTGGACAGCATTCCCAGATCCCATGAGCTCCTGAAGTCAGCAGCAATGGCACGATTCCCCTTACAGATCTAGGAGCTGCCAAGGAATTTTAGCTCACTGCATACTTGCCTTGTCCCAGACCTTGCTGCTGGCTTGCTGGCTGGAAGGGCAGGGATTCAGCTGTTAGTTGAAACATGCCCAGTTGAGCTAGCAATTTTCTTCATGGATTTAGCACATCCACAAATGCTATGGCCCATTTGGATGAACACATCCCCCATGGCTGTCCCCTCACTGGTTTAATGGCCATCTCTTGTGTTGGCAATAGCAATGATGGGGCCTGGCCAAAATGCCTCTGAATTTCTCAATCAACTCTGGTAGACCTCAGATCAAGGATGCAAGAACCCAGCAATCCACAGACAGCTTTACCACTAAGGGAGATCATTTTCCTCGACCAACAGTACCACTAAATACCTTGAATCTGTGCAAAGTCTTGGATTTATTGCAGGTACTTAACACTGAGAGGCCTGAAAAGTGAGTAGTGAGCATCTCTGGCAGCAAGAAAACTTGTAATCATGTGTCCACATCTGAATGTTGGCAGCTGTGGAGACAGGGCCCCCCTCCACCATGCCTCCCCCGCCATAGGGGAAAGCAGAGCACCAGCAGGGCTCTCTGCCACCCTGCAGTGACCACTGGGATGGAGCTGCAATGCAGGCAGGGACCTCTGGCTCTCCCATAGGTGTTGCTGCAAAGAACTCATAGATACTCACCTCACTGTCAGTACTGCACCTTCTGAGACTTCTTACGGTCACCAGCCCACTTGCACTCAGCTCTCTGCCTCTCCTGCTCAGTATTTTGCCTAGCTGTCAAGCTGGGGTTAATACCTCTCAAATTAGCTGTAAAAATTAATATGAACATTAAGTTCTTTAAACATCCTGTTCTAGCATTTCCTTTGTTTACAGTCTGGCCTTATTTCAGTTGTCAAGTGTTCCATGTATAGCACCCTTCTTCTTCAGCTTAATGTGCAGGGAATTCCTGTCCCATACCATCAAGTTGTCTTGTATTTGCACTGTCTTTTTTCCTGTGGCAAGTTTGTGCCTGGATTACTGAAATGATTTCTTACGGTTTCCAGCTCAGGGCGATGAAATTGGTGCATAGGTTCAGCACCCTGTTTCCCAGCCTCCTGCCCTTCTGTAGGGTGACTCTCTCATGTACATGTCTGAGTTACCAAAGCAGCTCCCAGGGATGACAATTCCTGCCACTTGACATTGAGTATTTGCTGAAGCCTTTCTTAACAGCACAGAGAGAAAACTCTCTCCTGTCTGGTTGGGTGTGAAAAGAGAAGTGCTGGCATGAGAGAGGGAGCTGCTTGTGTGAGTGAAGGGAGCCAACACCCACCAAAGGCAAGGCGCCCTGCCAGACTGAGCAGGGGCAGGGATATGCCCTGCTACTCTCCTGGCTCAGGGAGCACCTTGTCCTTTATCCTTGAGGAACTGCTTTTCAAGTAACCGGTCTGTAAAACAGGCCTAAACCTGCCTGTCATAGCAATTTCCAAACGATCTTGTAATGTTTTCCCCAGTATTTTCAGTACGCGGTAGTCCCTGGGGACACCTCAGGGCCTTGCTTGTGATAACAAAGCCCAGCTCTCCCAGCAAGACCTTCGGCTCTGACTTGGTGTGACTCTGTGACTCAGCTCTGAAATTGTGTTTTTCCACTGATAATTTTGATAAGTATAACCTTAAACTGGGCTACATTACAGACAAGAACCCAAGAACATTTTTAATCTCCTGTTATTTACTTGTAACATCATGAATCATAGCATTGCACAGTGTACATGATATCCTCTGATGATGTAATTACAGAGCTCTCTGTATACTGTGCTTTCTTAATTCATTGTATTCAACATTCACCTTTTAGCAAGGCATGCTCTAGTTCTCAATATTACTCAGTTTGAGACTAAACATGGGAATTGGAAACAAGGCTCCAGATATCACAGCCATGTCACAATGGCTGTGTGTCTGCCGTGTTTCCCAACCTCTCCGTAGCCTTTGCTCTCTTCCTACACAGGAACAGCCCTGGGTAGTTACAGGGGAGCTGAAGCTGTACTTTAGAGTGTGTGACTGGAGTTTGTTCTCAGCCTTATCACCTGGGGTGTGTTTGCGTGATGAAAAATCACTCAGCGGCTGTTGTCAGCTGCTCGTTCTTATTGGGGAGGTCTCAAAGTTATGTGCTGGCAGTGCTGGGTAAGGTGGGGAATTGGGTACCTCACTGGTGCCCTTAACTCCCTCCTTGAAGACAGATACATAGCAAATTGTGAGGAGTACTAAAAGAAACCATTTCCCACCGTGCCTCCACACATTGTGTCCCCTAAGGCTAATCAGGAAGTGAAGTTCAGGGGTTTCACAGACTCAAGGGCCTGGAACTGTGAGTGTCCAGGGCAGGGAGAAGCTTATTATCCCATCTCCAGGCAAGGCAGACTCCATCAGGATAAGCAGGGCTCATGCCCACTGGACAAGTTCCCATCCCTCCCCAAGAATTGCTGCTCTCAGACCATTACAACTGATCTGGATGCTGGTTCTGAGTTCATCCAACACCTTCACCTTCTCCTCCACTACTATTTCCAGGTCAGTCCCAACTCATATTTTTACTGTGAAGCTTGCCAGAAAGGAGGAGAGCAGCCTTTCCAGGTCCAGGCTGCATGGTTCCTCATCTGAGGCTAGCTCAAGAAAAGCTGAAAACGCTTGTTGAGGCTCAGTGTTGGATTTGAAATGCTGCTGGTTACTGAGCTGCAGTGAGTCTGCCTGGAGAAATGCCCTTGAAATCACAAGCAGCAGCATCTCCAGAGCCTCCTCCAAGTGTGAAAGTCGGAGGGGCCATCTGAATCTGTGTTGAACAGGAGCCAATCTGGAACACTTCCTGCAAATTCCAGGGAAATGTCATTTGCTGTGGTAACCTTTGCTGAATCAAGCATTGATGATTAAACAGCACTCCAAAACCCAGGCCTTTTATCCCAAGCTTTCTTAAATTTGTAAATGAATTACTGGACTCTGTGATATCAAAGGTCTTTTCTAACCTAAATGATTCCATGATCCCTTATCTGCTGGGTTCCCAGTTCTGCCTTAGCTCTCCCTTTGGAAGTTACAAATACAAATATTTGCCCATAATTTAATTCTTTCTGTGCCTCTAAACCTTGCAGGGAAGATGCCAGTAATTTTCCAGATTTGTCCCCTCCCTCCACAGTTTAGCCAACACCAGCTGCTGCCATGTCACTGAGGGGCCACAGCCACCAAAAAGGTGAGTAAACAAAGCACAGGCCATCAGCAAACTGCATCACCGGTGCTTTCTCATTGAGGACCACATCCTACAAAGCCTTGGATTTCCTTTTGTTTCCTTGCCTTCTCCCGCATCTGATTTTCATACTTATGAACATGCAAATGCAACGGGGAAATTTAGAAAATCTGTTACTAAGGCAACTGATTAGGTGATGATGCAATTACCTTGTTATTTGAAAGTCAGGGTGCTGTGTTGCAATGAGCTCCTACCAAAAGGGGAGAATAAAAGTTTTCATAATACTTTCTCACTCAAAGGCAGCACAGCCCTAAAAACTACTTGCCTTTGAGAATACACCAGGAATACCAGAAGTCAGCAAAATCTGGCTGCCTTTGTCGTAACAGGAGCTGAGGCAAAACCTTCTCCTTTCTCCAATGCCCACAGGATCAAGGAGGGGGTGACTCACTTTCAGAAGATGTCAAGAAGTCCATGAAAAAGAAAAAGCACTCATGTGACATGAGCAATTAACAAGACATCCACCTATAATTACATTTAATTATGAAGGAAAGAAGTCATAGCAGCAAAAATTTAGGTCTTTGAACACAACTGTTGTACCTAAATGCTTTTATAGAGATGACGTTGGACTCCAGCACCTCAATGCTTTGTTTGCAGTGAGCAGCCTAAAACTGGACACAGGATTTGAGGTGTGGCTGCACCAGTGCTGAGTACAGGGGGCAATCACCGCCCTGTCCTGCTGGCCACACTATTGCTGGCACACGCCAGGGTGCCATTGGCCTTCTTGGCCACCTGGGCACAGCTGGCTCATGTTCAGCTGCTGTTGACCAGCACCCTCAGGTCCTTTTCTGCTGAGCAATTTTCAGCCACTCTGCCCCCAGCCTGAAGGGCTGCAGGGGTTGCTGTGACCCAAGTGCAGGACCTGTTACTTTTCCTTGTTGAACCTCACACAATTGGCCTTGAGCCCATGGATCCAGCCATGCAGCTGAGTCTGGCCTGGTTCTGCTGTTTCAGACCCTGTCTTTCCCTGGTCTGCCCTCCTGTGGCTCTACCACAGGCTTCTCGTCTGCATTTTCCTTCCCCCTTCCATGCTGTCTCCCACCCTTCTAGTCTTGGGCCCATGCAGACTTCTTTCAGTTGCCCAGAGGCTCTGTCTCTGCATCAGACCCATTGCCTGACACACCAGGATTTTCAGGCCAGGTACTTGCTGCCTGTGCTTTGTGCTGACATTCCTCACTGGACGAGTCACCTCAGGTCTGCTGCTTGCCTTGGGACCCTACTCAACCCAGTGACGCATACAACCTGGCTGCCTCTGCCAGCTCCCACTGTGAGTTTCCCTGTTTCTCTGCACAAATCTGGCTCCTTCCAAATGCCAGGAGTCGCATTCTGAGCCTTTTTTTTTTAACCTCTGTTTTCAATGTTTTTCTTAATAAGTCCTCACTGTGCTCATTTGTTCAAAGAGAAGCCACAGTTGTTACTTCTGGGGACCAAGAAAAGGTGGTGGAAGAATCAATAAAAGTCAGCAGATGTAGATCTGAGGTGGTAGGTGTTGGGAGGGCTGCTGGGGTAGCCAGAGGCAGGGATCCTATGCCATTGGACAGTGCATGCTAAAGGAAAAAAAAAAAGGTGTGGGAGAAGGCAAGCCTGCCAATTTTAGTCCAAGGTACCAGGAATCTTGTAAAAGACCAGGAGATGTTGACCTGCTCTTCTGTACTCAACATCACCTCTTTGGTCCACATTACTGCCCTTCTGCAGCTGCACAAGTGCATTTAAGTCATTGCTTTGAATAGCTTCAAAAGCAAAAACCCACTCGAGTCCGGGCTTGCACAGTAAGTCTGGTATCACACAGCACCGCATGGGTCCTGAGATGTGTGCTGGGGCATCAGGCTGAAATGCAGCAGGCTAAAAAACATGGGCATTGATTGCCCTGCCAGAGTGCTTGGAGGTGATGGTATCCAAAAACATTGCAGAAAAATACCTCCAGTGGGACCAGGCTGGAAGAGGTGCAGAAGACCTGCTTGCTCTGCTTTGCTACCCAGCAGCTTCCCAGAGCCAGACCAGAGTTCAGAGGATGCCACAGCTGTGACTGTACCATAGACCTCCACAGATGTCAACTTTATCCATCAGTGCACTGCTCCCTTTCCTTGACAACATCATCCTGGTGGCCTCTTGTCTTCCAGGTGTGGTGCTGAGAGGGTGCCAGAGCCGGCACCAGCCATGGGCCACACAGAACCAGCACATTGCTTCTGTAGGCCATCAATCTCAGAAGTGGTGTCATGATCCGGGATAAGCTGCTTTTCCCAAGGACAGTGGCTTACTTAAAATACAAAACATATTGTTCCTCCTTCTCTGTTGGGAAGGTGTCCCAAAAAAGTGCCCAAAAAGCGTAGGACAGAACACAAGAGTGCTGCATACGCCATGGCTAATGCCAGCAGAGGAGAGCTACTGCATGGTCTTCTATCAAGCATTTGAACTGAGGCCTGCACTTGGCTAAATCCACCATCTCTGGAATTTAATTTGCCACCGAGTCTTCTTCTTACAGTAGAAATGTTGCCATCTTATTGCAAAAGTTCCATGCCTTCTCGGTGATTTCTCATGGGCAGCTCCCTGCAACACTGACTCCTTCTTCACAGCACAGCCAACAAACTCCATCTCTCTCCTCAACCCCCTAACCCACTCTTTTATAGCACTCATCTTCTTATGGGACACAGCTGTGGCCTGTTAAGGGCAGGCCTGTTCCTAATCTTTGGTGATTAGTACAGCTGCAACTCCTCAGGTGTGAGGCTACCTTCTGCACTATCTTTATTTTCTTACATTCTATCCCTCCACATGGAAAGGCAAAGCCTTGGTGGGAATCCCCTTGCATGATGCTGCCTGCCCACCTGATTTGGGGGTGCTCTCTTTCCCCATCCCCTGTTCAGGGCTGGCACTGGCCCCTGCCATGAGTGTGTGTGTGTTTGTGTATACACAGCTCTGTGCTTGCTGCAGTGATTTCCCAGTGGGCCAGGGAGGAAAAATTAAAAGGAAAATGAAATTGCAAAACCACGTCTGCTCTGTGGGAAGTGCTCAGGTAGGATGAATTGTCACAGAGACGAGGCAACCCCCTACCACTTCCTAAATAGAGCCAGCAAGGGTATGCAACACTAGTGAAGCTAAAATGATCATCACCTTCCCCTTGAAGAATTCATAGACTTCTGAATTTATTCTCCTGATTGCTGTAAACTCTGCTCTTTTCCCCTTTTCTTATTTTTTTTTGTTTTGTTTGTAAACATAGTAAGTTGTACTACACTTTTACAGTTTTACAAGAGACGGCAGCTTCCCCACAAGTCAGTGTGTAGGTGCTGAAATCCCATACAGCAGGCAGGGCCACAGCAAGGTCCTGTGGAGAAGCAGAAGTGAAAAAGTCAGTGGAAAATAAAAAGGTAGTGAAAAAGTGGTTGGGGAAGGAACAAGGGTGCCTGTGGGAAGTGGTCCCATGTAGGCAGCCTCCTTGGTGTTTGCTTCTGCCCAGGCAGGCCCTGGGCTTCTGTCTGAGGCATTCAGATACGATCCCCTTAAAACCTTTGCTGCTCAAAATCTCCACACCTCTAACACCACGCCCCCGCCTAGGATTTACTTGTGTTTCTGAGATGGCTTTCCTCTGGTGACATCCTTGTGGAATAGTATGGACTTGGGAACAGGTGAGATGAGAGGAGCTGAGTCATGTCTTCCCTCTGTGCTCCCCAAAGTGGGAAGCTGCTCAGGCCTAGAGGCAAAAGCAAAGTTTGCTTTTAGCTGCCTGAAACAAGCCTGTGTCTTCACTCCTCGCCCGTGGTGTTTTACTGAGTGCTCTATGCCAGAGGAAAGAGGGTGCAAAGCCATGGCCACACCAAAGTGTTTCCCACCTCTGTTGTCCTGGGAGTCAGAACAGCACGAGAGGGGCTCCCTGGAGGGCTCCAGGTGTGCACTGGAGTGCTCCTGCTGGGGGTCTCATGGGCAGCTGGAGCAGCCACTGAGACTTCCAGTCCCCAAGTGTTTCAGCCACCACACCCTGAAAATGAAGGGGAGCACCCCAACCCTTGAACCACAGGCCCCCAGCATGGCTTGGAGGTCCCCTTCCACCTGTAGGCAATAGCAAAATCCAGGCACAAAACCAGTTTAATTCAAGTCTACAAAATGGTGATGTCAGGATGCCAGGATGTCAGGAATTTCCTCCCTTTCTCAGTCCCGCTGCAAGCTCCTGCCCTCACATAACCCTCCTTAGCAAGTCGCTCCCTTGGCCTTTAGCTGCAGTGAAGAGCTCACTCCTGAAGCCACTCTTCTTCCTTCCTAGAGGCAAACATGGCTTGACCTTTTTTGCATGCTTTCTGGGAAATATTGGCTTTGGTTCCGCTCAGAAGGGCTCTGTGGTGCCTTGGCAGAGCACCCCAAAGACATGGAGATCCCCAGCGTGTCCAATTAGTCCTTTATATATTTATTTTCCTGATTGTAATACATTTTGATGGTCAAAAAGAATTGGATACTTCAGGTTGAAGTCACTCTTTATTTTTATTGTAGTTTTTCATATTAAAAATTAATTATGAATTATGGGTTAATTATGATGGTCAGTCTGCTTTCAACATTTTATACTTCTGTAGCAACTTCTGTAACAAATTCCTGACAAACATGGAGCCACGTTGAAGCTCACTCTGAAGGGCTCTGCAAAACTGTACAGTTACAGGAATTTTTATGTCCATTTTTATACTGTTTGGGAGTCAGGTCTGTACTGAGGGTGATTAATGGAAATTCACTGTAATTGAAATATCTTCCGGTGCTGAGCCCTTTACAAACCCTTCAGCCCACATCTGTCTCTTCTATAATTTCATTTTTCCCTCTGTTTTCTAATCCAGGGGTTGATATTTTCACTGGGCTTTTACAATAGAGTATTGTACAATATCATGACTGATTTCTGTGAGAGAGCATTAAACAAATACAGTCACAGAATCACACAATTGTTAAGGTTGGAAAAGGCCCCCAGGATCAGCTGTCAACCCAGCACTGCCAAGTCCACCAATAAACCATGTCCCTGAGTGCCACATCTGTACATCCTTGTGTTTCCACAGATGGTGACTCAACCAGTACCTCAGCAGCCTGTTCCAATACTTGATGACTCTTTCCATGAGGAAAATGTTCCTAATACCCAGTCTAAACCTTCTTTGGTGCAACCCGAAGCTATTTCCTCTTGTCCTACTGCTTATTACTTGGGAGAAGAGACTGATCCTTTCCTTGCTAAAACTTCCTTTCACATAGTTCTAGAGACTCATAAAGTCTCCCCTCAGTCTCCTTTTCTCCAGACTAAACAATCCAAACTCCTTGAGCTGCTCCCCACATGACTTGTGCTTCAGAACCTTCACCTTCAACCATGGAATCACAGAATAGTTGAGGCTGGAAAGGATGTCTGGAGGTCATCTTGTAGTGCATGAAGCCTGCCTGACAGACCAAAAGTGTGATCCTCTTCCTGCTTGTAGCAACATAAATCAGAAGTTAACATTTTCTGTTAGCTTCATTTTCTGTTGCAGACCCGGGGTTAAGCCTGAGTTGATTTGTTTCGGCAATGTGCTTGGATTGTTTTGAGAGGCAAACTCCAGAACTTCCCAGATGATATCAGAAGTAAAGCTTTGCCTATTCCCCTGGGCTTCCAATTAGGATAGGATCCATTTGCCCTGCAAAATATGAACTCTCATTTTGCACAGCAGTGCAGCATTACTGACTTACAGAGCCAGAGAAGTACTCAGGCTAGGTAGGGCCACTGAAGCTCATCCTTCTCCCAACTTTCCACAAATGAGGGTGGGGGTGCAGTCCATCCCCTTCACCAGGCCAGTGAGAGGCGTCTGAGAGGAGGCTTATAGAAAACAGGAAGACATCTCCTGAGGATGGAGGTCAGTCTGAAGTCAGGAGGTACCTCAGTGTAGGGAAGGAACAAAGATGAGCTGGGATCTGAGGTAGAGGCAGCCTGGCTCAGAGAGCCACCGTTACCTGCACATAACAGCAGCACACTCATCAGCTGCTGCCAGCAGTGCCAAATCCTATTTTCCAGGTCATCAATCTTACCAGTCACTGCAAAACATTATGTAACTCCACTCTACTTGATATTCAGCTTTCATCACATCTCTGTAAGGCTTAAGCCAAAGATCTGGGCAGATTTTGCAAAATCAGATCCAGTCAGTTAATGGGTGCCTCAGGTTTTTGTTGTTGTGGCTTAGTGTGTCTTGCTCCCTGCCTCTGAGACACTGTGTCTCATTGACGTGGGTTGCAAGGGCTGCAGCCCTGCAAGGGCTGTCAGGCATCCCCCCAACAGCTTACTAAAGCATGCTGCCAAGCTTAATGTAGTGGGCCACCCAGTTAAGTGTCTGGGAGAAGCACATATCCATGTGATGAAATGAGTTATTAGGCTTGGCTTTGCTTTTTCTGTAGCGCTGAGCCTGTGGCAAGACCAGCACTGGCTGGCAGTAGCCCAGCCTTGCCCTCCATCCTTGCTGATGGGAGAAGCACATAGTCCAGAGTGAAGAATAAACAGGGAGGGTGTGCTCAAAGAAGGAACTCATCACTTTGGAACCCCAGTAAAAGGCTGTGTGTTGTGTCAGCATTTCCCAGGGCATCCCTTAGTGCTGCCATACAACCCACAGTGTTGGTTTTTTTGCTCTTTGCATCAGCATTGCCTAACATATCAATTCACATTAATTTCTGTTCTTTCAACCCACAGTCCTCACTCCAATGTCACCCAACCACACAGAGCTTTACAGTTACCCTGTATCTCTTCTCCACCTTATTCTATTTGAAAATTTTGCAAAAGGCAGACTTTCAAGATGTGACAGTCCAAGAGGTAAGAAAATGAGGACAGCCTTAGTGGGCCAGAGCAGAAGTCCATCTAAGCAGGAATTAGGATGGTCTCTGGATGGAGAATGAGGTTGATGCATAGGAAAGAGTGCAAAAACAGCATGGGAAAACCCATCGTACAGCTTTCCAGTTGGATAGCAAGCCTACTGCAGCTAATAACCATCTAAGACCATAAAAGTAAGAACAATCACAAATCTTCCCACCCCCTGTGTGCGAGATGCATTGCTGTCTTTTTTCTCAACATGCCATGTGGGTGTGACAACAAAACCCAATAAAAATGCTAAAAGTAAACTCTCCACAAAATTCACGATGGGGCTGCTAATACAATTCTCTCCTGCAGGATCAGCTGGGGGATCAGCCACACCTGAGAGACGTGAATTGCTTTGCCAGGGCACCATTAGACAGCGCTTGGATTTGGAGGGTCATGGCCAGCCCTGCCTGGAATTCAGATGTGGCTCCTATTCACAAAATCTTTCCCACCTGCTCTCTGCTAACATTTAATATCTGTGCAGTTCATGCTCACAAACACTTGAAAGCCCTAGCTAGTCACCATGGGCTAACTCTGCATTTAAATATCTGTGGAGGATAAATATCCGATTGTATGTTTAGGATAGGACAAATGGCTCTCTGCCTTGAGCTGGCTAGAGGGATGACTGGTTGGTATGAATCACAAATGCTGTAGTGCAATACATAATTCCAGATTGAGCACGGTGTTATGGCACATGGTTATGTTCCCTGATTTGATGGCTTATTTAACTAATCAGCACAGCAGGAGCAGTTCATTTCAACTATTCCAATAAATGAGAGCTCTGTAATTTGCACATGCAGCTGTAATAGTTGTAATGCTTCATTCCTGCTGTGCTGCTTAGTTACATAAACCATCTAGTTGGAATCAATACTTATTTACTGTACCTAATCAACACAGTTTGAATTATAAACTTTTGGAATTTGCATATAAGGTGAGCTGCTGAGATTTCCCCCTAGTACAAATATCTGAGAGTTTCTTAATCCATTCAAAAGGTCAGGAGAAAGGGATGTAAAAAGCAGCAGAATAACTAACAGCCATGTGAAAGCTTTGTTAGGTCTTTTCAAGGGAAATGCAGGGGTTTGACATTCATAGCAAGAGGCTGCTGGAAACCATGAAGGAAATGCACAAGAAGAGCCTCTCCTGTGCTGGAGAAACTTTGACCAGTAATTTTCTGGCAGCTTTCAATTACCAGTGGATGGGCTGATGGGCTGGAGGCAGAAGGAGGAGATGAAAGTCTGGATCCCATCACAAAGCCTGGTGACATTTAACAGCACCTGGGCAGGCAGGGGCTGGTGAAAACCTCCATGCACATCAGAGCTTCTGTATCCCAGCTGGTGAACCTGTCCATTACCTCCTGGTATCTAACAGATAGCAGAGATTCAATGTCCCTATCTAAGGCACACAAGGCTCATCCTGGGTAACACTGCTTCTCTTCAGACCCCCTCAAGCCTGAGCTCTTGCCAAAACCAGTATTAGCAGCAAAAGATGGTTTAAGGGATGGCTGACCACCCACTCCATAGCCCATTCTGGCATCCTCCTTGAGATGCTGGCCACAGAGTACCCCAGGTGCCATTGGGGTGAGCTGTGCAGGAGGCAGAGAGGTCTCTGCTTGCACGGGCAGAGGGGCTGCTGGGCCAGGTAGGGGCCAGGGCTCTGCTAGACCCATCAAGGTGGCAGCCAGGATCTGCCCAACTTCCCCTCAGAGTGCACACCTTGAAAGATTAAAAGAGCACTGTACCCTATGTCCATTTGGAAAGGAACTGGACAATTTTGATTCCCAAGATAATTTCCTCCTTGCATAAAAATAATAGAGGGAAACGGGGGAAAGCTGAGAAGAACTTCATCCTCAAAAAGACACAGTTTAGAACTCCCAGTTCTCAAACAGGTTTGCCTTGTCAGTTTTGTTTTGATTTCAATTTAAGATTTTGTTTTAATAGAATATTCTCCTGGAGGAATGCACAGCCAATTTGTCACAAACATGTTTAATCAGAGCAGATGGAAGGCAAAAGCTGGTGATTGCTGTGAGCTCATGTGCCTTCACATGGTACATCTGGGCTTGTCTTTCAGAACTGGCTCCAGGCTTCACAGTGTTCTGTGCAAAACTGAGTTTTTCAGCCCAAAGTAGGCAGATGAAATGAGCTTGCCTGGGGAGACAGATTTGCTGCCCTGGCTACCCTGGTCTGGGAGAAGATGTTGTCTCTGCTGGTGTCCCAGCACAGCCCCTGGCCCCTTTGGGAGCAGCAAGCTGGGGAGCACTGCTTCTCAGGGTGTCAGTGCTTGGTGCCTCAGCCCTCCAGCTGAACACCTCTCTTGGCTCACCTGCACAGGCACCTGATTCTGTTTGCAATGCTTCAGCACACCTGAGATGTCTGTTTGGAATAACAACTGTGGCACAGGTCATGGGGCAGCAGCTGGGGGCAGGTCTGGTCCATTGGGGTATCTTTAATGCTCATCTTTAAGCATTAAGCACCATGTTTTAAAACCGAGGTAAAAAGAAGGCCTTTCCTGGCAGAGAAACTGCTGGGTGTTGTATTCCTGTATTTGGCAAGCACTAAGATACATGGAAGAAGCTTGTGGACTCAAAATGTCTCCCTGAAGCAGAGTACTTGCACCATGGAAAAATTATCCCAGCACCATGGCACCAAAATTCCTTACAAACCCCTGCCCTCTGGGCATTAGCTTGCTTTGTGAGTCTCCCTTTGGCTTTTCCAACAGTGCTAAAGGAAATTACACCAAACATGACTGCCTGCTCCCCTAGGCTTAACAGGGCAGGTCCCTGCAAAGTGATAAAGGCTCCGAATAAAGGCTCTGTAAAGTGATAAAGGCTCTTACACACTTTGTCTGCTCTATCCCAGCAAAGGCCTGTGTCCCTCATATGAGGCTGGGTTTTGTCCCCAGCCTACTGAATGACACCATGAGGTAAAGACATGGCCTCTGCATGTGCTTTCCCCCGTAAAACATGATGAGATCTTTTTTTGCACCAAAAAGTGAGATCAGAAATCTGTGCTTCTAAAGCACACGCAGCACACCAGTGAGCATGCATGAGTATCTCCTAGAAACAATCAGCATGTAGAATGCTATGTCCCAGGGTTAATTTTTGCTATTATTGAAATTCTTTTACTAATAGGCATCCTCTGATGTACCTTGAACCCCCTCACCCCCACCACCTGTGACTGCAGGGTTGGACATCTACTCTGAAATTCAACAGAAACCCCTTCAAAGCCCACAGTGCTGTTAGCAATATTTGCATCATGGCACTTGGTTGCAGCATGCTTTTCACAGCATCCCATAACCTGAATGCATTTCCTAGCTGAGCCTCATGGGATGCTGAACAAAAAAGAATAATTTGAGCACTACTCAGATCTCAGCTTGCCCTTGTATCCACAGTGTGCAAATTCTGTGACCAAAAGAAACAGACTGAAAACAAACCGGTACAGATTTTCCACCTAAAAGTCCATACACTCTGATGGCATCTGCCTGAGCCTGAGGAAAATCTATTAAAGTTAAGGAAATTGAATCTCAGTATCACTTTGGGCATCAGAGGATCCCCTCCCTTAGGATACAGGTACTAGCCAAGGCAGACAGCTTTCCTGGCGCACAAAATAAGGGCATCCCTATGTACACATGTTCCCAGTACAGGAGCACAGAGGAGACCTGCAGCGTGCTGCCCAGGAGGTGCCTGCCCCTCTGCTCCTCCCCAGCTCATTTCATGGGGATGTTCTGCACTTGCCAGGATTTTTTTTGTTATTTAAAACCCATCACAGCTGCATTGCATTGCAACCTGAGTTCGTCCCGGTGCCCTCAGGTTTTGGCTTTGCTGCATTGTCAGGGGGTTCTGTTCACAAAATCTTTGCTTTGGGGTGCTTGTTGCTGTGTTCAGGTTATGGGTGGAAGCTGGCAGAAAAATGAAGGGGTTTGCCTCTTCACTTTTTATTTCACTCAGAATATGTTTCTGGTCATTAGTTATTCTGTGTCCATGAGCATTTCAAATAACTGAGTGGAGGTGGATGCTCAGATACGTGCGTTGGTGCTCGGGTTTACTCTGCCACTCCAGATACAGACAGCTGAAATATAAGACTAGGAAAAATCAAAGCATTTCACAATATTTTCACTGGGTTTTTTTTTTGCTCAACAAAGGGTGTTATGTTTTTTTGATGTGTTGGTCCCAGATTTTAGAAGTAGCTGTCTTCTCTCCTAGCACAGCATTCTATGAAATTCTATGAAATTCTAGAAATTCTATGGTGTGAAAGACACTCCTTTCATTTTTATCTCACGTTTCTGCCAATAACCATATATATATCTATATTTAGTCATATGGCTCTCTCCATGACAGGGAAGAAAGCAATTCTGGCATGAATATACTTGTTCACATGCTGAATTTTCATTTGCTTGAACAAAATTCCCTCTCCAGACATCTGTTTATCCATCCATCCATCCAACTACTCATCCCTCTACACAAGCAGAAAAACCCATTAAAATATTTGCAGAAAAACAACTCAAAAATAGTACAGTTGCAGCTGCAATAAACTGTAGGTAATGGTGAATCTTATTTTTAGATATTTTTTTTACAACCTATCCCTCTTCCTTCTCCGATTTATGCTGTGCTGCTAGTATATTTATGACAGGAAAACTAGTTGAAGAAAACAACTAGTTGTTGGCTGAGCAGTTTTTAAAATTCTGCTTTAGTGCTGCTGTTTACCTTTTGAAATATTAGGAAATTATCAGGAAAGGTAACTTGGAGAGAAATTCTGCTGAAATCTTTCCTCTGGTGTGTTTTTTCAGGCAAGTGTACTAAGTAATAGGAAGAGAATTCTGCTTTCTGACAGCAGGCATGTAGGTAAGATATGCAAATGTTTTAAGAATGAAATTTGTTTAACCTCGAGAAGGGGAGGCTCAGGGGGGACCTCATTGCTCTCACCATCTCTCTGAAAGGAAGGTGTAGTGAGGCTGATCTCTTCTTCTGCGCCTGCCGTGAGAAGACCAGAGGAAATGGTCTTAAGCTGAGACAGGGGAGATGCAGAACAGATACTGTAAAAAATCTTTCACTGTGACAGTGGTCAGGCCTTGGAAAAAGTTGCCCAGGTAGGTGACCATGAGTCCCCACCATCCCTGGAGGTGTTTAGGAGGCATCTGGATCTGTCCCTGGGTGATGTGGTTTAGTGGTTACAGTGCTAGTGCTGATGGCTGGACTGGATGATCTTAAAGGTCTCTTCCAACCCTAATGATTCTATTGTGTCATTATGATAAACATGCTACTATCAAATGGTGGAGGGAAGAGCTCTGCACAGCAATATTCATGTGGATTATCTGCTTAAATCTTCCAGGTGCAACTTCAGTGACCCTTTAGGAGTCAGAAATAGATATGGAAGAGGTTACACAAAATTAAGTCTGACAAAGGAATATATCTGAGGAGAAATATTTCAATATCTTTGCTCCTTTACATGGTTTTGGCACCACAGGCCAAACTACTACAAATAGATCTATAAGTAGATCTTGTTCCAAGTTTGTGATACAATATAGGACACCCCAAGAACACTTAAACAGTGCTAAATAAATGATCTTTGTATGAAATAATAAACTTTTTCAGCATCCTTCACCTTTCCCCATCTTCCTACATGCCTCATAATTTCCTAGCCTCACCTCCCACATGAGCACGACCGAAAATTAATGGCCTTACACTCACTGTCCTTCACCAGGTCTTTGTTGCTTTAGTTCCTCCTTGGGCTTGATGGATTTTGCCAAGCCACCCTCTCTGGAAAACAGCATCTCTCCTGCACTGTCATGCAGTACCCTTTTCCCTTTGGGTGGTCCTTGCTTCTCCCTTGGAATCCAACAGGAAAGATGCGATAAACAGCAGGTGAGGGAGGTCCCTGATGGGAATTTCCCCTTGATATCTCCACTGAAGCCTCTGCAGGGAAGGGCCTTGGCCAGGTCAAACACAGAAACGTTTGCAAGCATGTGCTTCCATGGAGATGATCTTACACCTTTTTTAGGCAGACCTGACATCATAGGGACATCAAAGTCAGCATGGGACATGCCAGCATACAATCCTGAGCTTGTGCTGCTCTCTTTCCCTTACAGTCACTCAGGAGGTTTTCCTTGATTTCCTCATGCTTTATTCCTTACCCACCAAAGCCATTGACTGATATCTCCATCCCAAGGAAGTGTCTAGATTTCCTTGGGGCTTTGATGCCATCAATAATTTAGATATTGCTTCAGCTGTGAGCATCGCTTCTGCTGGTCCCCAAGGACTGGGCCCTGCCCTGGCCTGCTCTGCCCTGGGCATTCTCATTATTTCACAGGGGACAGTTCATCTATAAAAGTTATTGACAAATCTATGTCAGAGGGAAAGCAGACAAATCTGTAGGTGACCAGACTTCAACACCTTTGGTTTTGACATTACGACTGTAGTACAGTTCCACACCATGTATTTTGTTGCCACTAGAAAGGTGTGTTGAAGCCTGTGGATTAAATAATCTTACAGGGTACTGGAACTTAGTCTCTAAATTAGGGAAGTTGTGTAGTTCAGATGTAAAAGTGGAATGTGGTGAGCTAACACAAGGAAAGTCAATTCCCTGTTAGCTCCCAGCATTTCCAGGTCAGTTTAGGGCATGCGCCTCACAGAACATGACAGTGGGGAGAAAACAGGCATATTTCATTCCCTGCCTTTCAGATTCCAATAGCAATGATGAACTCTGGCCAAAGCACTTGTTTGGGAATTTATGATCAATTGAGGTTGCTGGGCCTTGGCCTTAGGTCAAGCAGGTCCCTAGGGGTTATTACCATCTATTAAATGCTCTGCATCTCCTTTACTGCTGTTTAAATGATGAGTAACTGTGAATTATAAGAGTGTTGGCCATATATCACGTGTTCAAAGGTTGCTAAATCTGAAATACATTAACAGAGGCAAACTGAGCTCTAATTAAAAGTTTGTTACCATTCACTTGTACTTTCCGTCACAGACCCGGTGGTTGGGCTGTACTGAAAGCTGATGTGAAATAAAACTTGCAATGCTTTGATGAAAGAAGGAAAAAGAGGTACTGGAAAATACAATATAAAGTTATCTTCTGCAATGCCAATTATTAAATGAGGTCTCTAGCCTCTTCTGTCTGAGATACACTTAATATTGGCAGCATGAGTCTTGGAGGGGGCACAGAGATGGGGGAAACAACAAGAGAGGGAGTGTATTTTACACACATCTCATTTCCAGAAAAAGAGAAAACATGAAATGAAACAGTTTCTTAATGGATAATGTATTTTCAATAACAAAAAAAACCCAAACATTCTGAAGACCTTTAACTTTTATTAAATTGACCACAATGGACAAAGTAATATTTTCAACATGATTTGAAGGGCAGAAAAGAACCAGTGTGAAAGAGAAGCTGCTGTGAGCCAGAGGTGTTATTTTCTAAAATTAAAGTCCAATACATCTCTCAGGAAAAAACTAAGCAGTTTTGTGTATGGGAAGTGCTTCTGGCCCTAGACTGAGAAATCCATATGAAATTTCCCAATATTGGGTGTCAACCTTTGCCTGAGGCATCCCTCTGTACGGTGACTTTTTCTGGTGCAGGGTTGTGTGCTCATGCTGGACTGGACCCAGGGAGCAATTTTGGCAGCTAAGATACCACTGACCTCTGCTGGGAGTAATCAGACACATTTAGCTTCTGTCCTGGGTCCTGTGCTGCTCAGATGTGGCAGAGATTCCTCTGGCAGAGGCTGATATATATATATATATATATATATATATATATATATTTGATATGCACACCTATGTGTAGCTGCATGCACCTTCCATCCTTCTATCCTTGCTGTCACTGCAATTTCCCAGGTGGCCAAGTGGTTCAAAGAAGTAAAATCCATCCTGGACTTAAAAAATGAAATTTTCTTGGCAGTGAGGAAGATTTAGACCTCCTAAGGAGAAGAATCCCTACCAGTTTTCTCTAGAATATAGCATCATACACATAGAAATGTACAAGATTTGTGGATCTTTGAGTTCCTAATGGTTGAAGGGCGATGGCAGGATTCGAAAGGCCTGGCCTGGAACTGATGTGGCTGAAAAGCAGAGGTATTCGTAGTGATTGGCACAATTTCCAGTTTCCTGATGGATACACTGCAAATGCACTGAGTATGAGCAATAGAGCTCCAGCTAAGTAAAGGTTTGAACTGGCAATGCACAAAACAGAGACAGATTGTGCAAACAAAAGAGCTCGAATAAAGAGGTGTCATAGAGGAATCGTCACCTTTCCCATCTATGGTTAGTACTGAATCATTTTGTAAACAAAGAAAAAAGATCTTTCTCTCCATGACATCCAGTGTAGGCATAATCAGTCAGTGGCTCAGAGAAGAACACAAGCTGGAAGCAGCCCATTGGAGAAAGTGTTTTGACAGGAAGTGTCAGAGATTATAAACTGAATTATTTTGCTCCCTTATGGTGAGTGGAATGAAGTACTTACTGTAAAGCAGAAAACAGATCAAATGACCCTAGAATGGGGTAGTAAAGGAAATTCAAAATACCACATGAAATTTTGTTCAATAATGTTGAAAATGGTACTGATCATACAATTAACAGCTCACAGAAAGCTTGCTCTGTCCATGAAAAAAAGTCAGGCTATGATAAAATAACAAATCATTCAGATTGAACAAAAAAATGTAGACCAGCAGGATTTATTCCCATACTTGAATATTCTAGCAGCATTCCAGTTATCTATGTATTACAGGAATTTATTGTCATAAGGACAGAAGATGAATGAGGTGTTAAGACTGGAGATAGCAGTGAAAAAAGACTGATCTTGATTATAAAAAAAAAAGAAATGACAAGATTTAATGATACAAGATCTAGTGTGGTTGAAGAAGAGAAGAGAGGCCAGATCACAGGACAGAGACAAGAAAACAGAGTTGTCCACAGTGACAGATAATTCAGAAAAGGACAAAGGGAAGACATCTGGGTTTCATTGTAAGGAGCTTACATTTAGACGGTGAATAGACATGCATGAATGTAGAAGGAATTAAAGGCAAAGCTGAAAAAGAGACGTTGGGCAGGGTTAGAATCTCATCCATAAAAACAATATCTGAAACTCTGGGGGAAGTTACAGCTGCCATTAGAGAACATACAAGCGGAGAAAACAGAGAAATGAGAGGAGGAATCAGGAGGGGGGGAAATATTTTAAATATATATAAGGAGAAGTATTTTTCATTTTCTGGGTGTTTGGATGATCTGGCAATATCTTCACTTTAGTTGTCTCTCTAATATGGAGGGAAGCTGTCAGAAATAGAGGAATGACTAGCAAGAAAGGACTGGAATTAAAAAAGAGCTGGTTACACTGCACCTCAAACTGCAGCAGGATTTAGTTCCATTTTCAGGCAGAAAATAATGAAGGTACCAGCTACTAAACATTACTAATCAGCCATGGAGATCCATCCTGTGCTAACAAAAATTTCCATGTGACCTTCAAATGGCCACACAAAGCTGTTCAGCATTCTCCAGCTGGAAGGTGGCAGAAAAGACAGCCGTGGCAAGTCCCACATGAAAAAGGAAAACCACATCCTTTGTGCTGTGCAGTCAGAAAAGACAGAGGGCTATTTCTCCTTCCTTCAAGCTCTGTGGGTTGGTTTTTATAAAGCAGCTCAGCCTTTGACAAACAAGAGCCATATGTGGGCTCTGATCCTGCCCCTCCCAGTTGCAATGGCCGTACAGATGCTGTCAAACTCCCACTTTCACCTCCTGGTGGGCAACTCAGGTGGCACAATATGGTCTTTCACCCGCCTGTCTCTTCTAAAAACAAACTATAGTTCAACATCTCTATGTCTTTTCAGGGCTTTTTTGCTTATCTGAGGGAAAGGACACTCACTTTAATCTTCCCACTGCTTAAAAGTCCTAAATATTTCTAAACAAATAATTTGGTCTCTCCTTTCTGACCTTGAAGGACTTTTAGGCATGGTCATGGAGGCAGCTAGAACCAGGACTGTCTATCCTTATGCAGGCCAGATGGAAGTATTTTTTTCCCATGTACATTTTTGTCATATTCCGTATTGAAGACATTGTTAGAGAGCTCTGCATTAGCACTGAAGCCTGTCCCTGTGCATGTTTCTGGCAGCTCCCAAGTCCTTATGAACATCCCAAATGAGACAGGAATGGATTTGCTATGTGAGATTGTCAGAGTCATAACTTAACTGTTCAGAAAATCACCGGAGGAAAGACATTTTGCCAAAACCGGGTGCACATAAATATCTCCCACTGGGTTTTGACTACGCTGAAATACTGAACTAACCCCAGCTTTGGGAAGTAACTTTGGAGCAAGGTAAGTAGCACAAAGTACTGGAAGGAAAATTTCAGCAAAAAGCCTACAGCTTTTAAGAGCATAAAACCTGACATGAATATGCACCCAATATCATACTTATTGATAACAGGTATGGAAGAGTTAGCAGGGAAGGAACACAGGACTAGTGAGGCAAAAGCTATTTTAGATTTGTTTATTTGATTACCTGGAACACAGTATGGGTAGAAGCAGTAGGTGCCTTGTGCAGGCAGAGCAGCGTAGGTTGTACTCATCAATATTGAAGCAATTACCTGTACAGATGTAATACCAGCGATCTGTTACAGCACTGAAATATAAAATGTTACTATATTGCTATTACATCTTGTCTAATGACTAGGGAAGGATCCTGGATGGGCAAATGCCAAAACCCTCTGTTCAGTCTTTGTCTCAGGAGGTAATAGCTCAATTTACCAATTTGATTTGGTGGATTTCAATTTGGAAAGGAGAAAAATAAAAGTGCCTGAGTGAGCGTTTTGTGGGTTGATTTGAGGTTTTACTGATATTGATCAAGCTGTACTGGAAACCCAGGGGAAGAATTGTGGTTGCACATTTTTTTGTGATTTAGATATTTGGGGTGGGATCCAGGTCCAGCTTGGATTCCTCCACCTGGGTGTCTATGCTGCCATCTCCAGACAGGTGCATTTCTTCACCTGATGCCCTCTGAGATGCCCTGTGGTCCCATGACACCTTCTCAGAGCTGGCTGAGAGGACCCAGTGATTACAGTGGGTCCATGCCCTGTTACACCAGAGAGGAAGGATATCCTGCACCATTAAATCAGCACCAGGTTGACACCACAAATTGATTCCATGTAAAAGCAAGGTTTGCAGCAGCTTTTCAATTCTGCTGCCACTTCATCTGTCAGGTGTGGTATGATCTGGAGCTGCAAATTCCTCAGCATCTAGCAAGTTTTCAAGCTAATGATCAAGTAAATTATCAAGTATCCTGTTAATAATAGGTGGGTAACTTAGCTGGCTATATTGATGAGTCCCTTTGTATAGATCACAGACAAATTGTTCTCTTGAGTTCCTGAGTTTGGTCCCTGGTAGGTGGGCAGGTGTCTGTAAGCTGGAGCAAGCAGAGGCATGCTGAATGGGTGAGACATGTGGAGATGTGTCTGACTCCAACCAGACACCACAGATGAGAAAAACATTTTGAACTGCCACTCATGAGACCTTAGTTCTGGGCATGCATGAATGTGTATGTGTGGGAGCAAGGGAAGGATTTAAGACCTTACTGCACTATCCCTATGGAGAAACCCCTCCAGGCTCCCTCCACCTAACAAATCCAGTAACGCCCCAAAAAAATAGAAAAGCATCCTGATTTTCCACCCATTAATTCTTTACCAGAAAATCACTTCTCCTAGTAATATGGGAAAATGAGATGTTTTATAATAGGAAGAAACACTGAATCTCTAATTTTTTACCCTGGCACTTTAGATTCCTGTGGCCTGCTCCTGTTCCCAGTGCACAAATCCTACACCCTTTTGTGTACCTTACTGTAGGAGAATGTTGATGCTCTAGCTGGGAGGACAAGTGATGGAAGCCTTTCGCTCTTTTGGGCAGTGAGTCTGGGTGTCTCTCATCTCCCCAACATCATTGTAAAACATACACACTTTTGATATAAAGGCCTATTTCTTAAAACCTTCACCCTTCCATTGTCAAATGGGGTCATAACTGGCTTGCACATTTAGAAGTTAGTGCAGGGAAATGACAGGCTGAAAACATGGTTACTTTACTTTGTTTTTATAGCAAAGAGGGGTAAAAATACAGATGAGAGCAAGCACTTACTGGGCTGAGCTCCTGGGGAGAGGCAGAGGTGATGGTGGTACTGTCAGGGCAGAAAAGAAATACTGTCCCCAAAGGGGCTGCTGGGAAATACCATCAATTCATCTCCTGGGTCCTCTGCTTTCAGCAGCTCTGGAAGTTTCTGGGGTGTAGTTACCAGCTGTAGCAGGTGTTCAGATGCCTCGTTCATCCCTCTACATCCTTCAGTAGATGGGCTTGTCTTTTACAAGGTGTTGCAGCTGAGGAGCACCCATGAGTATCTTCACAGTCTTTAACTGTGAGCAGGTATCAGGAATGACCTATAACCAACTGAGGGTATTTCCTTCAACTCCATTTTTTAACGTGGTCCCTCTGCTCCTCCTCCCTCTAGGCTGTAGTCTGTGGGTAATGGGATTTGTCTGTGATAATCAATAATTCATTGCCTTATACATTTAATCTCTGCATTTTCCTTGCAGAGTTTCATTGCATACGGCTGAAAGGACCAGAAAAAAATGACCCTACAATGCCTTTCTCCTCCCTGATCACTTAATTTTCTGATGAGGAGTCTTTATTCACCTGGGTGCTTTCCCAGCTAATGGGCTATTAAAAAATCCACCACTAATATAGTGAAAAATATGTTTTCTCCCTTCAGAACAATCAGCAGCTCTCCCATTAGCTGCACCTGGTTTTGGCTGATGCAGCTAACCCTAGTTTTCCCTGCAGGCAAGGTCACGGGTAATAAAGCTATAAACCTTACAACTGGTTATTATTAATTGCAGCAACCTTTACAAAAGGGTCTCACCTGCCTGTGCAGCTCCTTTTTCTTGTACCTGACCCCCACATTCAGTCCAGTTCTGCTGCTGTTGTTCCAGGAGCTTAAGATAAAACTGAATAGCCCCCAAAAGGCAGCTGAGAGAGCTCAGCCATGAAAACATCCCAACAACATGGGGATTTCCAAGTTGTCAGGTTCTTGTTTCTGCTATCAGTGGGGAGCTCTAGAGATTTTTCCTGCTGTTTGTGGACAGAGTCCTGTGGATCTTGCCTCTGCTGCAAGCCCTGGAAGTCTAGGGATATGGCACAAGGAATAAAATTCTTATGTATGTATGTATATATGCATATGAAGTAAAAGAAAACCACGTCAGGCTAGGGTGTTGTCCTGTAAGTAGGAAGTCACATTATTCATGCCTCTGGCAGCCATTTCACTGAAGGACTGGTTTTGTTCCATTTCCATGTAAGGCATGGCTAAAGGCATACACAACTGGACAGAGATCCTCAGAAATGAAGCCTGAACATAAAAATCTCACATCTCCCAGGTTGCTGGGAAGAGTTCTTGCCCAGCAAGGTCTCTGGTCTCAGTCTTCAGACAGTTAATCTCTTTGGAAATGCAAACAGATAATGAGGAAATCTGGGATTTTCAGGATACCCACAGCACCTTCACCCAGCCATTTTGGGTCCAAAATCCATGACAGCCATGGATTGGACTGCCAAGGTCAGCTCTGAATGTTTTTGCTGGATAATATCACACCACCTCACCTTCCTGCTCCTGCACAGGACCATTTTTACAAGGTATGCTTGGACACAGCCCTTCTTCACTGAGAATTTATATGGGATAATTTTATGAAATAAGTAGCTTATAAATCCAAGCCAACACATGTTGATTCTCCTGTCCCAGGAGAACACAATGCTCATCCTCAACAGTCATCCTGAAACAGCTACCTTCTCAAAATGTGTTGTGAGCTTTGAGTCTTTGCTGTGAATTTCAGTTCTTTTTAACTTTCTGTATGCGCCTTTCCCAGCTTTGTGCTGTTCAAGGACTCTGATTGCTGGCAATCACCTCTCTTCTTGTCCTTTATCTGGAGTACTGGAGGCTGGAAATGGAAGAGCTCAGCCTTACACTCTCACATGTCCCAGTGCATCACCATCAGCCCATCACTGTGGAATTGCTCTAGCATAGCAGGAGACAGAAAAGCCCAGCAGAGCATCTTGACAGGACTGGCAGATATTTTTAATTGTTTAAGAGCATCACTTAAACCACCTTAAATCAGTCAGGGCTGACACAGGAGATTTGTCCCCAAATCCAGAGAGCTCTCTCTGCATTTTAATGTGTAGCTTGAGTGTATGCAATTTGTATGCAACACTGCTGGTACAGTGTATTTTTAGCAAGAAAATAGGCTTCTTTTGTTTGGCTTAGATAGGTGAAAGTTTACCACTTAAAGAGCTTGGTGGTGTCATCCGTACCCAGGGATTTACTTGTAGGAGCTTGCTCTGTCTGTTGCTTATGTGATGGCTGCATTTGAAAAGCTTGCATTGAAAAATCATGTTTAGGAATGCCAGGCTGCATGCAGTAATCATTAGGATGAAGTTAATCTTAAAGTCTACATGTTGGGGCAGGATTTGCTTCATTTTTATTTATTTTTATTTATTTTTATTCACCGCAAGGCTGCTCACATTTCGTAGTCACTTTCACCTGTAGGAATCTGAAGCACCACTGACCTCTGTGTCACTACAGAGAATTTATATGTTAGTGCAACAAGGCAAAATTATTCATAGTCCCAGGGCCCTACTTTCAGCTGAAATTCTTCAAACACTCATAAAAACCTTTTTTAAAACGTCCTCACTTGCAGTTTAAGAATGAGGATATTAGAGTCACAGCTGCTGTTTTAAATCATACTGGTTTTTGTAGTACTTGTTGCATTTTGTTTGTGGGAGAATTAAAAGGCTGCACATTTAACTGAGTGGCTCAAACTCACATGATGGAGAAGTAACAGAGTTTTCTGGGGGCAGAAGAGCAAAGGGGATGGTCCAAGGAGCGCTGCCGGTGCACCAGGGCAGTTTCATCTCTCCTTATTTTAGACATCTCCACTGTAATCAGTACCTCAACCTAACCTTCCCCTGATGTCACTGTCTGTACCTCTATACCACTAAAGAGAACAGTCCAGGGTCTCTTATTTCACTCTGAGACTGGGTGGTGCAACACGGCTTGTGCCCACGTGCTAGAACTCTCTTCCTCTTTGCTCCCATGTGAGCAAACCCTTTTAGACTGGTGTCCCAGACCCTCTTGCCCTCTCTACCTGTCTAACATGCATCCTGTAAGTGCTGAGTTGTACTGGGTTTATGTCACAGTCATAGCATGACTGATGCATATTAAGCTTTTCCATAGAACTCTAATTGCAGCATGTATCTTCCTCTCTGTCACTGAATGGCTTTCCTTCTTTGGACTTCAGCAATAAGATTTTCTTTTTGTCTCCTTTCCCCTCTCTCTTCTGTCCCTTTTCTTTTGCTCATACATTTCCATATTGCCCACTTTTCTCCTTTTTCTCCTAGTCCTCATGTCCACACCAATGTATGCTTTCCTTCCCTTTGCTTCCCTCTTCCTTTCCTTGGGTCTGTGCCCCACTCCATTTTTCTGGGGCTGCAGAAGAGACAAGTTTGCATGGTGCCAGAAGTTAGCACCAAAACACAATTATAGCCATACTCCTAGAACCAAGGAGCTTCTTTCTGCATCCGTTCTGGTACAAAGATCTTACTCCTCAAGGTATTAATTTTATCAACATCATCTTTCCCTGATCCTCTCCACTGAGGCCAGGTCCTGGCCCTCTCCCAGCAGTAGCAGCAAGGAACCTGGGTCTGCCTGGCTGACTCCTCACACTTCCTCTCCTGGGGCAAGCCATTCATTCAGACACTGACACCCATTTCTCATCTGACAGAAATAAGGAAAGCCAAAGAGAACTGTCCCTGGACCCGTGAGAAAGGTCCAGGTCTGGTGCCTTAAGCTGACTCATGCTATAATGAGTTATCCCTCTAAATTTCTATTTCTGTTTTCTTTCCCATTTCCCTTTCTCCTTTCCCTTTCTCCTCACCACTCTTTTTTCTTGCTTCTGTTGTCCCCTGTTTCCCTCTCTTCACATTGCTTTTTTTTTGTGTGCATGTTGGTAGAGCAGATAGGAAAGTCCCCACTTGACCATGTTGATCATTATGGTCTTGCCAGCAACCTGCTCTATGCCAAATATTTTATAGACCTACCCCTGACTGGAACCATTTCAGGCTCCTTAAGTTGGTGTGACTGACATTCACATGTTCTGATGTCACCAGGAAGAAAAACATTTCAGTATCTCCCTGAAGTGGGGGAGCACCTAATGACCAGCAGTCAGTACTGCTACGTAAGAAGGAGCAAAGGAGTTGGAGGTAAATGAGTCCAAAAAAAACAGCAGATGTTTATCCCTCTCTTAGGAAAAGTCACTGCAAGTAGTGCAGGGGGAAGGGGATTAAAGCTTGAAGGACCTTTGGACTGCAGATCCTCCAGAATCAGACATGAAACTCACCCTTTTTTACCTTATTATTGGCCTAATCCTAGCACCAAGCTTTGGCATACGATAGAGAATTTAAAGCAAAGAGAACTTCTATCCTCTTGAAAAGCTTATGGGAAATGGAAATCAGGAGCAACTTCAGTACTGTAAAACATGAAACCACATAGCCTTTGGGTGTCTCCACATCACTAGATAAAATAGAACCAGGCCAAGCCCAGAGGCTGATTATCTGCTTCTCTGCACCCTGTTATTTCACTCCCAACTCCATTTTAGAGGATGTCAGCTGGTTCTATCAAATGCACTTCTACATGAGAGTGTGGGTGTGAGCTGGTCAGGGCTTCTTGGCCTCATCTTTATCCAGCAGTATAGGAATTGCCATAAAGACTAATGACAAAACGCAGACAAATGATTTTTCTCTGATGGAGAATAAAAAGGTGGGGTGTATAGAGGTATGCTAGGTAGCCACAGAGCAAATATGAGCCCCAAGAACCTGATGTAACCATGAAGAAATCCGTTGTGGTTTGGAGATTTACCAGTTGAGTAATTTCTTGACAAGGCAAGAAAATAGACCATTGCTGATTTTTCTTTCACTTGAGCTGAAACACCGAGTACAGTTCTAAACATACATGTCCAGGAAGATGCACTCAGCCTCAAGTGGAGGATGATCAGGATGATCAAAGCAAATGAAGAAACTGTGCCAAGAGTATGTGACATGTTTAACCGAGCAAAAACTAAACCAAAAATGTGTCCACTCCACAGTATACCTGGCAGACAGCCTCTAGATGGGGTAAAACAGCTTTGCAAAGCACAGGAGAGAGTCAAAGGGGAGAGTGGGACCTGGAAAGTTACTTCTTGCCATCAAAGCACTGTCACCTGGAAAAGCAATGTCGAAGAAATCTTTTCTTAAGTAGTGTAACCCTTTTCAGGCATCTCTGATTAGTTTGTGTAGATGGACACATGGTGATGTTGTTGCTAGCAAAAAGCACCATTTCCCAGAAGACCTCTCCCAATGCTGTGTCCCTGCAGTATTCATGAGGAAGAACTGGAAGGCTTAAGATGGGATGGGTGTTGCCCAAAAGTAGTAATTTGTAAGGTAGAAAAATGGATGGAGCCAATCACCCTGAGCTGCCTTTAAAGGCAACGGGAGCGACCCTTTCAGGATGACTCAGGAAGCAGGTGGGGACACCCTGGCTGACAGCAGCACTGACCCAGTATCTGCACACCAGTCAGGGATGCTTGGCTGGTGGAGCGAGCACTGCTGTGCTGAAGGCAACCAGCCTGGGCAGAGATCAAGGAAAAAGGAGTCAGCCTTTCCAAGGACAGAGCAAAATCCATCTGGAGGGCGAGAGCCAACCTGAAGCAGTTTTTGCAATGGGGTAAACTGGGGAAATGTCAGGGAGCTGGAGCTGGTTTCCTACACCAAAGATCTGGGGAAAATGATGTCTTGTCTTGCACTGAATTCTGTGTTAAGAAATGACACCATGTTTAATGTGCTGGAGTGTTTTCTTAAAACATACGGGGGCTTCCTTCACAGCCTTCCAGTTTGGGACATGCATCTCCAGCCAAGATCATCCAAGGTGAATCTCCTGCACTGGAGTTTTATAGCTGACCATGGGCAGAGGTACTTGGGATGCTTTAAGTCCACATCCTCACTATGTGACCTCTTCACATTTCTCTGAACCTTTCACTGTTACGATTTCTATCTTAATATGGTTTGTGAAAAGGAAATCCTTGCTCTTCAGGGCACTGTCCTGTGGATTTCCACACAGCCACAGTTCAAAGTTTGACTTTGTCTTGACACCCATTCCATATAGGTTTACTGTACACCATAGTATGGTACAGAAATATTGAGGTCTAAATAACCTGACTAATTCTAATTAATCTTGCTTAATTCCGTTCAGGAAGGCATCTGACCACACCAAGACACAACTTCATGCTCATGAATTTGAATTTCTGCAGAGTTACGCTCTTCATACTCACTTCTCTTCCGACTCAGACTTAATTTTTTACATATCTCATCCCATAGAAATTGAGATAATGATCAACATCCTTTTCTATGTTTCTCGAGTTTGGACACTTACTTACTAAATACTCTGCTTAGAGTTTGAAAATCTAGCAATAGTGCAATTTGTATCTTATTTTATATTTTTCCACAGTTGCTAGAGGCAGCTGGTCAGTCCCACAGTGCCTGAGCAAAAGTCCCCAGAGCAGCAGAACAATCTGACTCTGTTGTTACCACCTTCACTTATGGTGCATCTTTTCTGAAACGATAAAATTTGATTGCTTCTTATACATTTGTGTATGAGAAGAAGATGTAATACTGTCTTCAATTGGAAGATTATATTGGCCTTCAAATCAATTTCAATTTCTCATGAGTCTTCAATATAATTTTATTTCATCTTTATTTTTGGGTATTACATTTTCATCACTTCATTCTACTCTAAAGATTGGAATTTTCCTAATGGCCTCCACAATGATAAATTAGTTGCAATTGGGAACATTGCCTTTGATGGTAGAAAGTGTGTTTAATCCTAAGTATTTTAATAGAAACATTTTACTTTCTTTAGTGGGATGTTGAAGGGTTTGAATTTTGCTAGATCTCTTTCTTTTCCTCATACAAATGGAAATGCCAGCCAGTGTGCAGTGATGTCCCAAGGAACTTGTGCAGAATTTCTCAAAATGCAATGTCAGCCTTGCTGCTCTTGCATTCTTGTTTACGCTTGCTGGTAGTGCTTGCACAGAACACAGACATTAACATTTGGGGAAGAGACATGTCCACATTTGGGAATGATGCTTTGTGACAGGTTTCTGCTTTCCTCTGAAAGTGTGAACCTTCCAATAGCACATTTGATCTGACTAACAACAGATTCGATGTTTTTTCTAACACACTGTGGTCTGAGAAGAATCTGCGGAGCCCACCAGCCTGCACAGCACAGAGTAAGAAACATTATTTTACTATACCAGCATCAGGCCAAAAACCTGCTCTTAATTTCACGGCTATCAGTAGAGATTTTGAAATCCTTTCCACATGGTTTTCCCAAGTGTGAAAAACAGACAGCTTGTCAACTTCTTAAAAAAGACAGCATGTCAAAGGTTTTACCTGTCACCTCAGGCCAAAGGGAGAGTCACAATGAAACTGGAAGCAGAAATTTTCTCATAAGAGGGATGTCAAGCAAAATTTAGCAAGATGTAGTACAAGAGGTGCTTGGGTTTGAATTGTGAAAGAATGCTCATCAGAGCAGGTATGAATTTTGATACGTCACTTAGGGAACAAGTTTCACTTTCTTATACTTCAGATCTCCATTACAATTTCATGATGGAGCGGAGTTAGTCCTGAATATGTTATTTTTATAAATCCATTACTGAGATATTAATGGAATAGGGTTATACAAGACATTAGTTTTGCGAGGCTTGACACTGATGGCTAAATATGTATTCATTGACTTTGCAAATTAAGGTCTGTGTTCATGTACGTAAACATATGAACACATAAAAATGTAAAAAAATTAATAAATAAAGAAATATGAGAGTGTGTATATGCATATGTATATATATGTTTATATATGTATATATATGTGTGTGTATATATATATATAAATATGTGTATGTATGTATATGTATATACTTAACTCACTTATTTTGGTTATTTTATTTTTCTGCTGCTCTCTTTAATTACTGAATGCAACATATAAAATCCAAGACTAATAAATCACAGAATCACAGAACAGATGGGGTTGGAAGGCACTTCTGGAGACCATCCCATCCAACACCTCTGTTAAAGCAGGCTCACCTGGAGCATGTTACTCAGGATTGTATCCAGACGTTTTTTGAATATTTTCAATGAGAACACTTGTACTGGCAGTCTGTTCCAGTGCATGGTCACTCACACAATAAAGAAGTTCTTCCTCATGTTCACATGGAACTTTCTGTGCATTGGTTTCTGACTCTTGTCCTCTTGCTTGGCACCACCAAGAAAAGCCTGGATCTATCCTCTGACATCTTCAGGGCACTAACATAATTTAGCAGCAATCCCTAATTTTTGCTGTTCTTCCCTTTGTTATTAACTACTTGAAGAAATAAGGAATCAGGATGGCACTCTGAAG
>JAYDZK010000001.1:53014268-53026578 GCA_034509185.1 Euphonia xanthogaster
TTTCAAGATATTTAATTTCTGGCTTATAACAGACATTATCATCACCATCACACAGTACTATAATAAGCCAGAAATTAAATATCTTGAAATGTACTGTGTGTGAAACACAAAGAAAGTTCTTGGCTGTGAGACACAGTCTAAGCAACAGAGGCATAGTTCTTTGTGACTTCTGAGATTCCTTCCTGGTACAGCAGTTCCAAGTAGATGAATTTCTGAAATGGAGATTTGGCCATGACTTCTTATTCACAGAACACAGAGCCACAGATTACCTTGAGCTGGAAGGGACCCACAAGGATCATCAAAGTTCAATTCCTGGCCCTGCACAGGACGCCTCAAGAGTCACACCATGTGCCTGAGTGCATTGTCCAAATGTTTCTTGAACGCTGTCAGGCTTAGTGCTCTGACCACTTCCCTGGGGAGCCTGTTCCTGTGCCCAACCACCCTCTGAGTGAAGAATCTTTTCCTGATATCCAGCCGAAACCTCTCCTGACTCAGCTTCTTGCCATCCCTTTAGTTCCTGTCGCTGGTCACAGAAGCAAAGAGATCAATGCCTGCCCCTCCTCTTGCCCTCACAAGGAAGCTGTAACTGCGATGAGCTCTCTCCTCTGTCTCCTGCAGGCTGAACAGACCAAGTGACCTCAGCTGCTTCTCACATGGCTTCCTCCCAAGGCCTGACACCACATTTGTAGCCCTCCTTTGAGCACTTTGTAAGAATTCCATGTCTTCCTTACATTGTGTCACCCAAAACTGCCCCCAGCACTTGAGGTGAGGCTGCCCAAGTGCAGAAGAGAGTGGGACAATCCCCTCCCTGGCCTGGCTGGTGATGCTGTGCCTGATGAACCCAGCCTAGGTGGGCCCTCCTGGCTGTCAGGGCACTCCTGACTTGTGTTCAACTTGCCACTGATCAGAACCCTCAGGTGCTTTTCCAAGGTGCTGCTTTCCAGATTCTCATTCCCCAGTCTGTCTGTACATCCAGGTGTGCCCCTCTCTAGAGGCAGAATCCAGCACTTGTCTTTGTTAAACTTCATATAGTTGGCGATTGCCCAGCCCTCTAATTTGCCAAGATATTTCTGCAGGGCTTCTTCACCTTCGAGGGAGTCAAAGCTCCTCCCAATTCCTGGAAAAATATATTGTATAGAAATACTATAAATAGTATTCCTCTTAGAGGTTCCACAAGTCCCTTGATTTTTTTGCAGCTTTCTGAGAAAGTCTCTGGCATTCATGCCCTGACTGTTGGTTTCTCTTTGCTAAGTGACCCTGGCCCCCTGTGAAAAATGCAGCTGAGCCAGTTGTAGCCATGCTCAGCTCAATCTTTTCCCTCTGGTTCTCTGCTCATTGGACTTTCAAGGTAAGAAAGTTGTCATACATCTGTTTGAGTAGAGAGGGGGACAGGGAAGATGGGAAGGTATTCTTGATGGCCACACAGCTCAGGAATGATTTTTGTCGTTACACCTTCTCTTCTGATCAGCTCAAAATCCTCTGTCAACATGCTGAACTGTCTCCAAAGCTACCTTACCCACATGGGCCCTGTCCTTAGATGAGGTACAGACTGTAGGGGCGGAAACAGCAAGGTGTACTAGACCAGGAGAGGCACAGAGAGGGGATATTTGGGTTTGGCATCTTCCTTTTATCAGTGGGTTTCCCTGAATCGATCTTGCTGGCTTGCTTGAATGGGTAGCTCTGGGTATAGTTTTGCTCTAGAAGATGTCTTAAAAGAGCACAGTTGCCTGAGGATTTTCAGTAAGAGATCCTGTGGCTTTTAAAAGCTCTTCCTGATGGGTTTTTCAGGGAAAAATGACTTATTTGGGTAGTGGTGTTGGGAAAGGCTTGTTCAGATGCACTCTGTCTTTGCCTCAGCATGCTGGTGACCATGGTGTCAGCTCAGTTGAGGATGGGTCAGGAGTAGCTCCACCATGGGCATTTGCAGTACCTTGGATTAAAGCCAAGGGACATTTCTGTGGTGGATGGTGGATTTGAGGGCCTGATTTTTTTGTCATGGCTATGGGTAATCCCAAGAAAATATGTGGGGAGAGAGCAATAACACTTTTCAGTATTAAGAATGTTTTGACCCTTGCCAGTATAAAGTGCATCACTGGAACTGGTGTCTGAAGCACATCCAGCACTTCCATATTTTTTCTCTCCCGCAGCACAACCCAAAGAATATTTTCTTCTCCCCACTGTGAGCCTGCCTGTGTCATGTCCTCCTGTGCTTCTGAGCTTTGCTGATTTTGAATCAGGTATCCAGGATCCCTCCAGAAAGACAGACCATGCAAACTCTAGATCAGATGGTCAGAAAATAGCAAGAGACACCACAGACCATGCCAGTAGTCCCTGAGATCATCTTGCTCCTTTCAAGCATGAAGATAGATTCTCCCTGTGAGAGCATGGGCTTCTAGTTGCTCTGTGATGGCTCTGACAGTGAATGTCACAATGAGAGATGGTTCTGCAAGTGGGCATCAGCTCCTTTGTCTTTGGGCATTGGCTTGAAGGGTCCTATTCCCCTGAGAATGGGGCAGCATGTTCTCCTATGCCATTCCCAACTGGACCATACGCCCATCCACTCTTACATTTCCCAGGGCAAGCTTTACCTACATAGCCCAGCTAGTTCAGGTCTAACTAGATGCCATTAGGAATTTGAAGGGAAAGGAACTGGGAAGCGGCCAATCCAGAATTGTACAAGTCAGCGGAGGTGGCATGGCCAGACCCATCACTCAGCTGTGTCATGCAGGCTGGTGATCTGCTAGAGCATGTCCTTCCCAGCTGGTCTCTGCATCTGCTTTTCCTTTCCATGGCAACCAGGACCATGGCAACAGGTGTGGGAAGGGCTAGGCTTGTGCTGGTGTGGAGTCAGGTGTATCTGGACTGTTCCCAGGCAATGGGAAGGTTCACAAACCTGGCCGGCCATGAGGCATCCTTCTGCTCAGCTCCACAGGCTGCCCCAGTGACGGTGTGCCTGGGAAAGGCTGGGGTAGCAGCTCTGAGCCAGGTACTCCAGACACCACCTCTACTTCTGGAGGATCCAGGTGTGCCTGTGCTGCTGATAGCAGCTTTACCAGGGAAATTCCACAAGCTTCAATGTGTTTAGTGGTTACGTGAGTGAGATTCAAAATTAAGAAAAGAAAAAAAAAAAAGGAAGCCTATCTGAGAGCACTGTTTTTCAGAGCATGTTCTCACTCATTATCTGCATTTATACTTTTTTAATTGTGAGGAACCACCAGAAGAGATTGCTCCAGCTGCAGTAATAAAGATCAGAAGATGTATGATGGCTGGTTCTTGACTGGATTATTTTTCTCATTCCTTCTGGATTATTTGTCCTCACAGTTGCCAACAAAAAGCTAACTTACAGCATGTAAGGAGTATCTTACCAATGAGCAAAACATCCTTAAATATCCTGAAACTCTGGTAAGAGACTGTTTGCAAGAAGAAACTAAACACAAGGAGGTATTTATCAGTTATGGAGGGCTTTTTGGGCTGGATATCAGAAGGGTCCTGGAGCTGGCCTGCCAGAGACAGTCAGGCTCCTTGCCTCCAGAACTGAAAGCTGGTTATAATGTAAGAAAAGTCTGCAGAGAACAAAGATCCCTTCTTCAGGGGTTCATTTGCCAAAATTTCTGTAATGAAACACAGCTCCATCCTGAGTGTATCATCCCCAGTTGCAACCCCATGGCTGCTCAAAAGACATACTATGATCCAACATGCTCATCATCTCAGAATCTGGAAATGCAGACAGCAAACATGACAAGCAAACCTGCCAGCCTCTCTGAGTATTCAAGCTTTGAGTGATGCAATATGAGAGGTGAACTAAGGTCCAGAGCTTTATTTCTCAGCTTCAGAAGTAAAGGCTCGCATTTTGCTCCTGTGAACAGGAATGTGACTTGTGTGACCAGGTCCCTGTGCTAGGCAGCTTCATCCCTTCAGTTATAAAATCAAAAGGAGAAGCAGTGGTGGAATTCTGGCCAGTTTTTCTGAAAGGCAGGAAAGGAAATCGGGACAAACAAAGTTACTTAAATTCTTTGGCCTTCTTAAGTTGTTGACTGGTGGATGAACAGATGTAACTACATGACATCAGCTGAATGCAATTAAACATACTGCCTGTCTTTGCAGACATCCAGGAAGGTTCCTGTGTACACACAGCACTACATGTGAGAGGGACAGGACTGCACAGCACGTTGGGACAGTCACAGTGCCCGGCAGGTCATGCTCAGTGCTGGCCAGGAAGCGGAAGCACATCAAACAATACTGGACTCTCTCAGGAAATCTGTGCTTGCACATCATTTACACTGTCTTTTAAACAGACCATCATTTAAACTGCCTCAGATATAATGCAAGAATTCAAAACACTAGCCCAGGGATGGTATCACTGTTGAAACAGCATCTGACTCCTCTTGACTGTGATTACACTTGGTTGTTTTGGATAGATCTTATTTCCACTCCTATCAGCAGCAGGTGGTTTCTATCTTGACCATCCCAAGTGACCAAGAGAGGTGCCAACACATCCACGATGGAGAAAAAGTCTGCTGCCTGCTCTGCTGCCAGCACAGCGTGCTGTTGTAGCATAAAGGAATAGGCACCTCAGAAGCAGATACTGATCAGTGAAATCTGCACCCCTTTCTCCCAACACACTTAGGAGCCAAAGCAAAATATAAGCTATGGTGACAGGATGTATGTTGAGGAAGGCAGAGGATGTATCATGAAAATCAGTGGGATAATGCATTGATTAAAATAAAAATAATAAAATCGTAGAATGGTTTGGGACCTTAGAGATCATCTAGTTTCAATCTCTCTGCTGTGGTCAGGGATAAATTTCATTAGACCAGTGTGCTCAAAGCCCCATCCAGCCTGGCCTTGAACACTTGCGAGGGTGGAGCATACACAGCTTCTTTGGCAACCTGTTCCAGTGCCCCAACATCCTCACAGTACAGAATTTCTTCTTAATTTCTAATCTAAACCTGCCCTCTTTCAGTTTCAAGCCTTTTCCCCTTGTGCTATCACTACATTGTCAAAAGTCCCTTTCCAGCTCTTCTATAGCCACCTTAAGGTACTGGAAGGGGCTACAAGATCTCCCTGGAGCCACTTTTTCTCCAGACTGAAATACCCCCAACTCTCTCAGCCTGTCTTCATGGGAGAGGTGCTCCAGCCCTCTGACCATCTTCATGGCCCTTCTCTCGACTCACTTGAACAGGTCCAAGTCTTTCTCATGTTGGAGGCCGCAGAGATGGACAGAGCTCTCTTGGTGGGGCCAAATGAGAGCGGAGTTGAAGGGGAGTACCACAGTCATGAGATGTCCCCCTGCTTGCTGTGACCCCATTGGGCAATCACAGCCACACATGATCTCAAACTGGGGCTTAAAAGCCCATGTGAAGAGTGGCATTTCCTTCTGCTGCCTCTCTGCGACTCTAGTGTAGCTTTGAACTGAAAAATTAACTTTGTCTAGAAGTACCAGGGGTTCCCTGCACGACAGGAAAATGTGCACATGAGGGTAGATCATTTGCTGCTGCTTAAGGGTCCCAGTCACTTAAAGACTCCATTTCCTATTCTTATGTCTCCTTCAAGCTCACAAGTTTACTGTTGCTTTAACTTTCTATGCACATAGCCATTCTTAGATTTTGCCTCCTAGAAATTTGAGGAAACATATCAAAGTACTTTTTAAAGGGAATTTGGTCCCTTGAGGGACCTAGAGGCATTGCAAGCAATTTAACTGTCAAGAGCTTTATTTTTTAGAATAAATATGTTGGTGCTTTTTTAACTACATTTTTTACTATGATACTTCCACAGTGAAGAACTCGTATCTTCAGCTCCATGAGTAGAGACATGCAAGAGCAATAAATGGAGAAAAGGCAGTAAATGGGAATGTGGCATGTTATACAAGCATTATTGAAACTTCATGAGAAAATCCCTAACAAGGATGGTCTAGAATCCTTTTGTAACTAAATCATAATTTAAAAATTCTATTACTTTATCTGCACCTCAGATTTTGACTCATGTTCCCCACTATTTTGTCAGCAATGTGAATAAGGCAGCAGGATGTTCTCACACATCCAAAGACATTTCAGTCCTGTGAAATGATGGCTCACTTACGGAAACTCAGCATCTGTTTCTTGTTCCTTCTCCCCTGCACCCAGAGGAGATCCCTTGTTAGCTGTGCGATCAATAAAAACATTTCTTCAGCCACAGGTAAATCTAGTTTATTAAAACACAATTCTGACAGTTAATTCAATTGCCAACAAAGTGATAGTGTGATCAGTACAAAAAAAAGTGACCTCATAAGAGAGATACATATAGCCTCTAAATGCAAAATTATCTGATAATTGGGTGCACTGGACAGAAGCATGTGGGTGAAATTAGACCGTGGCTATTTTTTTGCCTTCTCTTGCAGTATTTGAAGTGGGTGGTGTCTCATAAGAGGCTTCAAGCTTGTCACTTGTTGCTGTTCAGGTTTCCTCCTGATGGGTGAAAACCACAGAAAAAGAGTTTGCCCCTTCCTTCCAATTATGAGCTTGCTATATCTGCATGGTTACCATCTCAATCAAATTCCCATTGCAAACCACTGCTAATATTCCCTTTTTCATCAACAGCATGGGATCAAGGAGTTCATGTGGCTTCATTAGGTCAGCTCTCAGGTATGCTGCTGCGTTACTGAAAAAAGGATTTGGAGCATGAACTTTAGTGAAGACTTCTGATAAAACTCTGTGCTTACATCAAAGGCAGCATCAAGTGACTGAAACAGATTGAACATAACCCTTAGATAGCCAAGAAAAAAAATGTGCCTTTTCCAGTGATTTGCCAAGTACTTTTCCACCTGACCAGCAATGATTTGTTTTCTGAATATTTCAGGCAGAGCTAAAAATAGCTTGCTGCTGTTATTTTTGTTTGGGAGCAATAACATTCAGTTTATAGAGTTCTTTCTCCATAAAAAGTTCAGAGCATTGAGAAGTATCTTCACAGAGACAAACCTTCCTTTGGTTGAATTTTACCGCAAGGGAAGGTTTTCAGCATTTTTGTTAGTTTTCATAAAAGTCCAGCTGCTTTCTTGGAAAATATGACTAAATTTTTTGTCCTTTTTTAGTAAAAGATGAGGTAATTAAACCCAAAATCTAAATATTTGTCTAACTGAGTTTGAGCCTGTTTTCACTTAGGTCTAATTTTTAGAAAACATATTTTAGAAAATATTCAGAGACTTACAAATAAAGACAGCAATTTGATGAAATTTTACAAAGTACACCCAGGACTAGATTCCCATTGCTTTCTAAAAAAGCTCTCCTACACCTTCTCTGTTGCCCATCTTTTTTCCTGTGCCTGGGTTAGTGCTTCCCTGTTGGATTCTTTCATGTTTGATGTAGGAAATTCAAACCAATGGGAAGTTAATCCTATGAAAAAAGGGATCAGTTTCCTCCTCAGAGGAGACTGAAGATGGGCAATTGGGAATGCCTTTGGCAGCTGTTTGGTGTCAGACTGATTTACCTGTGCAGTGGAAACCACTCCCTAGCAACCTTTTTAGACCAAAATAATTTCTAAAGCTTGTCTTCAGATCCCTGCATGGGAATGGAACTGCTTTGCCTCAGCTTTGTGAAAAGCAGTGGCAACAGTGGGCTTAAAAACAAAGTGTTGCAATGACCTTGAAGGAATTGACTCCGCATGAAGAGCTGCAGGATGCAGCCCAGTGCTCTGGGCACCCACATCCTGCCCTCACTGCCAGCAGTTATCTTACTCACAACAGTCCAGGACGATGCCACCTGCTTGAAATCATTCTCTCACTTGACAACCCATGAAATGTTAAGTAGAATACCTTGGTGGCTGGCTCAGAGTGGAAAATTTAGACATGTTAGTGACTACTGAGCAGCCTGAGCCAGTGCTGGGTCCTGCTTGCTTCTCTTCCTTTTTTTTAAGTCAGCCTCAGTAGAAAGCATAAGTGATGCTTCATATTTCTTTAATGTGCAACCCCTTTGACAGTGTTTGCAGTAACTGGCAGGGTACTGTGAATGTGTAGGGAATCACAGTGTCTGAACGCCTGCACATGCAGGGAAATGGAGCACTGAGAGGTTCAGGCACAGACACTGAAGTGGTCAGGTGAGCAGATTCCCTTTCAAGTCACTCAGTATTGTGAAATGAAATAATGGGACTCCAGTAGCAAGGTGGATTCCTTTCAATGCCTTGTCCTGGGGAGGGTGAACAACAGAGGTGTCTCTACACTGCTAAACAAAAGACAACCAGGGATCATACCCAGCCACCTGTCCTCAGATCATCCAGACTCAGCTTTGGTAACCCACAAAGAACTCCGTGCCAGAGACCTCTGCTCCAGATATGCCTGACAGTGAGCAGCAGAGCTGCAGCCTGGCCAGCAGCACAGCACACAGCCTCTGTCATTGAACAGTATGAGCCCAGCCTAGAGATCCCATCAGGACAGTATATATATATATATTATATATTGGTTTGCAATTCTGCACCAGCTACCTGCAGCACAAGCTTCTGATCTTTGCTTTGAAATTTTCAGCAGCAAAGTAATAGAGGAAGGGATCGAGGCAGCTATTCATGGCAGCGAGGCAGAGAGTGACCACCAGCGCCTTGTGCAGGTTGGCCTGGCTGCAGCTGCTGTACATCAGGTGGACAGTTCTCAGGATGTGGTAGGGCAGGAAGCAGACGAGGGAGAGGATGAGGGTGATGACAATGGTTAACAGCGCCTTCCTGTGACAGATTGCCCTCCTGCTCTGCGCAGCCCTGGACTTGAGCAGCGCTTTGATGGCAAAGACATAGCAGAACACGATTGTGCAGAAGGGCAGGATGAAGCCCACGACGAGGACAAAGCTGTTCATCATGAGGAGCCTCTGTGTGCTGGAGGGGTGGAGGTCCAAGCATTTGACTGGGTTGCTGTAGCCAGCGATTCCCTTGTTTAACAGAGGGCTGGCAGCTGCCAGCACGAAGATCCATATGGCCACACAGGTAATCCTGGCATACGTGGTGTTGGTCACTTCTCCGAGTTTGAAGGGGTGGGCGATGGCTACGAAACGAACCACGCTGAGCACGGCGAGGAAATAAATGCTGCAGTACATATTCATGTACAAGGTGTAAGTCATGATCCTGCAGAGGATGTCACCAAATATCCAACGGGATCCCAAGAGGTAATATGAGGCCCGAAAGGGCAAAGTGCTGATAAACATGAGGTCTGAAATGGCCAAGTTCTGCATGTAAGTGTGTACTGAGCTCCTTTGCGAAGTCTGGAAGAAAACGTAAATGGAGAGGCTGTTTCCAACAGTACCCGGGAAGAAGATAAAGAGATACGTGATGGGATAAATTACTTGTTTGAAGCTGTCAGTTGTACAGTTGGAAGAGCTGTTAGTGAAGCTGCCATCTAGTGCCACCTTGGAAATATTCGTAGTCTGAGCCAGCGTCTCCATTTTTCTGCCAAAGGGAAAAGAAGTGGTGTGAGTGCTGGCTTACAGGCTGGGCAGGGAGTTTGGCTATTTGGGACTGCTCCACTGATGGCAGAAATTGCAAGGTGCAGATGACAGTGGGAAGTAAGGGTTCGTTAATGAGTAATTACTTGTGACTTCCCAGTAAATGAGTAATTACTTGTGACTTCTCAGGACACAAAGCCCCAAGTAAGCTCAAATGAGTTTCAGTGCTACAGCAGCCGGTTGTGTTCTCAGCCTGTAAAAGTGCTGCCTTTTAGAGATGCTGTGTGTGCGCTTTAATGACAAGTCTCTGATCTTTGCTGTTCAAAACAAGCCAACTTGCTGTCAGCCATTTTGTGGCAGGGAAGTTTTGAGTCCCCAGTCACCTACCATGGAAACATCAGAATCTGATCAGAAAAGAAATCACTGCCCACTGCTAGGCCTGCATTTCAAATTAGAATGGAAAGCCAAAAGAACTGAATCTGCCTTTTGGAACCAGGGAATTTTTTCTGGTATGTTTTTGGCAATGTTTCCTGAGCAATACCAGACATATTTTGATATATGTAAAAATTTAGGACATTTTGACCTTAAACACTGTGCAAACACTGTGCTAATTATGCACAGTTCATTTTTTAACTCCCTCCTCCTTGCATTGTATTTCTACTTTCTTGTTAGCTCCTGGTGGTTTTCTATGTCTCTTTTTGTGGGGCCTTTGCTCCACGTACCACTCTCTTAACCTCTTCTGTGCTCAGCTGTTCTGCCCCAGTCAGTCATCCACACACACTGCACCTTCCAGGGCAGCCCCCATTTGCAGGCCTAATAAAAAATGGCCTCTGAGAAAATGGGCTGTGCTCAGAGAGACACATTTCTCCTCCTGTGAGGCTATAATTCAATCAAATTAAAACCACTCACCACTAAAACACTCTAAATAATAAATTTTTTTCTCATTAGTGTCTATTTATTTTCTGAACTCTTGATTTCTTATCTCAGCTGTCCTGCAGCTAGTAGTATTTTCAAAGGAAGGTGTCAGTATTGTTTCTTGTTTGACACTGGGAGCAATTCCCTCTTTGCATCTGCCAATAAAGATGGGGCATGGAAATTTTTAGCCTGAAAACCACAATGACATGGCATTTCCAGATGCATGGAAAAGAAGCTTTTAATTTGCCCCACCGTGAGTGATAATGCTCCCATAGTACACGACAGCATCCTATCTCATTCTGAATCTCACTGGCTTCACAATTTGAAACTAATTTATTTGTACAGGTGGACCCTCCCTGGGGGTAAATTTGGCTTTACATTTGGATACTTCAAACACCCAGATACCCCGTGTGCTGTGAATGGGAGCTAATTTGCAAACTGGAGCTGTGGTGTGGGAGCCTGAGCTATGTTCAGAGCAGGCCATGGTATCTCCAGGGCTGTGTCTCAGAGTCTGTCCAAGTCCCTTAAATATAGCAACCAGATGTGCCCCAGCAGGCATCTTTTTATCCAGCCCCAATGGGATGGGAAGTATGCAAAGCACAACCCCAGGCTGGGCTCTCACGGAGCACTTCGTGGATATCGGGTCTCAGGAAAGCGCTGGACTGACTAAACACATGCTCCTAAAGTTAATCTCCTTCTCGTTTGAGATGCTCTTCATGAAGGAGATGGAAAATATATTCTTCTTAAAGACAAATCTTCAGCAATCAAAGGACTTTTAACTGTTTTGGTTTTCTTTATGGAACTACAGTCTGATATACACATTTTCTGTATGAGATCAAAGACCAGCTTTTCTCCAGAACCAATATGATCTCCCCATTTTTCAGGGAAGCATTACAGCCTGAGGTATGGCAAAGGGAAAAGCTCTTCTGACTCTGTTTTTCTGTGGTCCAAGCATCCTTGCCTTTAGAAACCCCAAAACACAAGAAAATATTAGTGAAGGGATCTGCTGCATGTTGAAGTATCCTTGTTTTGTGTGCCAGCTGTGAGGTAGAGGAGTCAAATGAGGTTGAAGAACTTGGACTGCGGACAAATTCCAAGCCCTGCTCAGCACTATGAGTGATGGCTTGTGTCCAGTGCTATCTGATGAAGGATGGGATTGGGGCAATGAAGATTCAGTTGATGAAAAGCCCTTGGGTCCCTGCACCCTGGGGAAAGCACTACAAGCACAGGGGCTGAGGCACTTTGCTCAGGCTCCTCACACAAGAGTATCTAGCCAACAACTACCATTTAATCTGTTTTGTCCTCTAACTGCACAAATGCTCCTCAATTCTCTTTCCAGCTAGACTGAGACTAAGAGTAGAATAGTGCATGTGCAATTGAGAAAATTCAGTATCCTTGACCCTAGTAAGAAAATCAGTTCTCAGACTCCTCTCCAAGTTATTCCAACACAAGTTTCAAGCTGTTATGGGATGTCCAAGAGAAAGAAGATGGAGACCAGTCAGCTGAAAGCTCTTAAAGCCCCATGGTGCCTGCACTCAGCACAGGGCCAACAATGACCCATACAATTTTCATGTGTAGATGCTCCTGTTGGCTGTGTCTTGACACACAGATCAATGTGGAAAGGAAGGTGAAGTGGAAGATATATTTCATGTGGGACTACCTCAACCAACCCCAGAGGATAAGGGGAGAATTTTAGCCTTCCAAGAACTGTTATTAGCCAGCTAAATTTAGGAGATGGCTCCTAGATATACAGAAATAATGATCTATCTAAGGACAGGCCATAAACTTCATTTTCAGCAGAAGTATCCAGACGGTTTCCTGGGTCAGGAATGAACAGGATGGATTAAGGGTGAGAGACTAGACCTATAGGAATTTTCTGTGTCTCCCAAAAGAAGGGAGATTTGCAGTAAGACCTAACAGCCCTCCAAAAAAAAAAAAAAAAAAAAAAAACCAAAAAAAAAAAACCGGAACTAAAACGGGGTTCTCCCTTCAGTGGTCCTGCA
>JAYDZK010000001.1:53026678-53040096 GCA_034509185.1 Euphonia xanthogaster
CCCTCAAAAAAAAAAAAAAAAAAAAAAAAACCAAAAAAAAAAAACCTGAACTGAAACGGGATTCTCCCTTCAGTGGTACTGCAAGGCTCATCTGATAGAAATTCTCTAACAGTTTTTTCTATATACGAGTTTCACTGATGGAAGCTATCAAATGGAAGCAGCTGACACATGTCCTGAGGCTCTGACAATCTCCCTGGCATGAGAAAGAGAAAATCGGCTGAGAAAGAAAAAGGGAGCCTTTTCTGAAATAATTGCTGCATGAGTAGATTAGATGTAGAATTTGGGTGGGTTTTTTATCTTTTCTTCTGTGAAATCTCTAAAAATATTTACAGCTTGATTAGCATGGATTTTATTAAGAAATATTTATCTTTCATTACAAATTACATCTATATTATAAATTATACATATTTATTATGAATATATATTTCTCTTTTTATCTTAGCCTGGCTTGAGTGCAGTTTTAGGTCAGATGATAGCAGAAAGACATTGCTTGCCTAAGGTGAATTTTACATCCTTAACGAATGTATGGGTGTGCAAGACAGGTAGGGGGCTGATAAAGCAAAAGTAAGAGGAGATTTGTTTAATTGAAGGAGATACTAAAGTAAAAAAATGCCCCAAACCTCTCATATTTTAAGCTCAGGATCCAACTGTCTGCAAATCCAATAGACTGGCACGCGCTATCTTGAATGTCTGATCAAAACCAAATCTTACGTGTAATTCTGCACTGATCTCAAACCTGAAAAAGAGAGAGAGCACCCATCAGGCTTGGCATGAGACCAAAACCCTGGTGCAGAGGAAACAGAGACCTGCAGGAGAAAGGATAATCAATAGGAGCCTGTGTTGCCATGCTACCAGCTTTATGGTAATGATACTGTAGGATGCTCGGGTGGAGGAGTGGTGCTGCGCAGGAGGGACTACATAACTCACAACACTGTAAAAATATTGTGGCTAAAGAGAAGCACAACAGGGCTCCTGTAGGCAGACTCTAATAATAAAAATACACCACTAGGAATGCACTGCTGAGCTCCTTACCAGGTTATGACAGTTGCCAGAGCACATTAAGTGAGGGTAGGAGGATGAAAGCAGGTAGCAATGGGAGGAGGTTCGAGGTGTCTTTATAATGACACAATGCTGCAGCAGGATGAGATGTTATGTCCATAAGCAACAACTTCCTGATTCCTAGAATAATTAGTCCTGGAAAAAAAATCAGCATCACAAGATGCTGTTCTACCTTGGCATTCTACTCTACAAGATGCCATCTGATCTTTAGTGCTGCACAGGTTTTTGGTGGAGGTAGCTCTGTACTGTTAATCACAGTAGAGCTGGGCTCAGCAGCATTGTGGGACAGGGACGCAGTCCAAGAAGGAAGAAGCCTACATAAATTTTGGGGCTGTTTTTGAAAACAAACAGAAAATTCAACAAGCCTACATTCCAAAAGAAAGAGGCATTTTAAAAAATATTGAATCCAATGTCTATCAGTAAAATAGTTACCAAGACTACTGTAAGGAAAAGGTCTCCATTTGGAAAGCAGAAGGCTTGTCAAAATGTGGAGAACAGGAAAGTCTGTATCATGACAGATCAAATGAGGAGAGGAAACCAGGAGCATTAAAGAAAAAAAAATAGTGAAGAGTTTCTTATAAAGGATGTTCTGGGTTGACAGTAAGTTTTGTAAACCTACTGAAAGATGAAAAAACACTTAGGAACTGGCAGGGGAGTTTGGTGGCAAAAGATCTCTTAGGAACAAGGTCATAGCAGGAAAACTCAGGGAATTCACTCTTCCCAACCAAAGATGCTGGGATATTTTCAGGGCTGGTACAGTAAAAAGGACAGAGGAGCCAGCTCCACTCAACAGATGTGGGCAGGAAGTATTAAACCAACTAGATAAGCGAGAGTCCAAAAAGTAATTGAGACCAGATGGCACTCACATCAGTATCCCAAAGGACCTCAGCCGTGAGACTGCTGGCCCAGGCACGTAACCCACCATTGCAATCAGGCCCTGTGCCAGGGGACTGATGTGTCATCAGTGCAGCTCTCGTTTACCAGAAGGGCTTGATAAGGCTGCTCAAGGCCGTGAGCTCGTCATCAGTCCTGGGAGCTACTCACCACTAGGGCCGATTTTCTCCTCGGGGACATTTTGGGGGCATCTGTAAGAGGGCACTGAGCTCATTGGATGCCAGTCTGCTGAGAAAAAGTCATCATGTCTTCTGAAAAGGGAGATCCTGTTTGGCCTACCCACTGAAGGGCTGTGATGACAATGGATGAAGGGGACCCAGTGGCCATTTTATACATGTATATATATATATGGATGTACATATATGGCTGAGGGAGGAGATTTTCCCCCCTACTTCACTCTTGTGAGACCTCACCTGAGCACTGCATTCAGCCCTGAAACCCTGACATAAGAACATCATGGATCTGCTGGAGATGGCCCAGAGCAGGACCATGAAGATGGCCAGAGGGCTGGAGCACATCTTCTGTGAAGACAGGCTGAGAGACGTGGGACTGTTCATCCTGGAGAAGAGAAGACCCCAGAGAGACCTTAAAGCATGTTCCAGTACCTAGAGGGGCCCTACAAGATTGCTTGAGAGGGACTTTTCACAAGGCCATGTTGTGATTGGACAAGGGGGAATGGAATCCCTGGCAGAGTTCAAGGCCAGGTTGGATGGGGCTTTAAGCAACGTGGTCTAGTGGAAGGTTTCCCTGCCCATGGTAGGGGTCTTCGAATGAGATGACCTCTAAGGTCCCGTACCACCCAAACCATTCTATGATTCAGTGATATGTGTGTATTTACAGAGTTGCATTTGTCAAAGCCTCCAACATAGCTCTGCAACAATGGTTTCTTAAGTACCTAAGTTGCCAGAGAGCTGGAAGGCATGTTCTTTTGTGGGCTGAAAACTGGCTGAAGTGTAGGAAGCAAAGTTGGGGCTCAATAAATAAGCAATGGAGTCGTCTAGGGTTTGGCACTCAGACTAGATTTATCCAGTGTCTCTATGAACAGTCTGGAGATGACAGCTCTCCAAGTTGGCAGATGCCATGCTGGAAGGGTGGCAGATGAGAATTAGTACATTTTAATGTAAGGTGATGCATGCTAAATTGTGCCTAATTACATGGAGTTTAAACTGGCTGTTGCACTCAGGAAAGGGCACTTGGCCCTGGCATCATTGACCATTTGCTAAAGTCAGTTCTGCATTGGCTACAACAGCAGAAGAACCAAAATTGTCAGCAAAATGAGGGGCACCATCAAGTAGGGTATCAAGTCTTGTATAAAATCTTGATGCATTCCCCTGGTGGACAGTTCTTGTCTCCACACTAAAAACAGAGATTATGGAGCTCGAGAACATGCAGAGAGAGGCAAGTAAAGTAGTCAGAATCCCTGTGCTACCCCTGTTCTTACACAGGGCAGTCAGTTGAGTCATGGTGTCCCAGCAAAGAATGGAATGGATTTCTGTGCCATGCCCACACAGAAGGACACAGTCCTTTTGAAGATGTGTGGTGGAGGGGTGCTGCTGCTGAAGGGCTAAATATGAAACCTCCACTGTCTCTAAAGGTGTAGCAAATAAACTCTCCATTTCCAAACTGTTGATCTGAGATCTACTGCTCTAAAACACTGCACTCACTATAACATGAGGAATGACAAAACAACTTCATTTTAATAAGTTGTTCTCCATATGCAAAGTTAAATAGGGAAATCAGGCTATTCCATCAAAATATACTAATTTGGTATGTAAAGTGAGAAGTAGTTAGAACCTCTTGTATGATCTTTGCATCTATCACAGTAACCTTTTCTCTAAAGAGAACCCCAGACACCTGAGTCTGTTTTTTATTTCCCAAACAGAAGGACAATTATAACATTGCTGCTATATAGGAGATCATTTGCATTTGCCACTGCACTTCCAAGAAAAACAGAAGTTCTCATGTTTTTTTAAAGTTCCCACTGGCTTTCTTGCTAATAATCTCTCTGTGTTTCAGGAGATTACCAAGAATAAATGAAAAAAGGAGCATTACCAAGAATAAATGAAAAAAATTGCAATATTTAGAATCAACACTAATTTCATCAAAACATGGCATATTATTCACCTTTCTAAGTGCACATTAATGGAGAAAACCCCAAGAGTCTGACATTTAACACCTTTTATTTTTAAAGTTCACCATAAGCCAAATACATGTTTTTCATCTAGTTAAAAAACAAGGCTCTGATTAAGATCAGATCCACAACCTCATTGTTATCTTCCATCTGGCAAACAATCCTAGTTACATAAATCTACCCTTTTTTCTGCCAAAAAAATTTCTCAACACCAGCTTTGTCATAGAGAAGTTTGGTCAACTGTCTCTGGCAAGTAATACCCTAACTGCAAATAGTGAGAAAGAAAAGTACGTTGTATTTTAATCGTTGCAACCATTTTATCTACAGCAGAGAAAGTAAAACAATCTTGTCTCACCTCAGATCATGGGACTTCTGGTGTGTTCAGTATTTCCTTCTTCTTCTTGCTGTTGGTCACAGACTTCAGGATTTTTAATGGAAAGGAAACCCACAAAAACTTGATGCAAAACTCGAGTGCTACTAATGCAGAAGCCAAAGAAAAACCATGAACAGGGTAAAGGGAAGTAAATCCTGATTAAAAGCTCTTACATATTCTTAAAAGAGAAATGTTCTCAGCTCAAGGAGTGGTGCTAGCAATCACAAGGCAGTCTTTCATTATTTTCACTCCATGAAAGACGTTTTACAGCTACATGGCATGTTGAGAAGCATTCTGAATTTCTGTGCTTGGGCTCACACTTCTATATATGTGCTTTCATTAGTCAGAGTTGCCTAAAATATTAGTGGGATGCCCAAATAATTTTCCCATGAATCATGAAATATATTCTTGTAATTAGGGAGAGGATATTTGGGTTTTTTTACTTCCCAGAAAACAAAACAATAAATAACAAAATTGTTGACAGGCTTCTGGGATTTGGTGCATAATCTCATTCAACTCACAATTCCAGGCAGAGTTAACAAGATGAAGAACTAATTTTCCTTGAATTTTTATAGGAACAGATAGAGCTCTGTTAGGCCATGAGCAAATGTCTGCAGTGAATGCCTTACCCTGTCTTAAGCTTCACCACTTCCTAGTGGAGCAATGCTGACTGCACAGATGGGTGCTCTGAGCCCACTGCTGCTGTAAAATAGGTTTCTATACACTGTATTTACTGTAGATGTAAAAGCTTGATTATTTCTCTCCCTGTATGTGCTGTCAGCACGTGCAGGTGGACCAGACACATCCAAGTGCTTTCTGGTTGCAGTGCTGTATTTCATATCAGCAGCAGGTCAGGAGTACACACATGGCTGCTTAGCACAGCAGACGAAGAGTCTCCAAAACAACTCAACCTTCTTGCCCCCTACACTTGTAGTTATCTATACCCCAAAGTGCTTTGGATAAATATTGTAATCTCTCTTCTATTAACCACTTGTACATGTCGACGCGAGAATAGCCCAAACAGTCCTTTGGGTGTGCTCCTTATGTGGGGTCATGGTGGGAACGTGCAGTGGCTGCCAAGACTTGTGTCACCACAGCTCACAAATCCCTGGACCTGCAAACAGCTCTGTGGGTCCTCTTTTTTAGCGTGGAGATGAAAAACAACATAGAAAATCATCTTAGCTAAGAACTTGTCTAACTCTTTTGGTCTCCAAGGTGGGCACAAAAAGTGGGTTTTGACACTTGCCTGCATTTGAGTTGACAGAGCAAAGTCAGCTTAAAAAGCTTCCCAGTAGATAACCACATCAAGTGAATTTTCAAGGTGCAGCACGACAATGAATTAGGACCCTCTTGAAACCACTGTTTGCCAACTCTTGTGACACCTAAGCCCATGGATAAGCGTCATCTTCCAGCTGAGGTTGTGCTGGCTGCTTTGGTTGCTGCCCCAGCTTTTTCCCTGTCTGCCAAGGTCTGCCTGCAGAGTGGCTCCTGGGTGCTCCCTGACCCCATCCAGTTGTTGAGGCAGGTTCTGTAGACACCTGAAATGGGATGTGTCTTCTCACCCAGGTCACATGGACTAAAGAGGGATGGAAATTATCCTGCGAGCATCTTTGTGGACAGAGTCCTTTGGGAAAGAGACATGACATGCACCAGGGACTGAGGCCACATCAGCCAGTGAGACCGCTGCCCAAAGGCAGCTCTGGCCTCAGTCTTCACTTGGGCAACACCCCAGTAACTCAGGCTGCATCTTTTTTGCAACTGGCAGAGGCTAATTTAGGCACTGCAGTAGCAGTCTTATGACATCCCCATCACAAGGCATGTGGTGATAATCACTTTGGGGCTGATAAGCAGGCTGTTCTCAGATACAGAATCAGAGACTGAAACGCAGAAAAGTTAAGACATTGATCACATTTTATTTTCCTGAGCCATTTTGAGAACATCTTTTTCACCATGTGATAGGACTATCTTCATTGCCTGGGTAATTTCCCACATTCACCTTCTTAAATGCCCTGCTTTCTGGAGAGTACTGCTTCCTCCCTTTTATAAAGTAATTCTATGTTTTGCTTTAAGCCTGGCTTGGAATAAATGAGGTTGGCTGCCAACTCACCCTGCACCTGATGAGCTAGATCCGGAGTGACTGCTTGGAATTTTTTAGAAACATTCACTGTATGACTCAGCTTCCGAGGGGAGTTTATTACATTTCTTACTAATAAAAACTTCAGTAATTCTGGAGAAGACATCTCAGAATATCATGAAGAATCAAAGACTTTCATCACAAGATACTGCGTGCATATCACATATTTAACAGTTAGGAGCCTAGACTATTTCTGAATTTTAAGTCCCTAAAATGCATAGATGTTTGAGGACACAGCAGAGTGCAAACCACCCCTCTGGGCTGCAGTCTCCATCCTGCCTCTGTCTCTGTTTCCTTTTGCATTTCTGGCTCCACAACAACCCAGTTTCAAGACAGAAATGCAGGAGGAGGTTACTCATCCTATTCCTTCCCCTTGGTCATAAAAACACATGCCCTCCAGCCCTGCACAGAGGTACTGCCCACATGGGAGGGCCCCAAATGTGTGAAGAAGCCAGATTTTGGGTCTGAAACAAGTACTCCAGGCTAAGTAGAAGCAAAAATTTGGATTCTTCGTCACCTTTTGAAAGTTTCCTATAGGCTAGTTCAAGTATCCTTGTGGGCTGAGCACTGTCTGCTGGGGGTGCCAGTCAAGGAGCCTGTGCACCACATTCCCTGTATAGGACACCTTGGACATCCCAAATACACGTCATGCCATCATCTGCTCCATAGACCAGGCCTCCCCCTCCAGCCACCCTAAAGTCAGGTGAGTGGCTGTCTCAGAATGGTCATCCCTGCCCCCTTTTCTGGTGCATCCCTCCAGCACTGCAGTCTCACTGGGTTGTGGTCACCAGATTCACACCTCAGCAGAGGTGCTGAGAGCACCTGAAACCCATGTGGGTCTTGCTGGATGCACAGAGCCCAGCAGAGTCCTGAAAGCTCATCAGCTCACAGAGCATGGACAGCCTTGTGCAGCAGCTCCAATGTCTCAGCCTCCCACAGACACAAGGACTGTGCATGGGAGACACAGCAATCCCCAGCACCAGGAGAGCTGGGTGACATACCAGGTCTCCCAGGCAACCCAGGTGAAGGAGCCTTCGTATTTTTCCAGTTGCTCAGTCAATGTTTTGCTGTCTGGAAGCACAAAATTCTAGTGGCAGAGTTTCACTTTTTTTCATGCCAAAAGATACTTGGTAAAAAATGGATCTGTCAAAAAACCAGAAGGGATTACCTCCATTGAAGATTTTAGCACTGCGTGACTTCACTATGGCAGCTTAGCCTACTAACACATATCTATTTCCAGAGACCAAAATTACAAGCCTACATTCATTTTCTGTGCAATCCAGAAAAAAACAGCATCCAATGTTTGCAGCTCATCTGCTGTCAGCCATAAGGCTGGATGGATTGGAAGACAAAAGGGACAGCTGCATGAAGAAAGGGGAAGAAGCAGGGGCAATTTTAAAAGGAATTTTACAGAAAGGAAAAGCACAGACGGTTTTCAAGCTGTTTCTCTTGCAGCATTAGTAATGACATCTTTTTTAATTGCCTGTGGTCCTTTCTTATTTGTTTGCAGTTCCTCATTAAAATACTGTTGATAGTGGAGGAGCATTAATATATAGCTGGAATGGAAAAAGACATCTAATGCTGTCTTTAAGTAAAATAAACTGTTCTTTTTTAACTACGAAGCGCTAAAACTGGTAATGTTTTTGCCAGCTCCTTCAAAGGTGGCTGTGGGCCTTGGGAAAAATTGATTGTCCCCAAAAGCTGTGGCAGCTGGGAGCGTTAATGGTCTTCCCAGAGAATAATCGATCCAATTCTTGATTCTGAAAAGACTGAACTAGAGCAGGACAAAACATCAAGAACCTTCTAAGGCCTTCATCTAAAACCCATTGAAGTCACTGAAAAGAGTAGTGTCTTTTGGGCTTCAAACCTGAGTAAGACAGACTCAGAAACTGTGACTGTAAAAAAACTAAATATTTTTTTCGTTTTCCTCCAGCTAGCTAAAAGCATTTCAGATCTAACATGTGCAAGCTTGTCAGCATGTCAGGCGTATTCTGTCTTCTCCATGTAATGCACCTCAAAAACCTTTCTGCAGCAATCTCTCTACCTTTAATCACCATGGTGCTGAAGTTACTTTCTGCTTGTGTTATTATTTCTGTCTTGCATGTGAGACATTGCAGGGTTGCAAACTGGCAGGATAATGAAGGTGTGGAATTTGAAGGATTTGGCAATGAATCTAGTTACCTCTGTCTTAAGATTTGGTCTCCCAATGCTTACTATTTGTATATGTTGGCACATGTATGCATGCATGCACACAGTGCTGTGTTTTGGTCTGTGTTTACTACATATTAAATGTTCTGTGAATCCTGAGAATTCTGCTGAACTCTCCTTACTCACAAATATAGAAACTCAAAGCAAAACAAGCTGCCTTTTTTTTTTTCTTTCCTTTTTCTCACAGTATCCCTGACCCAAGAGCTGGATAAAATCAAACCACAATATTCTAAAATCAGAATGACCAGATGTAGATGCTCTTCTTCTTCTATCCAATGGCCAAACACCACTGTAAGTTACAACCTGCAGGTCCTTCCACATAACCCACTACCACCAAGTCCACTTTCATAATGCTGTACTCATTAATGACAGTCACCAAAAACTTCATGAGAGACCACAATGTCCCTCTTTGCACAATGTGGGACATAAGTCCCCCGATCTTTTCATCTGAGGGTGATGGGTCCCACCTGCCAGAGATCCCTCTCCCTGGGGCATGTGGGAAATTCTTCCTCCAGGCATTGGCTGCTGCCAACACAAAGCAAGTTTAAATTTTAGTCCTCAGTCTGGATTTTAATGATGTTCCTTCAGATAAAACTCAGATGAGATTAGATCTCAGTAGACACATTTTCTATTCTACTGACTTTGGAAAATAGTTTGTTGTGCACTGTTTGATATTTTTTAAACTGTATTTTATAATGCCATATAAAGTTATCTATAGATGAGATTTTGAAAGAGATCATAACGCGACCTTTTGTCCCTTTTTTTTTGCTCGGAATTTCAGGATAATATCCATGTGTCTGTGATAGACCATAAATACATTAAAAAATGTCCATTTATAAATGAAATTTCTAGCCATGAAAATTAGTAGGATTATATATTTTTTTCATAATTAGTTTGCAACTGGTGTCCCCCAGATAAAAACAAGAGCTCATTTAAGCTCATCTTTGTCACAGGCTACATGTTTTTGTGGCATGATCTCTCACTCCTCATGGTAATGAGTCCACATGTTTTTTTATCCCTCTTTTTTTTTTTCAGACAGGGAATCTCCAACTCTCCAGGCTGTAATCTCCTCTGTATCTTCTGGTTACTCCATCATATCCTGGAAGGGACATACATTTAAGATCCCAGATACCCAGTCTTTTACTCCCTCAAGCTGTGTTTATTGAAGCTTACCGTGGTGAGTTTAGCAAACGTCAGGTTTTGGTGATTTAATGATCCAAGTAACAATAAGAGTCTGTGAAAAAGAAACTTAATTTGTGCTGGCTACAAGTGGGCACTGCTTATGAACAATAAAACAACTAATTTAAAATTAGTTGGGAAAGCTATATAATTTCCAATATCAGCACCAATCTTTGTGTTTGGTTGTCATCAGGTGACCTTGTTCACCAGTTCAAGTAGTGCTGGGGACCAGTCTGGGCAGCTCTGAGCTGTCTGACATGGGCTGGCTACAGAACCAGGTGACAGTCAGTCAATCTTGCATAGGTTTTACAGTGATGATTAAACTACCTCATGTTTTGCTTTCAGAGTCCTCAGTGCAATGTGGAGAAGCTGGGCAGAGGCTGACTATTTTTTTGCCGGAGGAAGAAACTAAAGAGAAATACACAATTTTATTCCATTTTGCTTGGCAGGATGTTTCTTCCACTTGGTTGCTGTTGCTACAAGACCAGCACTGTAATTCTCTGGAAATACAGAGCATGCCACCAGAGAAGAATTAGCTCAATGGTTTTAGTTTTACACAACTTTCTCAACACCCAGGGACTGATCATTTAAAAGAGAATAAACAAAATGAAGTCAGCTGTTTGTTCAGCATGTTCCAACACCCATCCATCTGCTTCCTTTTGTACTCACAGTCCCTCAGCCACAACTTTTCTTATCAGCCACATTCAAAAATGTGACTCATTTTTCACATAATAAACTGGGTGGAAAGTAGAGAAGTTTTTATATGTAATAAAGCTTTCTCTTGCCCAGGATCTCCTGCATTAGCTCATATTCTATTTCTCATTACAGAGAATGACACAATGAAAATGTCCTCTCTAGCCCTAGTTAGCTGCAGCAGGACTCACTGTCCATGCCACAATTAGCTCTTCTTGGCTCTTCACAGGACCAGGTACATGAAGCTTTGGTCTAGCTAATTCTAGGACAAGGGGACCAAGTGTTAGTACAGTTTATACGCAGTCTTCTCCTCTCTACTCAGGCATCTTGTAAGCTCACACACTTTCATGGCTGCAGAGCAGAAGCTACTCTGAAGCGTGAACATTGGCCAAAACATCTGCCCACTCAGCTCCCTCAGGGTTTGAATCTGTGTTGCAGTACCATAAAAGCCTAATCCCCAGGCAGAGGAAATGGTTCCATGGGAGAGGTCTGTGTAGTCTGCCCTGCTGGTGACATCTTCAGTAACCATCCCTTTTCCATGGTCCCTGCTGGCAACAAGACTGGTCCTGGATTCCCAGGTGAAGGCTGTGTTTGCCTGGCACATTTATCCCTGCTCTTGCTTTCCACATGCTAGACTGGTTTTAAGAGCATCTTGCCTGGCTGGGAGACGAGAGGCAAAGCACACAGCAGGCTGTCAGCAGATTTCCAGTTCAGATGAAATCTCATGGCTTTTGTCACACAGATTTTGTGCTTTGTCCCATGAGACCATCATGTGCATCAGACAACCACTGCTGCTGTAGAAATCTCTCACAAGCTCAACCAATTTCCCTAGGATCAGAACATCAGTGCTGGGCTAAGGAAAGCTCTTGTCAGTGAAAATTGTGTCTGACTGACAAACTGATGTTTTGCATTTCTCAGTTTTGACCAATATAATTTTTCTTTCTTGCTACAATCACAAGTACCCATCCACAGGACAAGAGTGGGACTAAGGCTCATCACATCTGGTTGAGATGCTCAAACTTTGCTAGGTTATTTTGTGATGTTAAAGTTATTACAGAAAGTCAAAGGCTTATATAAGGAGGAAACAAGAAGGAGTTAATATGCTTTAAAATCAAGGAAGCAATTCACCTTTTGTATCTGATAATGACTTGAGAGAACTACATGATGCAGACTAAAAAACATCACTGAGGAAAGTTCCACAGAACAAAACCTTTAATATGCCTTTTGCACTTCATTTGCTCCATTCTACATTTTAATTTCCTAAGCATCGCCTAAGTGCATTCAGTAGGATAGGAAGTATAATTCCTATGAGCCAGCTGAATTACTTCTAGCAAATTTGTATCAGCACTTAGATTGTATTAGCATCATTACATTATAATTTAAACCTTTCATTTCACCACTAATCAAAGACAATTTTTGCATATAAACCAAATCTTCTAATTTGCCTACAGTCTCATTTCTTACTTCCTTTTTTCATAATCCAGCATGGTCACTATAGCCTCTGTAGGTAATAGAGGAGCTTCTACACATCAGCAACATTGCCTTTTGTCATGCAAAATTCCTAGGTCTAATATCCTCTGCTTGCATCTCTGCAAAGCAACATTATGTACAATATCCACCAGATATAACACTGGAAAATTCTGCTTCCCTTTGACAGGCAATACTGAAAACATCTGCTGGTGTAAGCAAATTGGCTGAGGAAACTGCATGCTCCCATTTTATAAATGTTTTCTATTCATTTTTCATCTCTCTAGTGCATAGATCCATCACTTGTATTGCTGACACATATTAGAACAGGAATTGTAACACTAAAGTGCTGGAATTATCCAGAAGACGAAAGCACAATTTTGCTATGTCAAGAGTTTGCAAATGGGTGATAGAGGCTCTTTGCTATTTGAAATGGCAAACTGTAGTAAACCTAACACCTAACACAATTTTAAATATTCTAAAATGAAAACTTCCTTTGCTTCAGCACAAGAAATCTTAGCCACAGCTAAGATTCTCATCAATAAAAATACCATCCAAATTACATTTGGCTCTTTCTTGAGATACAATATACAATGTCTGCAGGCCATAGCCATAGAAACATAAATATTTTGCTTCCCTTTAGTGCAACTATTCAATGGAAGGAAAAAAGAAATCAAACTAGTGATGAAGAGCTGGTGTATATGTATGAATTTACTCCTGGGTGACCATCAGGCCACGCTTGTGTTCACCAGCAACAGGAGAGACTGTAGCTAAAAGAAGGGACTGCCTTTGATAGTGCACAATAGTAACCTTCTTTAAACCATTCAGAATTATAAGCTATACAATAAGAATTAGCCTTGTATCTCCACCATTTGTGTGTGCCTGGGAAAAAGCTCTTTTTGATGTCAGTGATGAAAATAAAACAGATGATATATCCAACATACTGCTGCCAGCTGGCTGTTAAAAAAAAAACAAGCTTTATCGTGAAGATCAGGTTTTGGAAGATCAAACCTATGGATGTACACACACATTCTTCACATCATTGCAAGAGCAAGTCAAATGTCAAGAAAGGCCACACAAAATCAGTCAAGATGCTCACTTTGCCTGGCACCCTGATTGTAACAGGGGACAAATCAAGGATGCCTGTGGAGCAGTTCAATAAAAAACAAGTATGTAATGATGTTTTCCTAGAATAGTCTTTCAGAATGTCCTGGGTTGACTGTATGATGCTTTTATCCCCAATCGTCTTGTTCTGTTTATGCTGAATAATAAGTTTTGCG
>JAYDZK010000001.1:53040196-53062664 GCA_034509185.1 Euphonia xanthogaster
AGCAGCAAGGGGTTTTGTTGTTTAATATTGTTTAAGTTTGATTGTTTAATAAACAGTTTTTTTCCACTTTTCTCCAAAGAAGTATTTTCTCCCGGACCGGTTGGGGGGAGGGGCTGATTAAATCTGCTTTCCTAGAAAAGCCCTTTAAAGAAAGTTCTCTCCCAAATTTGCCTTGAACCAAGACAAATACACAGCTGTCTACAATTCTTGCTTAAAGATTTGCTGCAGGAGAAAAGTCTGGAGATTTAATAACCCTTGATGGGTTTTCCTTCAGTGAATGTCAGCCTTTGGCAACACAACATCTTGCACAGAAGAATTCCTTGGTATGAGTGAACATCATGGAAAAAATGCTGCAGGATTAGATCACATACATTAGACATAGATACATTAGAACTACCTGCATGAAAATCACATCCTTTCATCTTTATTGAACCTGCTGACTGTCACCTTTCTTTGAGACTCCTTGCTCCTTCCACTGAAAAAGGGGAGGAAAAAATTGTTCCTTCCTACATATGAAGAAAACATTGTCTGGTTCAGAATGAGGATGTACCTAGAGCAGCATCCAGTCTTCTGTGTGCGTGACAAAGAAGTACAGGAACAAGGCAAATTTATATACTACTTCTCCTTAGTATTCTGCCACCTTGCAATTATTTTTAGCATGGACAATTTTGTTTGTTTATTCTAAATTATTTTTGGCCCCTTGAGCCAGAACGGAAAATCATGGTGCATGTGACAGAAAGCATGCATCTTTCTGGCATTTACATTGGTGAAAGATTTTCTTTGATTTCCAAACTTGGTGTGAGTACAGTCAATTTGTAATCACCCCTTCCAGGCTGTAGACCTTTGACACAACTCCAGGTCGTTTCTGGCAGGCTGGAGGGTCCCAGCCTCCACATTCAATCCATGTATGGAAGCCAGCTTGCTCACCTTGCTCATTTTTAACTGTAAGCCTTATTGGAGTTAATAACCACTGAGGAGGGGCCCTCAATGTTGCACAGAATGTAAAAAAACTCTGGATTTAGCCAGTGGTGCAGTAACTTGGGGTTTTTGTCTTCTCCTGAACTCCTAATTCTTCATACAATGAACTTTTGTGTTTGAGAGGCAGCTGTGAGCTCAGGGTGCCTCATCTTAGGGACGAAAGTAAAACTGCCAAACACAGAGGTTTCTGATGCACTTCATTTTGCATCCATCTCTGCTAAATTTCATGTGTCATTTAATTACTCTGTTATTCATACTCACATGGTGCTTTTGCAGCTCTTCAAAGTCAATCCTCATCTTTGCTGTTTTGCAGAATGGCAAAGTATTCTGCATATCATCTTCAAATTTTATCTCCTCTCTTTTTACCTTCCTTACTAGACTGTTTTATTGTGTGGAACAGCTAAGTCCCAGCAAAGGCTTTTAGAACACACAGGTAGCAACCCCTTTTTGCCCTTAAAAAATTATTTTCCTCTACACTTTCTCCTCTTTATTAATACAAGGACCTTCCCTTCTAGGCACCAGCTGCTCAATTGTTTAAAGGGTTTATGTTCAGATTCTTCAATATTGTTTAGACATCATCAGATATGCTGAATCCTAGACCTCCTTCATTCTCGTAACTTTTCATTCAGAGGAACCCAATATGCTTTTAGTGATACAATTCACCATTGTAAAATTTCTTCCTCACTAGAAAAAATTTCTTCCTTACACTGTCTGGTTTATGCACTAATTCATCCACTAATTCTCTATGGTTCTTTAAGAGCATTACTAGTCATTTGCCCAGTACACATGCCAGGTTTCCAAATTAGTGGCTTAATATTTCACATTAACTCTCTTCCATTCATTTGGTAGTAAGACAGCTCTAAGTGCAGTGTTATACATTACAGTGAGAAATGCAGCACTTTCTGCCTGGAGCTTCTTGGGTACACTTTGGATATAAACCATCATGTAATGGGGACTCATTAATGTTCATACTCTCTGCTTGTTCCAAGACACTTTTAGTTAAAATTGAGATGTCCATTGGTACGTTCTCTGCAAGAAGGGCTATCCAGGCTCTTCTTCAGTGGATAGATCCAAAAAGCAGGAATACTTTTTTTTTTTTTCTGTCCATGGCTTTTTCTTCCCTGCATGTTTCACACTCCAGTCATTGAGCTACTGAAACAAACCCCTGTTTGACATGGTTTTAGGATTTATTAATTGATTTTAGTAAATAACTCCTTGGATTATTTGAATTTGGAAGGGAGATTTGAGAGGAAGTTTTTTGGCATGCCTTGCTACACTTTTGACCTTAATTACAGCAAGCAGATCTTCTCACTCAGCCTATTTGGGCAACACTTCAGCTGCTTAGAGGAAGACTTCTTGTCTGTAAAAACATTCCTTTCAATGGTATCTACGTATGGGGTACTAAAGTTGTGTGCAGAGATTCAGTGCCCTTGTAGACACTTAATAAACACACTCGCCTTTATATAGCTCCCCTTTGCAAAATTTAAAAGCTGTAAGGTGTTTGTTGCTTGAGAGTTGTTGCTTCTTTTGATCCTGAAAATGCTGTGAATTCATGTACATCAGGGTCATGACTACCAAATGGCTCTTCCACAGTAAATGGCTAAATGGTAATATTGCTCCTTCATGAAGTCCCAGGTAATCTACCCCAGCTGAGGCAGAGTGGCTGGGCTAGGCAATATCCAGAGGTGCCTATAACTGATATTATAATATCACAGATATTATTACAATATCTGTGATATTATTAAGTAATATTATTTAATAACAATAATATACCCAAATATAATGTAATATGGTGTTGTGATTTAACCATGACGTTGTTGGCTAAGATCAGTACAATAATTGAAATAAAGTTAAATATAGTGCTACTACTTATAGCAATCGTAATGAAAAGACATTGCAAAAAATGAGAAAGTAATAAAATAATACACAATATATTTACTTACTGCCCATTGACCAATGCCCAGGCAGTCCCTGTGCAGCCACCGGCCCCTACTCTCTCCCCCCAGCTGGAATTACATCTCTGCCTCTTCTTGGCCATGCACAAATGCCAGGAGCCCTTTGGACAGCACAGCCAGAGAGATCCTGATACTCAGCTTCCTGCTGAACACAGGTCACAAGTACCAACACCTCTCCAGTATTTCCTAGAAGCAGGTTCAGATGCACTTTGAGGTTCACTTGGCAAGGAAGCCACTGCCATGAGTTCAGTTATTTATATGGGGGATGATCAAACTGGCCACTGCTACAGCTTTTCCTCCCTTCCATGGGCATCTCTGCCTCCAGAGGGTTAACCTTATGCAAGCAGCTTAATTCTGATATATAAGACCTGGGGGAGGGAAGGGAGTGATGGCAGCTACTTCATTCTGATTAGTAAGGGAAATACAGCAACATCAGGGCACCCCTGGGAAAAAATTCATCTACTTGTGGTTTCCACTGTAAGGTAGAAATATGTCAGTATTAAGTTACTCCTGGAACAGCTATTGAAGGACTTAATAAAGGACTTAATTTCTCAAATTAAAGATCAGGGGATTAATTTTAGCCTGAAAAGAATATGTCTGATGAGGAGAATCTGTTTTTATTGAAGCCAGTAGGCCAGCTAGTAGGCCACACTTGGGTCATACTGGAAATGAAATGCCTTCCTAAGTGACATTAAAACTCCGTGGCAAAAGAGGGGAAGGTTTTAAGACTGAAGATTTAACTGAAAGGCTCGAAGCACAGGAAGAGCTAAAAGGAATCAAGGGGAAAGGGTGATTTTGGTGCTGTTTTTTTTCATTTTCAAAGCACAAGATGACAGACATGTTTAGTACTTGTCAGAACATGACTGGAAGGGCTTGGAAGATGGGCAGAGTTGTCTCCATCTCTCCCAGGGCATCACTAATCAATAGATAAAGACAGGCTGAAGAGCCAAGCATACGGATCAACACTAAGACCTGAAGTGACAGAGACAAGGAATTGTCTTGTGGGAATTCCAGTTTGTTCATATCAATGACGCCTGCTTATACTTGGAAAAGAATTAATAAAATGTGGACAGCAATAGAATGAGGTGGATTGTTGCTAACACAGCTGTGTAAGAATATTGATATTGCAAATGCTTGTTTCTCTCCCGGGAACTGGGCTGGTAAAGCTGGGTTTGATGGAACCTTGAACACTATCACTCAAAATGGTGCTGGGAGAGAATGAGGCCTTTGGTGCCCCGACATTCATTAGGAGCACAAGTCAGGTCCTTTGAAGGTTGTCTTGGGCTTGAGCATCCAATTTCTGCATGGCTAAAATTCAGCCCCCCAGGACAAGACCCAAGGTAAGCAATTTGCTGAGGGTGACTTTCTAAATCAAGAAACAAAGGAAAGAATAGTTTTGTCAACAGACTTCATCCAGTTGTAGGAAGGATATCAAAGAAAGTCTGCAACAGATAGATAGAGCTGGGTACGCCAGGAGAATAGAGTGAGAAAAGAAATATCCTCAGTTTCTGAGGCATGGGAAGACTGTCAACAGAGTCACCAATATACTGTGTCCACTGAAAGCTGGTCCTGGGGTCTCCTCAAACAGGGGTGAGGAGGTTCTGGCAGCAATTACCAACAACTCTGTGTATCTAAGATTTGAGATGAACAGTAAACACCAGTAGCATTTGCAGTAGAAAAAAATGCTAACCTTAGATGTTATTTCTGGAAAACCCCCCACTGGGAAATCTCATACAGAGATATTCCTAGGAAGACCATGATTCTGTGGAACAGCTATTTTAAGACATGCAGGCTAAAATGAGAAGAACAAAATGATACATGCCCAGAGATGTTCTCAGATGTCAGAAGTGTTTCCAGACAGTCTACGGTGCTAAATGGTTAAAACAATCTGGTACTGGGAATGCCAGCCTGGGGTCTTCTGATTTCCGTGTATGTTTTGGAAGTTACCGGGGTCACTACGATGGGTCATTTGGAAAATGGATCATAAAGTCTGAAGCAGTCAGTTTTGCAATCTGTGTGTAGGCCGTTCAGCTCAGTGTTAGAGGATGGTTCAGCACCCTTATTAGTTTGGCCAGAGTCATGGGAATTGCAATAGGTCTGGGAAGTGAGATGAAAAATAGGAATGACTATAACGTATCAGAGCAGACTCATCTTCCCTGATAATTCAGAGATTCAGGACAAGAGTTGAGGCATGATCTGGTTTGGAAACAGGAAATTTCTAAGTAAATAAAATACGAGTTTATAAGAAAACAGACAGATCTGAATTGAGGAAGAGGATCCTTGGCTGCAAAAACAATTTAGAGTGGCTCCCAAAGCAGGGAAAAGACATTGAAAAATACACTAACAACTGCCTACCATGCAAAGGCACCAACACTAATTGTAATGAACCGAGCATTCCTACTTTTAATATAATATCTTGTCCATGGAGTAGATTACAAGGAGATTTTACAAAACCACTGCCACTTGGCAGGCATACATACTGATTCAGCAGTTACAGGACTTGAAACATTTCCCATTAAAGGCAAAAGAGAGAAAAACCTACGTGGAGATGTCAAGAAGAGGAGAGACTTTGCCAGAGGAGTTGCTTTTTTGGGAGACATTACTAAATTGTACCTCAGATCCATGTTGATGAATGAATGAGCCAGTGAGCCCCTATTCCCCTTTCCCTCAGTGCAACAAACCTGCAGAGAACACCAGGGTTATGAAATTTTTGATTCCACTGCAGCAGAGAAAACAGTATTAGAATATGGATAGACAGTATTCCAGTTAATTTAAAGGGTGCCTGGTTTTACTTTGTTTCTGGTGATGCACAAACACTTGTCTATTGGCATAGGGTGCTGCTTGAAGTCTGGTTAAAGACTTATTTGCCTGAGCCAAGGTAATCCACGGATCTGGGGTGTGCAAAGCCTTGCAGAAGTACAAGCAAAATGTGCACAAAGGAAAATGATGACTAGTCTTACAACCCACCCATCTGTGGCTCTTCTGTCCAAAGACCAGGTATTCTATTAATGTAACCTTGACTCCAGAGCAAGTTTTGAACTGATGCTTTGATGTCTCATGTTTGTGACTGCACCTCTGACAGGTGATGCAGTGATATTTAACTAAGCAGGGTATGTGCAAAAAATTCACTAGATACAGATGGCTTTCTTATATAAACTATTGTAAAACTCCCCAAATAAGCTGAAGGAACAGCCTAGTTATTCTAGAGTGCATCTGACTGAGGAGCTGGACTACCTATGCTAAACCAAATCTTTCTCTACTGAAATTCACTTGGATATATTTCTGTTTTAAGACTGGTTGTTCTTGGCAACTTACTAGCAAAAGCAACAAAAAGCTTTCAGAAAATGGCTTAAGAACCTTGATCTAAGCAGTCAGCATTCTAAAACTACAATTGTCTAGTGCATGCATGGACGAATAGGAAAGAGTCTTTTTTACAGCAAAATTACTTACCTATGCAGTAAGAAAGGATCTTTGAAGTGAATCAATATGCATTCTTTTCTGATACACATTAAAATTATGACTTCATCAGTGAGAAGATCATGATAGTGAATAAAAGGAAAGGTTATTAATTTTGAAATAAGTTCGGGCTGTTGTCTCATTATGACTGTATGCCAGAAGAAAGTAATGTTTGAGGCACTTTGTAGATCTTGCCTTTCCCGCCTACCTATGAAAGGAACTCATTCTAAGCAACTATCTTCGTAAAGGTACAGAAAATAAGTCTAGAAAATACCAAGGAACAGCTAAATTATTTCTATTTAAGGAAATATCTATAAGAGATTTCACTTAGAGCTCTTCCTTCCCACTCTCTGGTATATTGGTAACTGCACTGCCTACCCAAAGTGTCCAGGAAGACAAAGATTGCAAAATACAGAAGTGTTACTTAAAGTACAGCGACATTGATTCTCAAATGCCGTATTTTCTTTGCAATTGTATGTGTTCCTGTTGCTAGCTACAGGTAAATTATATGGCATCTAAAATAGTCCCTCTGCTACTGTTCTATTGCAAGTAATGGTTGTACTGTGCCCAGCACGTCAGCTCCCAAGCCAAGGCTTGAGGACAATGTCATAAAGTGCACCAAGTTCATTTTGTGCTTGATGTCTTTCCTTGCCAGGTGCTAATGAAGAGTGATGGGCTTTGCTGGGTTTATTGTGGCTGAGAGATGACATGCCAAGAATGATCTGAAAGGTGACAAATCCCTGACTGTCAGAAAGGACAGTGCCTTCAAGGATCCCAGGGGTGATGCAGCCCCTGAACTGAATACCCCAGCAGAGCTGGAGTGCTCCAAAGAAACTAGACAGTGGAAGTTACATTATAAAGGGCCAAAATGTGGATGGTTGCCTCCTCAACACAGGGCTCCTTGTGTTTCAGGTCTCCTGTTCAATAATATCTCCATGTAGACAGATGGAAAAAAATCTGAAAAACAAGTCTGAGCAAATAACTGAAAGCAGAGTTGTGATCTCAGAAGACATATTTTAATGTATCTGCAGTTTTATGAACCACCAAAACAAGCACAGGCAGACACTGCATTAAGAAGTACATCAACACCCTCTACAGGAACCAGAAATGAAAAAGAAAGTAATTTATACTTTATACTTAAAGAAAATAATTCTGACAAAATTTAACAAAAAGACCAAAATTATTTTAGGTTACTCAGACAATCTTGGAACTCTCATTTTCCTGACCAGGTTAATAAGTGTGTTATGTCCTAGAAGCTATTACATGTCTTGTTTACATCTCAGAAAAGATGTTGCCTTGAAGGATACAAACCTTCCTCACCTTGTCACTTGTCACTTTCTTCTTTCTTGGTTTTAGGAATGGATTGTTACCAGCATGCACTTTCTGAAGAACTTTATAATGTTAATGTCTGAAAGTAAATTTTGGCTGATCAGTCCATGCTTTATCTAGAAGCCAAATGTGCCTCTTGGCCAGCATCGACTAACAACATTGTAGAGAGTTTCTGTGTAAAATTCTAAGCTCTAACTTATTTTGGAAGTGCTGGGAAAGATTTACTTCATTCCTATTAGCTCCTATTGTGCCTCAGCATACAAAAACACTGTTTTCACCAAGGTGGCTTCCTCCTGTCACAGAACAAGGGAGAACAAGATCAGGTGGCCATGAGATAACACAAACAGACAAACCACCAGCACACTGAGGCCTTCCTGTGGCATGGGGTAAGGTCCTAAAGGCCTTCTTCCACAGAAAAAGCTTACAAGCCTCAGACAAAAGAAGCACAACTTGGGAGCACCCATGGACATGACAGATCACGTGCCTAGGCCATGGGAGAGGGGGAACAACCGTCCTCAGGGAGTTGCACTTGGGTGTGATGAAGGAGTGATGTGGGATTTGGGAGCTTTAATGCAACAAGTCAGGATGCAAGGCACACACAGTCAAGCAGTATACATTTCATTTCCACTTCCCCTGCCAGGCTTAACACATTGGTTTTCCTTGCTCACTCACAGACACTGCAGGGCTCTCAGGGGCAGTGTCCTGAGAAAGCCCTGCAGAAGCCACACAAGCCTGGGTCTGCAGCCTGGTACACCGAGTGCCCGAGGGAGCCTGCCCAGGGCACTCAGGCAGGAGACAGGCGGCACCAAGAGAGCTCCTGATGGCCACAGCCCCAGAGCTCTCACTGCACCCCTGGTCTGGAGCACAGTGAGGCTCCCCAGAGAAAGATGCGCAATTCCCCGTGTGCCCAAGTGGAACCTGTGGGAGAAGTCCAACACACGTACCCTCAACCCACATTGCAGGGGAAATCACCAAGGCAAAATCAGGGCTTCAGCTCTGTTGTTTGGGTTTTCTATCTCCATCTGTTTTCTAAATCAGGCCATGTGCTGCAATGCTCTGTGCCCCAAAGGCCTGTCAGTCTGTGCTGTGTCTGTCAAAATGCTGGGAGGCTGATGATGCACGTTCAAGCCAGGACAGGCCGTGGCTGCAAACAGCAGCTACTCAAGCATAAAATCTCTTCAGGCACATACCTGTTGTGAGGTAAATTTGAGCCCCTTGGCCGTGGGGCAGCACTGAGGGAGGAGATGCCATTGAGGGGTGGTGCAAGGTCTGAGCAAGGCCAGATGTGCCAGCTGTGTCCTACTGGGCAAGTCTGTCCTTGACAGCAGAAGAGAGGAGCTCGGTTACTCTGGAGTGTGACAGCACTTGGACAGCAGCGCTGCAATGATGCAGGATTTGGTCTGGGGTACTGCTGACAGGGTGGTACCAGTGTAAATATAGGCAGAATGCCAGAACATGCAGCCACAGTGCCCACAAGCTTAAATACCTCACACAAAATTGGATAATTTGTTAGCCACAAGCCTCTTGCCCCTTCTTGTACCTGACTTTATTAGCCTCTTCTAACAGATTTGATGTGATTCAAGACATGGGATGGCAAAGCCTCTATTAGCCAGAGCTGTTCACAGTGAAGCTTCAGTTCATCTTTGAAAAGGTCAGACTTCTCACTTGTGTGTTTGGAAAAAGGAACAATTGTGTTATAGAAGAACTAAAAATACCTAAAAACTGACTTGGAATTACTTCTCAAAGAGGTGTCAATCTGCTTGCTAAGTGAATTTGTCTGAATAGGGAGAATTGGTGTGAATAGGGAGAGCAGAATTTCAGGCATGCTGGTTCTTGCAGTCTCTTAATGGATGCCTATTTGTCATATAATTTTGCCATTTGCTATTTGATTAAGGGGTTTTTAACTTTTCCAGTAATCTGCTGAATTATGTGTGATCTGTGGGTGTGAGCATTCTTTGATCTCCATTTATATCTATAGAGTTAGCAAAAGTCCCTGCCAGTTCCTCCTAAAGGAAGAAAGCAAGTTCTTACGTGTAGAGTGGTTCATATGACACTTTGCAATCATCTGGATTAAAAACAGTGCTTATTTTTTTGCTGAAGTGGCTTTAGAATTAAAATTCCTCAATTAAGCCTTTTTCAGTCTGAACTCAAAACTTGCTTTTATATACACTTCTCTTCCATGGATGTCAAAAGAGAGACCGGGGAGTTTTGTTCTTTCTTATGGTTGAAGCATGAAGGCTATTTTTAGGAGCAGCACAGTGTCACTGCAGGGTGGCAGAGGACTGCCAGCTTTGTGCTTATGATGCACAGAGAATGTTCCAAGAGGCGCACATGCAGTTCTGTTTGCAGGTTCTGCAGGTGATGGCTGACATCCACTCTAATGCTGGAAGTTTGTTTTTGGAAGAAACAAAAAAACGCCACAGGAGAGAGAAGGGAGAAAGGGAAAAGTGTCTGAGTGAACAGTCAGAGCAGGAAGAGCAGTGATGGGGATCCAGATGAGAATCCTCCTTTGGGAGCCCCTTAGGTGCAAGCGTTGCATGTAAATTACTGGACAATATTCATTAAGTGTTTAAATTACTTCTATCTACTTTACTAAAAACTATGTTTTAGGTTTCTCTGACTCAAACTACAAAATGATATATAAGGAAAAAGGGGAAATAAGGTGGCAGACTCCTGCCAGTGGTAACTGTCCCCTGTGAAAATACATTATAACCATGCCTGGGTTTGCAGGTACAAAACCATGAAAAGAGCATGAAAAACAACACGAGGATGAGCCCAACAAGGAAAAGGCACCACTGCAGAAGCTCTGAAACCTGCTACCACAACAGCTGTGGTGAGAGGCTGTAGAGCTGGGAGTAAAATGCAGGCTGCAGGGCTGCAAACAGCAGCCCCTCAGCGTGCCAAGAAAGTGGGATTGAGGCATTGAAGGTGCAGAGCAGCACCCATCCTAGAAGCTGGGCAGAAAAGCATCAGATCCAGGCACAGACACCTGCTACAGCAGGGGTCCCTCTTCCCTGTGCCACCCAGGCAGCTGCTGGCTGCTCAAACAAATCTCAGTGTCAAAGCCGTGAGTCACAGACAGATGTTTTCAGTTCAAGATTTCCAATAGGGAACAAAATCCTGAAGGAAATCAAAATGATAAAAACTGTTTTAAGCCTTCAGGTATGCCACAAATTCCTCCTTCTTCTTTTAACATTCCTACTAGAAAAGCCAGAAAATCCCAGTTCCACTGAGGGCATTTGGGGTTTTGGATGATACATGCTGTAGAAAACCTTGTGACAGGTATGGATTTTGACTAGCAGAGCAAAATAATAAAAAATCTGTTAGGCAGGGTGGGTAGACAAAGAAAAAGTTGCTCCAGACTTTAGAAAGCAACAGCACCCTTGTAACAAAAAACATGACTTTAATGAATAGCTCTTTATACCTAAGAGCTGCTTTTCTTGGGTCTTTGTATGATTCATCTGAAAGTAAAAGGCATCATCTTTGCTTGAAACAAGTGTGGAAAATCACATTTCTTTGTAACCAGAGACATGCATCCTGCAGGAAGAACCAATTTAAATGCTTTACCACCAATGAGATGTTAAAGCATTTAAAACTACAGTGATATAGAGAATACAAACTGAACTGCACCAGCTACATGTGAAAGGATACCTCAAACCCCCTGATTTCTTCCTTACACATGAACTGTGGTGTCTCAGCACAAACAGGCTCCATTCTGCTCTTAGAGAATGTCTCTTCCTATGGGGCTGCTCTCCTGAGGACCCAGGAGCATGGAAAAATTGGACTAATATCAATAATCTTCTTTCACATTTGTTAACTGGCACGTTCCATTTAATAAGGCATAAAACAGGTGTAAAAGAAATACTAAAATCAGGAACACCTGCAGAAAATATTCCATACCATAAAGCCAAGACTGTGTTAAAAATAATAGCTAGTGGCAAAAGTTAGCAGAACAGGATGCAAACCTGTGTCTTGGCAAATACCTATTTCAGTCCTTTACATAAGCAGTCATTAAAATAAAAACATAAAAATAAGATGCATGGGGGAGCAAGGAGCCATCTCAGTAATGAGACACTGGCGCCATCTAGAAGAGGAATAGAACACACACCTAAAAAAGTGGAGCATAAAAAGCAGTTCAGCCTGGTTTAGAGTTTAAAAGGCACTTCCCACCCACGGTATTTTTATGAATGACAAGGACACATTTCAGTGAAAAGTGTTCTCCACTTTTCCCACTATCAGTGACTCTAAAAAGTACTTAAAAGTGTCTTAATCCTGTTTTTACACATATTTTTCATATGACTTAGACCCTGGCTGTTTCTGCCCCATGAAGCAGGAATTTTTAGGGAATTCTTGGTCAGCTCCTGTCCCTACTTTTCCTGTCACTGGAAGGGCCACAGCAAGGCTGAGAGAAGCACTGTGAATTGCAGTGGTCTGTGTGCCTGCGGCTTGCTGCTGGGGAAGCTTAGGGAGGAGTGAGGGAAGGAACGATGGCTTTTTTCTTTCTTTGCCACAGCAACTTAGAACAGATGAAGAACCATTTCCAGATGGGAGAGCAAAGGTGGGAAACAGAATTGGTTTTGCTGGCCTGTTGAAAATTAACCCTTTGTGCTGTGGTATTGAGCTCTGGTATTCACAAACATTTTGGACATTATTGAACCTTGTGACACGAGAGTCACCACTCAGATATAGAATGGATATGTGGAGTCTTTCCCCTGCTTTTATGTGGGAGATGTTGCACAACATTCCTGCAACAAGGAGATACAGCAGATGCAGCTTGTCCTCTCTGCTGAGATACAGGAGAAAGACCACACCAGGTGAGCCATAGCACAGCTCAAACTGATCACCAGGAACCAGAGGTTCAGCTATCCAAGATGTCCCATTAACTGGGAATTCCCATCTGGAACTGCCATGTCTTGGAAGCATCTACCTGAGCTGTGTCTTTACACACACATCTCTAATTTTGCAATCCTGTCTTCTTCTTCATGTGTCGTTGTACTAAAGACAAGAACTGCTCCTCTTAGCTCCACTTGCCATGAAGAAACTGTTCTGTCCTTTCACTTATAAAGGACAAACCAAGGGCCTTAGCAGATGCCCTCTTTCAGGTTTAAATTCTGGCTGACATCCACTTGGGCTCAAATGACTTTCAGTTTGATTCTTTCTTTTGTGTGCTTGAGTCAACAAATTTCATAACTGTGGTCCAAAGTCTCTAGCATGTTTTCACGAGACTAGACAGGCCATAATTTCTGAGTTCAAAACCTGCCTATACACCCATGTTGCTCAGAGAGTGGGTGCAATCCGTTAATTAGCTTTAAAAAAGGAAGAAAGAAAACACAAAAGTATTATAATCTGTGGTTCCAGTACAGAACATTTAGACAAGATGGTACTAAACAAGGAGAGCTGTAAATGCCCATTTGCCAGAAGATTTATCTGTGATTTATGTGCATTCATTCCCTCAGCAAAACCCAGGGCAGAAGCCCTTAACAAGGCTCATATTACTGGGTCATGGAGGTTCACAGAGTTAGCACTAGAAACACCAGGGACAGTTTCACCAGCAGCCTAGGAGTAGCTGGATGAAGGTATGTGGGTATGATGCATGTGCCTCTGTGGCTGCCAGATAACTGGCTGGACAGGGCTGTGGTTTTGAGCTGCACAGGGCTGCTGACCACGTCAGCTGGTCACTGCTGCAGGGCACACAGGGCTGCTCGAGAGGCCAAGGGGGCTGAGACCCTGCTCGAGGTGCTCTAAGGGAGTGTCAACCGTCTGCCTCTGAAACAGCAGCTCTCATGAGACATGTGTAAGGTCACTGAGAGCACTCGAGATCCCAATATAGCCATAATGACACAGACATAGAATAACTGATGCTTGACCTGTGGGGAACAGCCACAAAATAGCCAGAATATTGCATGATTTGGGCAATGGCTGAGGAATGCTTTTCGAAATGCCCCCCAAGCTCATTGCCCCTACATCTGCTCTTTCTCTTCTTCTGGCCTGAAAAGCAGCTTGTGAGCATGAAAAGCGTAATAAGTTAATATAAAGTTATTCTTTGTGATTTTATTTTAATATATTGTAACAATTATAAACATTGACTTTACCTCCCGATTTCTGTTTAACCAAGCTTCTAACTTCAGTGTTACACTCTTGGAATGAGTTATCCAATTCATTCCTAGCTAAAATAAGTGTTCTGTTGGCTCTATGTCCAAACTCAATCTTATCAGATGCAACTCTGTGTGTTTAATTCCAAGAAAACTGAGATTAAATTAAAATCCAAAAGCGGACTCCAGACTTTCTGGTCTCTGAATTTTCAAAACATTCAGACTTGGATCAAGATGTTGATTTGGAAAACCTGAAATGTAGGAAAGTTGTCAGTCGTGTTTGATTCTGCCTCTGAACTTTGAAGGCTGGCAAGCTCTTTTCCCCTGTGGTGAGCCTAAAGTAATAGCAGTCATGACATGGCACAAAGTCCATAGGGCCAATATTTTAATGAGGTCAGGCTTTTCTTTGGATAAGAAACCTACAAGCAAAGCCAAAATATGACAAGAAAAACTACTGCAAGTGGAAGATAATTTATCTAAACCAGAGTCTCAACTCACTGCTGGAGCTGACCTATGGACTGCTGCATATTCTGTATTTCAGAGGTAGCTTCAAACCAGAGCCAAGACAGTTACTTAATGCCAAGACAATTTTTTAAAGAAGGTTCCTGTAAAGAGCTATTCCTGGGAGACCCTTCCACTGTGCTGAGGTAGCTGAGGAAGTTTCCTGATATGGCTCAGGGGAATGAAAGCCCAGACTGAGGTAGCTGGAGAAGTGAAGGGGGCCAAGAGGAAGGCAGACCTGGAGCAGGAAGACCTGAACAAACAGAAATTGTGAGACAACTGATGAATGAGGCAAGGGAAGGAGAAGAAAGCCATGCAGTTCAGCTGACAGAAAGATGCTGTGGAGAAGGAAGCTCTTCTTCCAGGAGACAGCATCCTGAATGATGCTGAGCAGACTGTCTACTCAAGACCACTCACAGTGGCTCACAAAATGCCTTTTTCTGGGCTTGCCCTGAATCCTGTGAGGTGATCTGGACTTCATGTATCAACACACAGCTACAACCAAAGGCAACGAGAACTCGCTCCTAATTTATACATAATGCACAGTAAATGGAAGCCAAAACTAACAGGGGGTTTTATTGTTATTCAGAATATCAGCTTTCAACAGACAAATGGGAGTTGTGTCATCCCCTCATTTTACAGGACCTTGAAAAAATGTTATAATTTGGAAAGCACTGAACCAATATGTATCACGGCAAATTGCATAGGGAAATAAACCATTGTTTGGAGAAAAGGAAGAGAACATTTTCTGTAAACAAGGCCTATGGAACAGCTTTTTTTCACCTAAATAAATGCTGATTTAAAGTGCATGATACAAGCACTTATTCACCTTAAGCTCCCTGCTGTAGAAAGGAGAGAAATAAATGCTTCCAGAAAGTGACTCAAAACCTATGCTGAACTGAAAAACTCTGAGGAAGCACTAATGTGTCTCCACTGACTCCAGAGGGAGCTTTGGACAACTGTCCTCTAATTCCATTGCCAGTAAACGAGGCCAAAGGCTGAAGGCTAAAGCAGGATAAAACAAACTGAGGAGCAGCTCTCGAACAATCAGTGCTCTTCCTCTTTCTGCAGATCAAGGCAGAAATTCTTTGGAGGAAATGTAACAGCTAAAGCCCATATTATAACATGTCTGTACAAAGGGGGAAAATTAAGGCTGCTTGTGCATTTTTTTTTCCTGGCATTTCCTAACTTTTTAGAGATTGGGTCCAAAGCATTCATGCTCTTTTAGCACAGCTTGGTGGGCCAGATGTGCAGGTAGCTCTCATGTGTTCAGGTTGTCTCTGTTGCCAGCTCTAAACACATCAGTCTCAACTTATTGGCCAAAATGGCAACCAAAAACCAGTCATAATACTTGGCCTTTTTTCTTCGTGTTACCTTTTAATTTTCAGTTTTCCGTTGGATACAGGATTTATTTAAACTTCAGGATTGCTCTGTGAATGTGTGAGCTGGGTTTTAGATCACGCAAGCACTTATTTTAAACACAATATGCTGAGGTATATTGTAATACACAGTATATTTAGGAGCAGCATTAGGTAATAAAACATGGCTGGGTGAAGAGGATTTTTTTTAGAGGAAATAACAACACCTCAGTGATGACTGGATTCTGGTTTTCCTTAGTTTTTTGTGAGAGGAAGAAATGTAGCTTTGACAGCCCCCTCTTCTGTACCTGTGTTAAAGGCAGCTGAGATAGTCCCTTTGTGAGGCTGAGAAAGAGGTTACTAACAAGTGCCCTAATTCAAGTACAGATGTTTCCAGAGAGCATGTAGAGTTCATTTCCAAAAAGCAGTGTTGAGCAGCTTTAAAGGGAGCTTTCCCAGGAGCCACAGAAAATTTCAGCCTGCAGCAGCACCACCAGCAAAATGCCTTTGGCCAGAACTGCTGGTGAGGTACCACTTCTCATCTTCCCCTTTTCCTGCAGCTCTGTGCGGAAAAGCCACATCACTGCATATCTGAAACAGACCCAATTGTATATGGAAACATTATTTATTGAGTAAAATTAGGTAAGTATCACTGTCTTTGGGTAGAATTGCATACACTATCATTCTTCCTGTATTTCTCCCTACTAAGGGAATTAGCCGCTGCAATGATTTACACACTTGAGCAAAAATATTTGAGTTAAACCTCTGGTTACTACTGTCATGTTAGGAAGACAGCAGGTTATAGCAAACTACTTTGGTGAAGTTTCACTGGAATAAACAATATTTTAGGAAAGGAGATTTTGCTTCCATTTCCAACATCTCCCATCAGATATAAGTAAACAGAGTGACAAGTTATAGCTATTGACACATGACAGCACCCACAGACTGGTACAGCAAACAGTGCTGAGCGTCACAAAGCAAACACAGCTGTGCGGTGTTATGCAATCTACCTGCCCTGCTCCTTCTTGTACTCTTCCAGGAACACAACGGGAATTATCAAATCACAGACAATCCCAAATAAAATCTAGAACCAATTATAGACCTCAGTAAAATTAAGGCTGACCTCTTCCTTTATTTAGTTTCTGAATCTACATCCATCTATGGTCCGTCAGAACTTTTCTCCATGGTCTAATTACTGGCTGATTTGTGGCCAGGAGTCAAATTTTGAAACCATTTTGCTTCAACTCAGTAATTTCTCCCTCTGCAGTAGCTCTAAGTGTTGGCACTGCTCTCTTGTTTTCAGCTGTTTCAGACTGAATATCTTATTACATCCATGATCTGATTCAATTCATGCAGCATTGGCTAGGGTCACAGGAAATGTTCAATGTGCCTTTTAATTCTGAGTGGCAATTCTAATCTAAACACTGTCTTACTGTAAATTCCAAGCAAGCTGGAAGACACTCTTATAGTAATATGAAAAATTAAAATTTGGTTTCAAGGTGCCACTATTTCTGAAGTAGAATTCCTATTAGTGCCAAATTGTACACAAGTTCCAATCTGTGTAGTTTTACCTATACCCCATGCTTTCTTTACAGTAAAAAGAAGCGAGCAGGCAGGTCTGAGGCAGTGCATCTGACCTAGTTCAGACATTTAAAATGGAATCAGGCCACAACATCACTGCCCCTCTCTAATGACTCACAACCAGCTCAGACACAGGCATTGACACAATACACTCCAATTTGCTCAGAAGGATCCTACACAAAAGATTTAACTTAAAAAGCCAGTATATCAAAAGCTTGTGCCTACATGAAAATAAGAGCTTGACTGTGCTTATACAACCTGCTGAGAGCACAGGTAGAGTGTGGGTGCAGAGCCCAAGGAACAGGAACTGGTTGCTGTCAGCAGAACTCCTCCTGACTGCAAGGACATGATGAGCTCCCTCTTTTCTCCGACGTGCCACAGTTGCTTAGATCCCATGGATTGTGCTTTTCCATCCCTCCCTGCCTGTTTGTTCAGAAACATGGGTACTGGGCCTAGCACCTTGGGCATAAGTGCCACCAAACCCAATGTTGGTAATTATTTTTCACTGGCATGTGGTCTGTGAGACCAGAGATGATGAAATACCATGTGTCTGATGTACTTTTCTATGGACAAATGCACACATATCATGTGAGTCTCCCTAAGAGAGAACAGGCTCACAACCAAATTGAAAGCAACAACTTCCTGATTCTTTGGTTCACTTCCAAAACATCTAAAAATAGTCTGCAGATTGTCTTAATTTGCAGTAATCAGCCAATGTCAGCTCTACATTGCAGGTGTGGGACATAATTCTGCCACTCCTTGAAATAAAACTGCCAGCACAAAGAGGAGATGAATTAGGAAGCTTTCTCCATAATCTTCTCTCTGTTTAAACAGGCTAATGCACACTAACTCTTTCTCCAAATTTTGCCTCAGACTTTCTTTTCCAATCCAGATATAAATTTTGAGGTCAGAAACTCATTAATCACGCTGTCTGCCTCGGTTCACTGCAAGTCTGGGTGTCCATCAGCCCAAACACAATGATCTGCCTTACAGTGTGTGGTTCAAAACATAATTCTGTGATGGCTGAAGTAATTACAATCTATGAAACTGTCAGAAAAAAAAATAGCTTATTTCCATTTTTGGGAAAAAAGGCAAGTTTTTAAAGTTTCGAAGTACTGTAACTCCTAGAAAAGAACAATAGGAAAAGGGTATTCAGGCTTCAAAATCCAGCAGCACTTTACTGGAAGATTGTGTTGATCCCACCAGCCCCAGTCACCATCCCTGGAAGTATTTAAAAGGTGTGTAGGTGATGCACATAGGGACAGGGTTTAGTGATGGACTTGGCAGTGCTGTGTTAATGGCTGGACTCAATGTTCTCAGAGGTCTTTTCCAACCTAAACAATTCTATGATTCTTTGATTCTATGCTAGTCACCAAATTACCAATCCACCCCCATACCAGATCATGAACTTTTAAGATATAGGTTTCAGGGCCTATATGCGATAAGGAGTAAAAACCCATATTAATTATTAATATTGTTTTTCTCTTTCAATTGCCTCAAGATGTCACAAAATAGGAATTTCAAAATACCTAATTTTCACAGCCGAGGTGGCTTAAAATCTGTTCTGTGTTAGAGTCGTAAAATCTTTACAGGGTTAAGGGTTTTACCCACTTAGTACAAAATCACATGAGTGCCAGATGCACCATGACCTCCTCCTTTCAAAGTGATAATTCCCTCTTACAATGAGATCCCAGCTGGAGTTAGAGCCCACAGTGGAGGTGCTGGTCTGCCCATTTTAGGGCTGTGGGTAGCTCACCCCATGCTTTGCCAAGGAGAAGCTCCCATGACCAGGCTCACATGGATCCTTCCATAAGCAGGACATCCAGGTCGTGATAAGAGTTCCAGGACTGAGCTTCATCACCCAGTATATGAACTTCCAGAGAGGCTTTTTTCTTCAGACAGCAACAGCTTTCTGCACAGGGCAGACCAAGCCCAGGAGTTCTTCCTATCAGATGCAAACAATGGAACTGAAACAAATGCATTTGTACAAAAAGGAGTTTTCATTTCAGATAACTGGCATTTTGTACTGACAGTTGCCTTGGCAAAAAGTTCCTGGCCATGTCTAATCTACATAGAAAACGTCACTGAATGTTCTTTGCTTCTGGTTTGTATCTCATTCTGCTTCTTGCACTCATGCACTTGTAAAACATCAAGCTCAGAGGCCACAATCCCATCTGAGGCTTCTACAAGTAGTGAGTAAATGTAACACTAATTGCAGTGTATCCACAGTGTATGTCATTCTCTGGCACAGAAATAGCAGCCCTGATTCTGAGTTCAAGGAGTTCATGTTAAAACTTTGAGCTCACAGATCACTTTTCCTGGAATTTTACTTACTTTTCTTGAAAACACCCTGAAAAGCTTATTCTGAGGCAGTGAACCAAGGTCAAATGGACTCTGTTTTCAGTCTGTTTGCGTATTTGTACAAGTTTAGAAAGCACTTATCAGTTCATTTAAATAGGGTAAAGTAAAGAAAAACAAACCAGAGGGCAAAAAAAGTCCCCTTCAAAGAACCTGATTAATGCAAGACACAAGTAATAGGTCAATCAGATTTCTTGATTTGGGTCCCCTCCTTTTATGTGCTCTTAAGTGCAGCTACAGTAGCCCAAATTCCCCCCAGGTCCCCTTGGAATCCTCCAAGGACCACAAAAATAATTGCATACTGGGGCCAAAGCAGTGCCATGACCTAGGTCTGCTTGTTTGTCCACCAGCAGAGCCCTTTGTCCAGCTCTTTCCTCTTCTGAGCTGTCAGTCTTCACAGATTTGGTAGGAATGTAATTATTCTGAAAACCTCTCTCCATCTCTTTCATTTGGTTGAAACAGGACAAGAAATGTAAGTCATTTGTCAAGGGGATGGGATGGGGGGAGAGGTCAGGAAATGAAGTGGTCATATGGACTTTTATTTTTTTAGAAAAGCTGGTTTAAAACTCCAGGAAAAATTTAGACAGTGAGGAACACCCACAAAATAGGAAGAGAGAGAAATAGTACTAGGATTATTATTAGCATGACCAAAAAAAGAGAGAGCTAGTCAGTGACAAGAATAGATATCAATAATTAAACCTTCAGGTTTAGGAATTTTCAGAAAGCAGTTTGCATTTTAAGTAACCCAGTACATAGTGAAAATAAAAATATCCAATATCCAATATTTTTTATGTCAATGTTCTAAAGAGGTATAAAGATTTTTTTAAATTATGTTGTTTAATATATTCATTGCAATTTAAATTTCCAGAGAAGTTATCAATTTAAAATTAAGCCTGTGGGTTCAAAGATTATGTTCAGCTTTTCCTGATGGAGTGAGAGAACAGATATTTTTGATTTTTTTGCAGATCAGAGTAAAAAAAGTGTGACTTAGTGATTTGTCCTCAACTGAAAGCATCAGATATCATTTGTAGTTCACTACAGTGTTGCACACACTGCCAAAGAGACAACTTCAAGTTCTAATTATCAGAAGATTTTCCAAAATCTCAGTGTATTTCAGCAGGTTGTCATGCTGCTGCCCTGTAAACAGCCATGTTCCCATGAAGCCTAGTAGCCAGTGATGGATTTACCCCATCAAACAAGGACTCCTTGCCAGTCACGATCCCAAATTCCAACTATTTTAGCAGAGAGAAAGAGCCACTACCAGGATTTAATTCACCTTGTCCTACAGGAGACATCTAAAATAAAGTAAATCACCCCTCAAAATGGGGATTGTTCCTCACTGATTAGAAGGGATCCATGGGTGATTGTATAGCCTACCCTGTGGATATCTAAAGGTAGGAAAGATGCTCCTACCCGTGATCCCTGCTTGTGTGGGGACTGGATCTGGCCTCGCTGAGGAATACAACCATTGCTCTCAGCTCATGTCACCATCAACTCCAGGCCCTGCTTAAGAGATCATGGCATTTCACAGCATGAAGGGAGGAATACTTTAGATTCATTAACAAGGGAAGTCATTTACACTTCTGTGAGGCCTCTTATTTTTGGAGAATCGAGCCACATTCCTCTTGATATCCCACATAATAAAAAACCTCACTTTTAGCCTGGCATTCTTCACATAGATTAATTTCTATACCTATTTATTTGCTTTTGTATTTTTTTCCTGTCTCTGAAACATTCTCCTGTAGAGTAGATGGCAAAGCTTGCATGTGCTGGGAAGATTAAGGCACAACTTGAACAGCACTTTTTGGTTCATATTTTAATTCCTAATTACCTTGCTTCATAGAACTCCATCCCATCAGGATTCCTGTTGCTCAAGCAGAGCAATGAACAAACTGAAGCTTCAAATATAATTTAAAGCTTCCTTAATTTAGGCTGTGATACTGAAGTTAAGCTGCATCCCTAATTTAGCACTCACAAAGGCAAACCAGTATTAGTTTGTTTTTTTGCTTCACTGTCTGATTTTTCTCAGTTAAATTTCAGGTTTGATTAGCCATTTGGATTCAAAAAATAGGTAGAAGAAGGTAAAGTTTGCTTTTAGAAGATTGGGTAGAGGACAGAAGAGAAATTTTTAGATAGGACTGTAACCATAGGTCTCCCTTAGAACAAAATTCCACTAAGGGGGAATAAAAGCCAAAGAAAGAGATTCTGAAGAACAATTCCCTATACATGAAGCCCCTGTGGGGGACAAAATTGCACTAAAGGAATACTTTTGATAAACTGGAGCTGGGAGAAACTTCTCTTGAAATTTTCAATAGTTCCATCACAGGATTCTCTATATGAAGCTTGCACCCAGTGAAAAAAATATCTATTTTGACCAAATCCCATTTAGCCTCATTTTGCTTCTTCTTCTGTCCACTGAACCGAGCTAATCTGTACCCTGCATGTTCTGTCACTGGTCAGGCAATATGCTTAGAAGTCTCCAGCCTTGCTTCAGTCCCCTGGCAGCAAGTCAACCAGCCAGCTGGCAAAGCTGGATAATTACTGCTTAGCCCTAAAGAGCTTAAAGTTTGTTTGCATGGACCTGTGTCCTGGCAACACCAAAGCATTGAACCAGAGGGCAAATTTTCCTTCCCCTGAACAAGTTCTGTAGGAAAGGAACATGGGGGACTTTCAAACAGGTGCTAAATAGTTACCAGGAAGGACTTCCAGGGACTGGGATAAATGGACTATATTTTATGGTTGATTTGCTGTCATTATAAGGTAAAGGAGATCACTGGGCTTCGTATTTTCCTTCCTTCCTTCCTTCCTTCCTTCCTTCCTTCCTTCCTTCCTTCCTTCCTTCCTTCCTTCCTTCCTTCCT
>JAYDZK010000001.1:53062686-53093395 GCA_034509185.1 Euphonia xanthogaster
CTTCCTTCCTTCCTTCCTTCCTTCCTTCCTTCCTTCCTTCCTTCCTTCCTTCCTTCCTTCCTTCCTTCCTTCCTTCATTCCCTCCCTCCCTCCCTCCCTCCCTCCCGTCCGTCTTTTAGAGAGAACTGCACTGTGGTTCCACTGGCCCGAAGGGTTTTTTGGAAACTGCCTTTGTGGAAGTACTTAGAAGACCTGAAAAGCAAGCTGTGGTACAGACAAGACAAACACAGACATCAGGTTACACATTTTAAGTAAAGCTGGTGTTTTCTTTGTTTATTCAGTGCAATTTGCTTATGATAACTTCTGTCTTTTGAGATTCTCTTAATTGTTATTGTTGTTTTTCATGGCTGAAGCAGCTTGACCGGCTCCATCTGGAAGAAAAAACACACAGGTGAGGATGGTAAGGAATGTAATTAAATAAGCACTGTTCCTCTTGGCTGGCTGCTCCGTGGTGTCCATGTACAGTGTGTAGGAGGTGACACTGGAGCACTACCAGCAGCTGCAGAACGGCCACTCTTCATGTCACAGTCATGCCTGAATTAGGTGATCCTAGAACCACAGAATGGAAGCCCTAAAGTACTTCCTTGGTCACTAAACCATCTTGAAAATTTTGGCAATCAGGTTACACAATCTCACTCATGGTCTGAATGCAAAGCATTAAAACAATCTTCAGTAATTGAGCTAAGTACCCTCATGTTTCGGTCGTGCTGCTTGTAGCCACATAACTCCAGAAGCACTCATGCAATTGCATTTGTATTGCAAACTGATAAGCACTGGGGTGCTTCAAAGCTGTGTTAAACATGATGGATGCAGGCAGAGAAGTAGCAAGACACTCTGGAGTCCAGTGTGAGCATCACCAAAATAATGAGGGGAGTTGCATTCTACCTGCAAAAGCAAACTTGAAATACTTTGGGACCAGATTTGCTGCTTGGTCACAAAAAACCTGTGGAAGTCTTCTGAGGCAGTCTAAACTGTATGTCCAGAGGAAAACTTACCTCTTTGTCAGGGGGTTCTCCAAGTGTTTTTCATCCATATAGACCAGCCCAGCTGTGCCTGACTTCTCCAAACCATTTTGGATCACATGGCTGACATGTGTGACATGAGTGGCAAACCACTCTGTGTTCTTTCCTGGAGGAACGCTGGCCCTGCTGTCAGCCAGGTAGATGGGAAGTATAAGCAGCCTTAAATTGGGATGAGAGAAGTGTAGATGTTCAGGGAGAGGTTTAAGAAATGCTTTAAGCTTTGGGTTTGCAGCAGAAACATAAAGAAATCTTCAGAGGGTTTCTTAAGACTGAGGCTGTGCTTTGGTGTGCACCCCCAAAACCTTGAGCATTAAGTACCATTGTGCCTAAGCCTCTTAATCCAAATTTATTCTTGAACTAAGTTCTACCTATGTCCCCTAAAACATTAGATGGGCCACAAAGCTGAGGAGATCAGAACTTATTATCTGGCAAAAAAATGGCACCCAGCATCTCGGGGATCTGATTAATGATTTTGAGATTCTTTTAACTTTTTTTATGTGGTTGTGATAATACTTAATATGTGCTATTTCAGTGCAAACTTCTCTTTCAGCAACAATACCAATCACAGCTTGCAATGTTACTGTGTTAGTCCATAACAGCACATTTCTTTCTCCTAATTCAGATGGGGCTTTTTTTTTGGAAAGGTATGTATGGGGAGGTTGAATTTTTATGGATAAGCAGTTCCAAAACAAACAAACAAAAAAATTTTGAAAATGTGCTAAGGGCAAGTCTATTCTCTAGTTACTGATGCACTCCCTTAAATCTGTCTAGCAAAATAGATGGCATCTTAATATTTTTTTTGTTTACATAGCAAATCCTGCAATGCTGATGTAATCTTTATTCTCTTGGCTGGTTAAACTATCATGGCAGAAACATAAAACTGTAGTGCTTGCATTAATGATGCATGGGAAGGAGTGACAAGCACCTCACTTGGAGAACCTCAGAGGACTTAGGTACTGAAGCTGGGACATGGATGGAATGTCAGTTCCTGATTTCATATTGTTATGAAACCTGCCAAAAAGCCATTGCCCAGCCTCAGAAATGAGTGTCCTGGGGAAGTGAGCACAGCTGGGTACCGGCCCTGTTGAAAGGCCTGGGTTCTCATTTGTTTTTTCATCCTGACCATGTGCTGGGCACAGTTCCATATGGTCATTTCGGGGATTCTTTGGATTTTCTTGGTCCATCTTATCCCAAAAGGAAAGTATCAATGGACATGAAAGATGAACAAAACTGTCTCCCTGACCTCAGGAAAGAGGTCTCCAGCCTGTACTGCCCTGCAGTGCTTGCAGTCAGACCTTCTCTCAGGTGCAATCACACAGGTCAGCTCTGGAATCTGCATAGGCCCAGATGTCAGTTGAGAGAAAGCCACTGGATATACAGGCATACCGATCTGGAAATGGCATTTGGACTCTGGTTGGGAAATACAGTCAAGTCCTTCAGAAACCAGGCCTTTGTGCATTTTCAGAAGTTATTAAAATTCAAATATTCATTCTTCTCCTTGCCTGGGGAAAGAGAAGGCTCCTCAGGGAGGAAACCGGTCTCATTAGAGAGTTTCTCTAGCTGAATACACAAAGTTCCAGCCTCTCCTATCTCGTGGTCATTGTCCAAGGGAGCCTTTCTCCTCACATCCTTTCCATCTGCTACAAGGATGGTGCCCAGAAAAGCCTGGTGGCACTGGCTCAATCAGGCAGCTAAACTGGGGCACAGCTCTGCTGCTTATCTTCTTTCCTCCAAATGAGAACTTTACCGTTTTTTTCCACTTGATCTTGCTTCAGCTTCTCCACCCAGACCATGGGACTTGCTGGGAAAGAGCAAATCAAGATGTGATCCAGCTGTATCCTGATGTCCCTGGAGATTGCTGTTTCTGTCTGATGTGGTTAAGTAGCTTCAGGGCTAACATAAATCATTATGGTGTACCCAGTTACCTGGCAGCTGGAGTCCTACCTACATGTTAGCTTTTATACACATATTTTTAAAATTTAGTTTAGTTTTGCTTGCTTGTTTGTTTAATCTGCCCCCATTACATTATTTCATGAGCTGTGGGCTAAAAGTGTGTTCTGTCATTAAAGTCCTCCTTCACATTAATAGAATACCTTTAGTGATAGTAGACCTGATTTACAGATAAGAAAGGTGTGGGCATGGAGCAGTGACAAGAACAAGTCTGCCCTTTGAAAATGGAGTCAGTGGAATGCACACCTATAAGGTGAACTTCTGAAAGTGATACATGGAGGAGTTCCTAAGGATTTCAGTGCTAAGGTGGTTTGATCCATTATCCAACTCCAAGCCTTTTACAAATTAATATGTAGAACCAACACCTCCATAACAAAGCAGTGCACCAAATGTTGATAACTGTTCTCTGAAGTTAAAAACCAAAGAAAAGACTGAACAGGCTGTACTTAAGGCATTGAACTTTCCCCCAGGAGGCCCTATTACATTCCTGGCTGCACCTGAAGCCCTCTGTGATTTTGATCAATGCATTTTCTAGTTTAATCTCAGTATTGGATTTGAAAAGGAAGAGAGAAGAAATAGTTCACAGCAAGGATGTTTAACATTGCAGGATCTTAATGTTTCAGATAGAAGAAATACTAATCCACTGATGGAAGGTAAGTTACTTAACTTAGAGTGATTAGACTTCTAGAGAATCCCAATTCAGACCCATTCCTTGGATAGTCAGGACTGGTTGGGACCCTTCTGTCTTTATCTCAAAACAATGAAAGAGGGAACACCACTGACCACAAGTAAAATTGTGGCGAATGCAAAACCATGTGAGCTCCACGACTGAAAGTGGAATTGACCATCACTTGCATTCCTTGAACATCGGCTGGCCTAGGAGATTTGTGTGCCCCAAACTTGACCCCAAGACTTGTTTATAGCATACAGCAGTGCTTATGCATGATGCCCAGACCCAGAGAAAGTAGCAAAGAGGAGTGACATCTGAAATGGTAATTCTGTTTTGGTGCTTAATTACAGGTCTGAGCCGAGCACTCTACTGAGGAATGTGATTTACATATCAAAAGTGCTTCCTGGACTCCTGCATCTATTGTTTTAAGGGTCAGAGCCCTGCTTTGGCCACTTAATGACCAGGCCAGAGGCACGATTCAATTGAAGCAATTTCACCCCATTTGTGAGATTTTCAAGAAGACAAAGGAAAGGTAGGGGGGGTTGAGGAAAGAGAAGTGAAGGAAAACTGTTGAACATGTGGTGTATAAATGAGCAGGAGTAATAAAAGAGAAAAATCATAGCCCTTAAAGACAAAAAAGTTAAGTGGAACCAAAAAGATATATAATTCACTTTCCATGCAAATCATGAATTTGAGATTAACTATTCTGTTCCATTGCTAAACTGTAAAGCATGATTTGTATCTATGACTCCAATAAATTAATTTTACTTAGATTAAAGTTTTTTGACATTGGAATTAGGACAAAATTATCATTTTGGCAAGGCTTCTTTATTCTTCCAGCTTCTCTCGCAACAGCAAAAGCTCCCCTGAATGGCAGAATTTCCATCATGTTTTTTAGAACCATCTTCATTTTTCCATTGGAAGAGAAACTGACAGGGTGACTGATGAATTGTCACACACCATGACTTGCACTTAGAGAAACATATGAAAAAGCTGTGAAGCACAGTGTGAGCGATTTCCTAGGCTACAAAAAAGAACATTGAACCTTGTGGTGATCCAAAGACTCCTGTCACTGGGAATGATTAAGGGTTTCAGGAATATTTCAAATGAAGCTGAGAACTCAAATTGTCCGTGTCCAGTTTATAGCTCCAGCTTTTTCCCCTGAGCAACGTGTTTATTTTCCTTTCCCCGTGTATTTCAAGAACTAATGGTTACACATCACTTTGGGGAAACTGAAACATGATCACTTCCTCAAGTAGACCCAGATTTGTTGCTTAATTGATTCATCTTCATTTCAAATTCTCAGTTTATTTTTTGATGTTGTGGTTTAATAAACACGATCATCTATTTCCCTTATGTGTGGTGCTCTGTAAATCATCTGTAGAGCTGCTATATCACAGATTAGTGTAGCATTTTAAGTGTATCAAAATCTATATATGGAGTAGACTTCATAATGAGCATAGGGTAGAATACTACAATGTTGCTAATGGCAATAAAATACATTTATTCAGAACACATAGTATGCTTTCTTTTCAAAGCTATTAATTTCTGTATGCTTTAATATGGTAGTATATAAGACACCTTCAGTGTTAGATTCAGTGTGGGTTGGGGCATGCCTGGCTGCCTAGCTGGTCTTACAGGGAATTTCCGACTTGTCCAAAATCTTCAGTGCCTCTGACCTTAACAGAGAATAATCCTTACATCAACAAACAGCAATCATGTTTCCATTAAAAACAAAACACAAAAAAATACTCCAGTCCCAGAAAGCATTGAGCATTTCCTCACAGGAAGAAAAAAGTGCCTATCAGTGTTAAGCTGTGTCAAAAGCTAGACACATACTTCAACATCCTCTACATAAGGACACGTCAAGGGAAAAGTGCCAAAAAGGGTCAGGCCTTCTAACAAAATCTGTTCTCTGGTAGTGAGTTAGAAAAGAACAGGGTAAGGAAACACAAAACTTCCTTTAACTATTATTCTAGGCTTTGAACGCTCATAGCTCAGAGGTTTCTCAGCAAGAGACCCTCGTGAGCAATCTTGAGCACTCTCCCTTGACTTGTTCATGCAAAGTTTTAGCATTTTTCCAGAATCTTAAAATGGAAAGTTCTGAAAATTGAATTGCAGGAGGAAAACTACTTTTTTTCGAACTCTTAGGATTAATGCTGTACATTGAAATTAAAAAAAAAAAAAAAGGAAAAAAAGGCTTCTTCTGACAATTAATTTTATAAGTTCACATTTTGATAGCAACTATAAATAATGTAACATTGCTCTTGGCTTCTGATAAAATGGGATGCTTCTATCATCTTTAACTTTCTTACTAATACACATCCAAAAAGCAATTGCTTGATTTTATTTAGCTTTTCAACAGCCCATAGAGTGACTTGCAAATTATTTCCAATGGAAAAAAATCCAGACTGGTTTTAAATTGTTTGCACCAAATAACAGAAATCCCACAAAACCTGAGATATAAGTCATTACCTCTCATAAGGTTACTGTGTACGTCCCTTTCCAGAAAGATATCTGAGAGCAATGCTAAAGCATTTGCTTAAAATTAGCAATTACCTTGTCTTTCAATAACACAACTAAAGGCAATTTGGTGAAAAATGTTACACCTCATCAAACACATGCTACCATAAATTTTACATTTTTAGTACAGGAAACTGCTTTATTCCTGAGGGTCAAAGGCAACGTCTGCTGTCTGCTCCACAGAAAGCAGATGATGATAATGGACAAGATACACTATCCATAAATAGCATTCACTTTGCCTTACTTATTAATTATTGCTAGAGTCCAATAATAGAAAATCTTTATCTCAAAAGATAAAGATACTTTATCTTTTAGCCTCACCATTACTGGATTCAGTGCAACTAATTTTGTTTCCTTTTGGAATTACATAAATCAAGGTTGTGAGTTCAATTTCCTGTTCCACAAACACTTCATATTTTTACACTCATCCTCAGAGAGTGACATGTATGATTACATCAATGTCACCTTCTTTCAGATGCCTTAATAGACTGTGCAGTCAGCAATGGGTTGAATGACGGGACCAACTCTTTGTAAGAATACTTTGTTTACTCTCTTCCAGTCTAATTAAAAGAAACAAACAAACAAACCACCAAAAGACACCACCAGATTCTGCTTCCTTGGATATTTTTCCAAGAATACATTCAGGATGTGCATGCAAAATATAGTTATCCACAACACACCAATAATTTTATTTTTTTTTCAAATTCAACCCTATGCATGTAGGCTTTTCCCAAAGCCTTGACCTCCAGATTCTTCCTTCCTCAGGGCTTTCCAACAGACATAAAGCTTAAGGCAAAGTGTTATTTAGACTCCACAAACTCCCCATGACTGACCACTTGACCTCTGATCACACAGGCTGCTGCTTAGCTGATTTCCCAGCAGACTTGGCCTGTGCCAACTGGAACAGTTCAAGAGTAGTGCACGTTAAACACCATTTCCAGTGGGCTCTATGGAAAACCCTGCTCCAAGTCTGTGCTCTACAGACTCCCTCAATGCTATCTCAGCAGGTGTTGCACCCTCAAATACTACATGCTTTCATTTAAGTCACCTAATTTTTATATTTTTTTTAATCTGGGGGAAAGAAAACTATGGAAGTGAAACTTTCAAACAAAAGGTAATGAACAGCCACTTTCAAATACAATGAACTGGATAAAAAACCCTGCAGACATAAGCAAATTATGTTTGAAGGCCACAGGATGACAAACAGCACAGGGGAGCTCCAGGGCCGTTTGAGATGTAGTGTTGATTGGCCAATCTGATCTTAGGGGGAATAGAGCCCTAAATAATATGGACATGAGCTAGGCTACGCCTCCAGGTGGGGAGAGAGGCTGTGTCCTGGCCATCTACAGTTTAGCAGAGGCATAGCTAAAATATGCCTGTGATCTTTGTGTGATTGAGAACCAGACTGAGCTGTATGATAGCAATGCTCTCATCACGTACAAAGTAAGTAGGTAGGTACAAAAATGGCAAAAGCAGATCTGCTGACTGAAAAGATATTTTGAAAGCTAAAAATGTGATTCATTTCACAATTCTCGAATGAAGTCTCCTTTGCAAGGACAATGCTTCAAAACTGCATAGAAAGCGACAAATTTCTTCTGGTATTCTTCAGGTCAATTCAAGTCCAAGTCTGTATTAAACAACAAGATCCTTTGTGAAGTCCCACCTTCTCATCTAAAGTTATTTTGGAAGCTCACTGCAAGCACTGGGCTCACAGCAGACAATGCTCTATTTGGAATATTAAGGAACCTCCACCCTTCTGGGAATTCCCAGTTCCCAGAATGCTGCGCATGTATTTCTCCTTCATTTAGTGCTCCAGATGAAGTGGAAATGAAGGGAAATGGACAATATAAACTCTTGCATGACATTTTAATTAAATCTGTGACTTGTCAAAACCTTTGTTTAACAGGATGAGCACTCTTAGCCAGATCCCATATGTGTGTTAATTATAGCAAGAAAGCAAACAAAATGTCAATATTTAAAACAAATCATACCAACAGGAAATGGTTATCAAGCTGTGATAAAATGTTTATCAGGAAATGTTTTTACACTATCCAAAACATTTCCTGTCTGTAACCTTTTTTTTGTGGAAAAAGGCATATCTGTGGTGCTAGAAATAGAATCTTTGCAAGGAATTAAATGACAGTGCTTATAGAAAATGGTAATAGTCACAGATCTAGCTTCTTTCCTGTTTTCTTCTTTGTACATAGATGTAACTCCAAAAGAAAACTGTTTTCAGAAGGTGCATGGGCATCACTAAAGTTTTTACTTCACAGATTTAAAAATAATTCAAAGCAAATTTTTTATATGTAATACCTAAGCATGGAGGTAGTGGAAACTTGAGCCTTTGCTCCCTGACACTGACAGTGAAACAGTATTTATATTAAAATATCTGAAAAGTTCAAAAGAGATTAATTAGGCTGAAAAACAGTACTATTGAAGGCATCAAAAGATGATACTCAAGGGGAAGGGGAGCCAGAGATTCTTGGTTGAAATGCTTACTCAAAAATCATGAAGAATTATATTTCCATAATCATGACTTTTCAAAACTAGGAAAATTCTGATTTGTTGCAAACATTATGGGTAGTATCACAAAATCACAACAGAGCTTGCATTTGAATATAAGCAAATGCCTGTCAGGATCAACCTATAAGACATTACTAAAAATAGAAGCATGATAGACAATTCTTCCTAGATTTTTTTTTTTTTGTCAGCCATATGACATCTAACTCGTAGTCTGTTATTCCATTCTTAAAATAATCCATCCTCCCAAAAAACAACAGTGAACTTTAACAGCTTTTTAAAGGGAATTCAGCCAATAAAACTGCTTGAGTATTTGGAAAAATTAGGTTATTGTGAAGTAATCTTTTTATTAATCAACACATACAAAAGACATTTTGCTTTGATTAAAAACTGTTATTTGTTCCTATTTTAACTGCAGGTTCTTTACCTCTTATTGCATTTTTTTTTCCTGTACATGGAAACTACAATGGAGCTAATTTCTTGTACAATGGAACTAATGATAGAATCCTAAAAGTGGAAAGAACTTCAGCAGGTCATCTGATCAATTTTCATGACCTGAATTAGGATCAACAAAGGTTACTTTAATTTTGATCTACAATCTCAACTCATGGAAACTACAACTTCACTGGGCAATCAATTCCTAACTTCCTTATTATCACTGTGAGAGTAGTTTTCCCTATTGCCAAAGCTAAATCTCCTTTGCTTCAATATTTTTCCTGATTTTTCCTGATCATGATGCAGTGATCAAAAATTCTCCTTGCTCTTTGCAGTAGCATTTTCTCACAACCTGGCAATGTTTCTTTTCTGCCCTAAGATACTATTTTTGGACATCCCGGTATAAGGTTTACCTGTTTTGATGTGATGCTACTGTACAAGCTAAAATTGGACTGCCTTGCAGTGCACCATCAGTCCTTCCTGGCTGCATGTCAAACAGAAATGGAATGAGCATCATTCTAGTCATTAATTGAAATATTGGAAGGATCTACAAGCTGCTTGTAAGATGAGACAGGCACATTTTAGAATCATACAATCATAGAATAGTTTTGGGTTGGAAGGCACCTTTAAAGGTCATCTAGACTAATCCCCCTGCAATGAGCATTCCTTTCCATTCCAATTCCTTTTCATTCATTGCTGCTGAGTTCTAAATTTGGCATTACATTTAGGAAAGAAGAAAAACAACCCAGGGATAGTTCAAATGAAAGGAAGAAAACGAGACAGGAGTTCAACAAATGGCATGTAAGGAAAGGCAGAAATAACTGCATCAGGTTTTTACTTGAAGGCATAAATAATGGAGGCCACTTTCCACTTTCCCTGTCAGAAATTTGTGCACCATTTCTCGTTTGAACTCCTGAGGCTTTAATATATCTCCACTGCTTTTTGTTATGGTTTTTTCTTTTCCATTAAATTAAAATGCCACTCAGTACCTAATATTTTCTCATTGTAAGGAAGCTATAAACAGCAATTACCTTTAAAATCTTTCCAATAAGTGAAACAAATAATCCTTTTAGCTATGTCTTATTTTCAAACCATTGATCATCTTCATGAAGCCCATCCCACTTTCAATGTCCCTATCCAAATGTACAGTAGCATTATATGCAGCATCCTGAAAACTGGACTAAAATACTAATTACTAGATGCAAATTACCTTTCAATTACTGTTGATTCCTGTCTCAGCACATTCATGAATGAAATTAGCCTTTTTCACTTCTACATCCTCTGGCATTCAGCTGTTGTTCACTGAACTCAATCCTTTAGCTACATGTTTCAGAATGCAATTTGCCTGCCTGTAGATCTACATTTATTTCTTGTAGAATTAGGGACACCACCATATCAAACTGCATTTTGTTTCAGAGGATCAAATACACCACCTGTTCCACTGCTTCTACGTGAGCCCTTCAGCCTAACGCAGTACACAGCACTGCAGTGAGTCACATCAAGCATAACTCCCAGAAAAATACCCAATATTGTTTTAAAATATGCACTGTAGAATCAATACACACAATTGTTTTAGGGGACAATTACTCTTTGCTTTACTGCCAATCTGAATATTAATAGCTTCAGCTTCCAGCCTAAACCATTCTGTGATTCTTCGATTCCGTGCACTGGGCAGCACATCAGGGAAAAGCACTTGGTAGGTGGCACAGTGCTGCAGGCACTCCATGTATGATATAGTGAAGAATGGGATGAAAAGCACGTGTAGCCCATAGATTGAGACTGCCATGCAACAGAGCAAGTATGGAGAACAAACACGTATGGAACCTCTGCTCCTTTGGTAACACTAAGGACGGGGTTTTTGCAACTTAAGTTACTTACACAAACCTCATTTTTGGACAGCCAAAGGCTTGCATCTGAGTACATCAATCTTTAAAATGTCAAAACATCCTCATGAAGCTGTCATTCCCACAAGAAAAACTGAGACCTCCACTAGGTCATAAAGGAATTTAATTTTTGATGGGAGTTCCTTAGCTCCAGAGCAAACTTTCTCCTTCTGAAAAAGGTTTCAACAGCAATAATGTAACAGTATTATAGGGTATGTCAGCAAGGGTCTCTGAGTGTTTCCCACAGCAAAATAGCAGGCATTTGTCACACTCCAGGTAAGAGACACAACCAGGCATAACAGCCAGGTTGTTGCTTTTAGGAAAACTTATCAAGTGTATCTTCTTTGGGGGTGCTTAATTTTGAACATAAGCCATAGGAGATATAGAATACTTAATATCTCCCCACTTCCTTTGGGGAAAAAAAATTAAACGGTTGCAGGTTGGAACAGCATAGCAATATTTGACATTCCCCTTTGACCATGTGTCTCCCAGCGCGTGGTTGACACACGTATTTTGGCCCAGGCAACCTGGGACCCGCTGGAACCACCGTCCCTGGAGGTGTTTAAGGAAAGCCTGGATGTGGCACTCAGTGCCCCGGTCTAGCTGTCACCGTGGTGCCGGGTCACAGGCTGGGCTCAGGACCTCAGAGGTCTTTCCCCAGCTCATTGATTCTGTGATTCGGAGGCGGGAAGGGGTGGTGTCTCCCGCGACGCCGAGCTCGCTCTGGGCATGACTCTTCCCAAAGCAGCCATGTCATCCCCGAGCCAGGCCCTGGGACAGCTCCAGCCTCTCCCGCAGCAATCCCCGGCAGCCAGCACTGCTCCTCAGCCGCAGGGCCCTACCCCGCGGGCTCCGAGGACAGCGGCCGCGGTTCCCAAGGCTCCAGCTGCAGTGGGTGGATCCTGGGAGGTGCCAGCCGCTTCCCTCCCCTTCCCCTCTGCCTGCGGGCTCGGCGGTGAGGAGGCGCCTGAGCGCGGCAGCATCTTCCCTTGGCTCGCCGGGGCGGGGGGAGGAGCCGCCGCCGCCTCGGAGAAGGAAGGTAAGCTGCGGAGCCCGGGGGTGGGAAGGGGAGGGAAGGGGCTTGGCTCCCCCCCTTCCCTGTGCTTCCCCTCCCTGGGCGGCCGGCGGTGGGGAGCGGGAGCGGGAGCGGCAGCGGGAGCGGGGCCGGGGCCGGGGCAGGGCGCGGCCGCCCGTGCTGCGTGTGCTGGGCCGGGCTGGGGCTGCGCTCCGCGGGGCCTCGCTTCCCAGGCACCCGGTCTGTAAATGGCCGATAACGGGGATGGCGGTGTGTCTGTCTGCGTGTGTGTGTGTGTGTCTGTGAGTCTGTCTGTCTGCGTGCTCCGCTGCCGTCAGGAGTCCCGCGTGTGTGGTGCTGGTGCGCGCTGCCCGCAGGTGCGCAGAGGTGCGGTGGTGGTGGCGGCGGCGCTACAGGCGAGCCGAGCTTGGCGGCCCGGTTATGGCTTTAAGGAAAAGAAGGGATACTTTGGAAACCAGTGACCGTTTGTTTCTTGTGTGGGAGATGGGAGGATTGCGTGGCGTTTCCTTGGGCACAGTCAGCGAAGAGGTTTTACTCAGCTTGCGAATGGGATGACGTCTGTAGGGAGTGATGCTTGTGCACCATCAGAAACTATTTGGGCTGATGAAACGATGTGCTTTCCAGTACATTAAGGGAACTTACAGGAAAGATGGGGCAAGACTATGTATAAGAGAATGTAGTGAGAGGACAAGGGAACAGGTTCAAATTGAAAAGGAGTATATTTAAATTAGATGTTAGGAAAAAATCTTCACTGTGGTTGGTGAGGTATTGGAACAGGTTGCTCAGAGAGCTGTGGATGTCCCATCCCTGGAGGTGTTCAAGGCCAATTTGGATGGGGCTCTGAGCAACCTGGTCCAGTGGAAGGTGTCCCTGCCCATGGCAAGGGTTGGAACAAAATTATGTGTGTGGTCCCTTCCAAGCCAAATCATTCTATGATTCCATGTTGGAGGATGTGAAAGCAAACATGGGGTAAAGGAAACGTTTAGTAATCGTCCTGCTCGGTGTTGATAGAAGAGATAATACCGTCCAGATATAGGAAATAAATGTGACAGAATTAAGTAGGATGTGAATGATGTGATGGACTGTAAAGTAGCAGGAAGAGACTGTGGATAAAGAAAAACAGTCAAGCGTAGCATTGCTTTGAGATAAGAAAATTATAACAGCTTTTGATGGTGTCTGCTATCAACCACAGGAGTTGGATTGGTATAAGAATATTGCTTACTGAGAGATACTGTCAGGAATTATGTCACAGATGGATTTCTTCTTAGACTGTAAAATCACAGAATGGTTTGTGTTGGAAGGGACCTTAAAGATCATCTGGTTCCAACCTCCCTGCCATAGCCAGGAATACCATTCAGTAGACCAGGTTGCCCCGGCCCCATCCAGTGGCCTTGAACACTGCCAGGGATGAGGCATCCACAACTTTCCTCAGCAAACTGTTTGCGCCCTCACCACTGTCTGAGTTAAGAATTTCTTCCTAGAATCTGATCTGATTCTGTCCTCTTGTAGTTTAAATCCATTCCCCCTTGTTCAATCACTATCTGCCTGTGTAAAAAGTTACTCTCCCTCCTTTTTATAAGCCCCCTTTAAGTACTGAAAAGCCACAGTGAGGTCTCCCTGGAGACCTCTACTCCAGGCTGAACAGCCAAGAGATGCAGATGATGGCATCATTTAGACACACAGTGATCCAGATGTTCTTAAATACAGCTGCAGTAAGCTTGCCCAATAAGCACTGAATTGCCTTAGACTTCCTCTCAGGTAAGCAGTGTGAAAATTCTGGGGAAAGGTGGTTCGTTAGTCAACTTGTGATCTTGGATCACATTTCTGATTAGATGAAATAAAATAGGTGACTAAACAGGTTTGAAATTCTTCATTTTAGAAACTTGGAAAAATCAAAAGGATTAATTAGTGATGTTGTTTGTACAGGAGTCCTGAGGGCCCTAGAAACTAAAGAAGGTAGAAAGCTGTTTTATGTCAAAGGTAGAATCCATCTGGAATTTATGTCCAAAAATTTTTTTAAAAAGGTCTGTTGAAAACAATTTCTAACCATCAAAAAGGATTTTAGAAAAAGGATAGTCAAGCAAAATGAAAATGAAGAGGTAAAGTTCGACAGTAAGAATTGCAAAAGAATAGCAAAAGTAATTCTGAGTTAGTTACAGACAAATGTTTTTTTTTTAAGTTTCTTTAGTCATGTAAGTGAAAACAATAATAGAAGTAAGACCACTGAGTGATAAATTTGAGGTAAAATGGCTGTGGCATCATGATGCATATGATCTGTTGCAGTTTGGAGGAGGCTACTGCAGTGGATATACTTAATGTTAGATACTCCAACTTTTGCCTTGAAAGAATAACATTTTGTCTCTTAATTAGTTTTTAAGGGTTGAGAAGCCTCTGTTTTTGATGTCTGATGCTGTTATGCTCTTGCCACTTATTGTCCAGTAGTTCCAGTGTCAGAAGACTGGAACAGTACATTTGGGTATTTAACAGTATCATTTATTGGTAGAGGAAGTGGGGTAACTTCTCTTTCTCATGCACATTCTATTTGCTGTTTTTTCTCTCTCCTATAGCATGTGGTATCTTCTTAGGCAGACAGCATTAAGAGTATTAACAAAATTAATAAAATTCTTAGCTCCAGGTATATAATACCTCTTTGATGGATTTACCTGGGTAAATTCTGGCTTTGTCAGGCTCCCATATGCAGGTACAATGCCACCTGACATCTGAAACTGGTACATGGTTTATCCTGAACAACTGACCTGTTGATGCTTCTTAAGTTCTTAAAGCTTTAATATTTTCTCTACTACAGTTCCTTAACCTTATTAAAAAAAAAAAAAAGGCATTTATTTTGCATATTTACTGCACTAATCTGAGTGGTTTTCTTCTGTTGCATGGTCAATATTTTTAAGAAGGTGTTTTTTTCTTAAGTTGAATATTTGGATTAATTTTGTTTCCCTAAAGCTGGTTCCTTGACCTCTCATGTTGGAAGGTCAAAATTAAGATAAGTTATCAATTCTACCAAATCAGTTGGATAGTAAATGAAGTTTTATGTAAAATATAAAGTAGGCAAGAGCCAACAATTGCATCAGTTGTATTTTATTATGTTTCTGCATGGATTACAGAAACCAAAGTGTATTTAGAGTTTGGGTAATAATTCAGCAGAGAGAAGGAACTTCTCAAGTTAATTTTTTTGAAAATCCTGGATTAGCCATAGCAAAATTGTCAACAGATGTTTTTCCTTAGCACCTCAGGTTGGATTTAGGTTACATTAGATTACATGAGGTTAGATTTTGATGCAGAAATGGCATCTTGTTCCCAAGAGACTGGGATTCCCAAGATGTTTGATTATTTTAACACATCTCAAGGTCTAGAGATAATGCTCATTATGATTTTTTCCTTTTACTGGAGAAGTAAACCAGTAATTATGTGAAAGTGACTCCAGCATCTTCCTATAATACTTTTCAGCCCTTAAAGTAGTTCTTGCATTGTTTCCATGATCTGAAACACTTGTTTGCCTTCAAAAGGTATTTTTGTATGTGTAGAAGGAAGTGTAAATACTTCTAAGTGAAAATGTGTTTTGATTGACATTTTCTTATCAGGCTCTTTTAGCTGCTGACTTTGACATTTCAGTAAGTCTACTGGAGGCTTAATTTTAAATAAACACTACTGTTTTCTTGTCTTTGTATTCCTGTCTTTTGTTTGTTATATAGCTTCTCTTTCTTAGTAGTTGCCAGCTTCTTTCTTCAAAGCATCTTTTTTTCAAGTCAGGTAGATAGACAGCCAAAGGTGTGGTGTTATTTTTTCCAGATTGACTCTAGGGTTTGTAGAATGAGAAAAGAATTTGGGATTATTTTTTTTATTTCTGCATTAAATATTTTCTTTCTGGTGGGTCATGATCATTTTTTCCAGTTGCTTCCACTCTTATTGCTGGCTGGTCAGCAATCCACCATTCTGCATCAACAAAGGTGGCAGACTTTTCTAAAGGGGAAAAAGTAACTGGAATAGGAGTAAGAAAAATGAAGAGACTTAATATGAGCACTTGTCTTACCATCACTTAGTATGTGGATTTTGCATATGAACCTCTGGAAACTTCACTGGGGTCATGCTGGATGTCTGTCCCTGGAGACAACAGGTGGAGCTGAATGTCATGCCAAAAGGCAGGTGGTGTCTGACAAGGTGCTTGGCTGAAGTTTTGCTTCTGGAGATGGAGCCAATAAAGAGTTTCTTGGATCTAGCCTCTAAACTGTGCATTGGTTTGCTTGTGTAATGAGTAGGCACACAGTGGAAATTGCATCAGGAGCAAAGAATTCACAGTCTGGTATCATGGAGGAAGAAAGGAAGGAGAGAAAATTATACTTTAGTTGGAATTTGAAGTTTTCCAAACAATCACTCACTGTTTGTCAAGGTCTGTAATTTCTTGGTAATGGAAAATGCCACATCAGTGGAGGAATGAATGATAAGCTGAGTTCTGTCAGTTTATAGTCAGCACTCAGTGTAGCACTGGCATTTTACTGTACATGGAGGAAGAAGATAATTTTGGAAATAGTCTTCCTAGGAAGGAATGTGACCTGTTCAAGGAGTGCATGTTGGCAGTATTGGTGATCTGATCTCTCCTGCAAAATTGCTTGGACAAGTAGCATGTAATGACTACTCTTGTAGGAAACTGCTGAGAAATCAGGAATATCAGAGAAGGTTAGGTTCCTTTTCTAAAAGTCTTATCAAGTCCCTTTTCTCTGTGACTTTTGCTTTGTAATCTTTCCTAAGCCTGTGGTTAGAGTCCTTGGGGAAGAAGCTGCAGACAGACCTTTGAATCAGCAGATGAGGTTCATAAATGCTCAAGTTAAGTGGGAGGAAATACTAAGTGGAGTTCTGAAAATTTTTGTTTGCTTGCCAAGTTCCTAGAGAGAGAATCTACAAGAATGTTTGCATACAGATGAGTCAGTGAACCTGTTTAAATATTTAGGGTTAAATGGTCTGGGACTGTTAATGAAGCTTGGCTACCAGATTTAGTATTTATATTCTTTAACTCAATCTTATGTGTACTGCAGAAGCATGTGTGTCTTACCCAAAGAGCTATCGTGGCTGGACCAAAATGATGGTCAAAGCTTCCAGTTTCCAAGACCTAAACTCGGACTGCCAGAGTATGCAGTCCAGATTTTTAATTGTACTTGGATTCCAGATAAGAGATTTGTGGAAGTTTAATATAAATATTTTTGCATCAGAAGGCTGTGCACGTCCTCAAGAAATGGATGTTTACAATAATGATGTTTTTTCCCTTAGATTTGCACTTCAGAATGTTTTTTGGGAAGTACAGGTAGTGAAAGTTATAAAAAGTTTTCAGGCATGAGAAATATTTCTGGCTTACCTTTTTACTTTCTAAAATAAGTATTGCATTCTTTTTAAATGTAGTGGCTAGCTATTTTAAAGTAATGGGTTTTAGCAGTCGTGCACGTATTATAAGATTTAGTAGACAAACAATCCCAGTAACTTGTCTGAAATAGCTAGGATATGTTTTTCTCCTGTACCTGATTTACTCAAATATACAGGTTTTTGTCTTTTCATTTTTGATAAAAATACTGTTTTTTCTTTGCTTGACTGCCTTCACAATGGTTACTTTTCTGGAGGAAAATTCGAGCGAGTAGGCAAATGTGAATCATTGCTAATATTTTAAAGTATATGGATAAGAATGGTTCTTAAACAGGCTTATTTTTTTTTCTGTCCTTATTTTTGGGATCCCCAGGTGGATGTATACTCCTAAATCAATTACAGGTTTTTAGAAAGAACAACTTTGCAGATGCAGATATGTGGTGCTCAGTATCTACTTTTATTAGAAGACATGAATTTGAATAGAAGAATAAACTGGCATAATTTGAGTCGCCCTGTCTACTCCTGTGAGGTTGCTCAGAAATAAGGTGTTTGTGTTTGCAGAGCAAACTGAAAATGGAGTTGCAGGGTAATTTTCTCATATATAAGATAAAACGCATTCTAACTTTTGAGTTGGGAGAGCATTTAACTGATCTTTGCTATAGAAAAGTCAAAGCAAAACTGTTGGGAGTCTGAAAAGTAATGAAGTGGAGCACTTTTTATTAATTAACTGAGATAGTTATTGAAGTGAAGTATTGTAACCTGAAGAATCATGGGTATCAAAAGGCTTGAGGAAGGAAATATGGAATGATACATTTGTTTGAGCTAGAAAATTCAGTTAGTAATTATTCCCCTGGGATCTGAGTGTAGGCTAAAGATGGTTGAAAAGTGGGTAACATGTCAGCATTGCTAGGGAGTGCTGGAAAATGGTGCTGCAAAATATTGGGGAGCCTCAATAATCAGTTTCACAGTAGGACTACTGGCATACTTGAAGTTAAATGTTTCAGAACGGTTCAGTGGTACAGGCAAAGGCCTTGATTAGGGGAGTTGTTTCTACTTTGAGTAGAGACAAGGCCACAAAATCAACTGTTGCATTCTTGTTGTTTGATCAAGTATGGTGGAGAAAATAAGCAATTGCTTAACTGCAAGAGCTCAGCAAGTTCCCCATTTCCATGAAGGTGTAAAGCTTGATAAAAAGCTGTGTGTGCTTATTCAGGGCTCTGCTCAGCTGCACAGGCTGAACTGTCTGGTACCATTTAGTTCTTGGCTGCTGCTCCAGCTTGGCATGGATGTGTGGATATCCCGTGGGTCCTGTATCATATCTGCCAGCACTGTTTGGTGTCAGGGATCCCCAAGGTCATCTCAAATACCAGTAGGTGCTGATGTGTAGGTGACTGAGTCAGCCCTTTAGTCCGTTCTAGTTGAAGGGGAATATAACTTGGCTTCCAGTTGTTTCAGTTTGGTTGTGTGTTTGAGCCTTAAGCTCAAAGTCACCGTGGACTTTCACACGTGAGCTGAATTCTTCATGCAATGTCTCAAACTAGGTGTATAAAATACACTCTGTGTGTGTGTAGATTTGTGGGTTTTGTCAAAGCTTGAGCTTAACAGTTGTGCATATTCAGTATGGTCAAGCTGCAGAGTTGTTCAGGTTTTTATTTGTTTCAGGAAAATAATTTTTGTTTGTTTATTCAGTAGATTACATGTTGAATCATTAACATTTATCATACTTAAGTCATAGTAATTTCATGTATTTTGTGTAATTGGTTTAGGTCTTATGGCATGAAGTCTTACATAAGAGATGTGCTTAGTAGTGAGTTAGGTAGTTTTATGCAGTTACATTTGATACTTGTTTTAATGTGGTATTAGTCTGAAAATTAATTCAGTAAAATGGTAACTTGTTTATTGGATGTTATTCTGCCTGTAGTCAGAATTTTAGAGCCATGTGATTTTATGGGAGAAATAAACAGATTTTAGCTATGTCTGAACCAATGTACTTCAAAGAAAATTATGTGTACAATTTTCATCACTCTTCAATGAAAGAGGCTTGTACAGCTTCAGAGCTGCTTCTCATTTTTGTAGCTTTACTGAAAACAGAATTGCATGGCTTTATGTTAGGAAATAATTTTAGGATAGTAGAGTTGTGCATATTTGTGAAGAAACATCTGGTCTGAAGATCTGTTTTTATTGATAATGTATGTCATAGAAATGATACAGGTAATTTACGGGGCTGACAATATTTTCTGAAGCAGAATGAATTTTTTAGCAACTCTCAGTAAACCTGAAAAGACAAAAATGCTTTTCTAGCATTGGTTTCAGAATGGAAATGGAATAAGTAATTCTGAAGGCTTAATCCAGAAATTGAATTGTCTGAGCAGTGTGCTTTTTGCTTTTTCTTTACTGAAAGAAATGTCTTAAAGCATTATGTCAGGAAGGTTCTCAATTTATTTTTACTGCAATGAAAAGACATTGGAGTATGGTGCACATAAAACATCTTTCTTTCCAATCACAATCTGATTAATTTTCCTATTTGTTTTAAAAATGTTTTGTCCAAGAATTAATATTTTAGGTAAGACTACAGAAGAGCAGAGTCTGCCTAACTGATCATTATATAGTTGTATGTAAAAGCAAAACTGAGAGCTCTGCATATCTTGTTTTCTCACCCCACAGAAGAAGATAGTTCTGGTTTAATATTAAGTGTGCATAGTTTCAGAAAGCATTGTTTCAGCAATATGATATGATGATTTTAACCACAGCTCTCTGTCTCTGCAGGGGGACACAAGCACAAATCCATATGGAGGATGAACCTCCTTCTCAAGGAGTCAGTGCCAAGGTCAGAGTGTCGATTTGTATTGGGAATTCTGTACTGCTCTGCTCAAAAGGTTCCATTTAGCAGCAGCTAAATAAATACAAGTACTTTTCAAGGTAGACAGAAAACAAAAGCTATGGTTAGAAGAAATGATACTAGCTAAAGAAATCTTGCTTGTCTTCCACAAAATATTAGGAGAACAATATGTTCATATAATGTCTGAGATTCGTGTCTAAGGCTGCCTTTCATGACTTTGTGCAGTATAATGAGGGAACTGATCTCTTACGGGATATAAAGGTTGGTAGGCTAACAGTTGAAGCTGGTTTTCATATTTTTGAAACAAAATATAATGTGGAACTGTGTGAGGGGAGAAAGTCTTGAAAAGTGGAAGAATATCTCTTACTGAGTGTAACTAATAATTCCAGAGACAGGATTTAGATTCTGATTTTTTTTGTCTGATAAAGTTTTGGTTCTTTCTTTCTTTTTTTTTCTTTTTTTTTTTTAATCATAAGTATTTCCTTGGGTGCTTTTTATAAGAGTAGTTGGGGAGTTTTTTCTTTCAGTGTATTATTTTAGTGTTAAGAAATGCTACAGTTTGGGGGTTTTTTTTAACCTGTTAATTATGAGGGTACCACATGAGTGCTTTGTAGAACAAGGTTACAGAAAAAAAACAACTTTTCTATATAAGATGAATGGGTTTTGACCCACTGAGCACTTGGAATTTAGAGCCCACATTATAAAGAAACCAATATGTTATTCCAGTAAAGGAATCTGTAAAATTGAATGACACCCTGACTGTCCTTTTGAATTTCAGGCTTCTTCAGTCTTGAGCAAAAGTGGAATGCAGTTTTGTTGATGCAGTTGGAAGAATAGTCTGTGATGCTGTCAGTATTTATTATCATATTTTAAGAGAGCCTAAAATTCTCTGTAGAATAAATGGTAACCTCTTGACATAAAACAGATTATTCTGCAAGCAGCAGATGAATGAAGACTGATTCCATATGGATTCTGGTCCTTTATTCCTGATAACCCTGCTACGTGTCAGAGGGAACAGCATCTGCTAGGATTAGACTGGACCTCCTTGCTCACTGACTTATTTCATAACATAATGTCTGTTTGTCCAGCTGCCTGCTGCCAAACTGATTGTGTCAGCAGAATCTTACTTCCCTTTCACTTGCAGATTTGGCTGAAGTTGGTCAGTTATTTGCTGCAAGGACATAGGGAAAGAACTGGTGTTATCAAAACCACAACTTTTTTTCCTGTGAAGATGGCCAATCATCCTTTCCCGTCCTCTGAAGTAAATAACAAAAAAATGTGTGATTAGCTGGTATTTTTCAAAAGAATTTAATTTAGGATTAATTTAGGGTGTTGGTTTTGATTTTTCTAATGTTATATATATATTCCTGTGTATATTTTTTCATAGTCAGTGATACTAATTGAAAAAGCAATATTCTTATGGCTAATATAACATGCTTCAGACTCCAAACTAGAATTTATTCACATCTTTGTGTAATTTGGAGGTAGAAAAAATACATACATGAAAACAAATATGCATATTTCTCAAAGAGAAGTGTATTCTTGGGCAGAGTTCTTTTATGGTTTCTTTTTTTAACAGCAATTTTAGCACCAAGGGAAAATACACAGATTTCAGATTTTGAATATACACTTTACACTTTATATTGGAATGCTGTCTTACAGAATTCAATGTATATTGAATTCTGTAAGACAGCACTTATGTTGCATGAATATAGTGAATATATGACCTCACCTTTTAACCTCCTACATGGTACTTTTCTCCATTAATATTGATCCTTTATTTCTAGATCATGATATATTTTTTATGTTTATTTAATGCCTTCCTTTCAAGGACTGTAGAATTAAAATACTGGTTTGTGGCTGAAAAAGGAGATGGTGGTGTCTATATAATTTTTTGCTATGCAAAGGCGTATATTTTTTCTGTGCAGATATTTGATAGCATTTTTTATAATACCAGGCCCTGGAGGCAACACTCTTGTCAGCCCTGAAGATGCTGGATGTTGGGAAATGGCCGATTTTTTCTCTCTGCTCCCCAGAAGAGATCAAGTTAATTCGTCAAGCCTGTGTATTTGGCAGTGCTGGTAATGAAGTGTTGTATGCAACTGAAAATGATGAGGTAATTGTCCAAGAGTGTGTAGGAATGTGACATGTTTAATCAGTTACGTATCAAGTTATTCTGAAGACCAGCAGTATAATAGTACACCTAGAGAAAATTGCATGCAAAAATGTCTGATTGTTTTGTTTGCTGTTGAAACATTTTCATTTTAAATTGAAGGCTTCTTACCAGAATCATAGAGCAAAGAGACGATGGAGTTAGGTATTTGTTGCAAGTCCATAGTGACAGGATGAGAGGCAGTGGACACACACTGCAAGATGGCATTTTCTGATTCAGTAGTAGGAAAAAAATGCTATAAGAGGGGTTAAATCCTGAAGCAGTTGTGAGATTTGTTTTCCTTGGACATGTACAAGAATCTTTTGGACATGGCCTTGAGTCAACTGTTCTGTTTAGATCTTTGGTGAGCACAGGGGTAGACTAGTTGAACTTTGGAGGAAGCTCTCCGTTGCAACCCAAGTTACGAGTCTGTGATTCTTGTATAACAGGTTTTTGTGCTTGGCATGAACTGCAGTGGCTGTTTGGGAACAGGAGACATGCAGAGCACTATAGAGCCAAGGAGGTTGGATTCCCTGTGTGGCAAAAAGATAGCCTGCCTGAGTTATGGAAGTGGCCCTCATGTTGTTCTTGCTACAGAAGGTAACATATGATCTGAATATTGCTTCTTCAGAGAGTCCACTTAAATTCATCCAGCAGGTGTGAAAGGTCTGGGCTGGTAACATAAGAGAGAGAGTTGAGTATTTTGGGCTGTTAAATCAAAAGTATTTTAAATGGCAAATATCATATGTCAGCTAGCTTGTTATTTTCAAGAGTTTTTCAAGCCCTACTTTGACCTTGTTACTACTTTTGTATGGTTTTTTCTTTCACTTCCCAGTTAAGTTTGAAGCTTCTGATTGCTCTTGAAAAGCATTAGTGGCTACATTATGCCCCTTTATTCTTGTGCCAACACTGTCCTTCAGCTAAAATGCATCTTTTCCCTCCAATACCTACTTTTGGATGTGGTTTAAAGACCCATTATATTGCCCTCCAGCCTTCATGCTTCCTGCACTGACACTCTATTATCCACATTGTGGTAGTGGTTTTTATGTTCATAATTAAGTGCATTACACTTGAGGAAAAATTATTAATATTGTGTTCCTAGTGAGGTTCTGGTAGAGCCTAATTGATGATATTCACATTTACCTGTTTCTGTTAATGAGGGGAAATGCTTTTCAGTATTCTAGATTATGACTAAAAGTAGGTGAGGGGAATTATGTTGTAAATGTGTTTTTTACATTCAGTTGTGTTGCATCATTTCTTCCACTCTTCATGGCAGACCATTCTGCACACTTTTTTAATGTATGCACCTGTATTCCTCTGAGCTTTGTTACTGGCAGATCCCACTGACAAACTCATACTCTTTAACCTGATGATGAAGTACTGCCAAAGAGCAGGTCAAGAACTAATCCTTGATGATTTTTACTCATAACTCCATTTGCATTAATAGCTTTTCTTCAGCACAGCCCTTTAAGCTTACCTTATAGAGGGCTGTTATATGTTACACAATTCTTGTGTTAATTATGTCATTGCCACTTTGCTGTATGTTTCACATGTTTACTGAAATTTGTATTCACATATTGGTGAACTGAGGAAAAGGTTGTTCGCTTTTGATAGGATAAAGTCATTAGATTTAACCAGTTATTATAGAGAAGTATTGCTTTAGTGTAGAATATTTTGCCTTTGTAGTTCTGAGGGAATCCTCCTTAGGGAATATGTATATTGTAAGGGAATGAAAGCTTACTTTTTGAATTTTTCAAAATGGGAAACAGTGCCAGGGCATCGACAAGAAATTCTAAGTCGTTGTCAGTAACATAGTCATTGAAATGGGGACTCTCAACTGTCATTTCATCCTTTTCTCTTCTGTGTTACACCATCCCTTTTCTTGCAGCAGTATGTTTTCCTTTGCTATGATTATGCTGATACTATCCATTTGGATTTGTGGCCAGCACTATGTGAGCCTGGTAGCATTAGTACATCCATGGGCTGAGGAGCCCCATAGGTCATGTATATATTTATAAACTTAAGTATGCATATTGTTACTGAATTTGACTTTTTAGTTTGTAATTTTGTGTTGTGTACTCATTGGAAAAGTAGAGATTTTTCAACCAGCTCTTTACATTTTTCTCGTAGAAGGAGAAGTGTATACATGGGGTCATAACGCTTACAGTCAGCTGGGCAATGGTACAACAAATCATGGCTTCATTCCCTGTCAAGTCTCTACTAACTTGGTGAACAAGAAAGTCATTGAGGTTGCCTGTGGTTCTCACCACTCCATGGTGTTAACCTCTGATGGAGAGGTGAGTATAGTGCGAACCAGTGTCTGTTTTCTCTTCATGGAACTCTCATATGTGAGAAACAGGAGAACACTCTGCACCTCTAGCATTAGACCTTGCTTCCTCCAGTCCTTACAGTGCTGATGTGACACAAATGTTTCAAAAAAATTGAAACTTGTGAGGGTGTAGCTGTTTTGAAGTGTGTGCAGAGCACTGCTTTTGTGCCATTTCTACTTGTAATAACGAATTATGCAGCTAGTTCCTTCCTATGCTATGATCTACTTTAAATGCTTGGTGGCATTAAAGCTGATGTTAATGTAAATCACATTCACTGTATTTTACCTGCCAAAGTAAAAAGGAATTTTACCTGCCAAAGTAAAAAGTTTCCTGGAATTTGCCTTGGGGTGCCATTTGTGCCACTTAGATATTCTAGTTTGGGTTCTGGAAAAGTAGCAATGGATTCTTCCAGCATTAACTGCAGCCATCGTGTTTCTTCGCCTTTGAATGGAGGAACATAAAAGAATGGAATATATAAATGCTTAGATTCACGTATTTTTGTTAGAAACAGTTCACTTGTAAACCTATGCATCTTCCTATGTCTGTAAAACAATACATCCATTTTCACATAAAAAATGAAATTTTTTGTTCATATCGCTCTTTCCTCTCTTGAATGTGTACTTTGAACTGTATATTATAAAGCCATCCTTGATGACAATTCTTTTGCAACAGGTATACACATGGGGTTATAATAACTCGGGCCAGGTTGGATCTGGTTCAACAGCAAATCAACCAATTCCTCGAAGAGTTACCAGCTGCTTACAAAATAAAATAGTTGTTAATATAGCTTGTGGGCAGATGTGCTCTATGGCTGTGGTGGAAAATGGAGAGGTAAGAAATTTTAAGTGAATATTTGGACTGAGTTTTACTTCATGTAGTAACTTGGCATGTAGATAATTTCAAACCTGGTAGTAATGAGCTATTACTCAGAAAGGAAGTTTACTTTTCCAAACTCCCTTGAGTCTAGCTGCTCATACTGCTCGTAACAACCTTTGTTATTAGACCACTGCTGTCTTTAACATTCATATACAAATAAATTATTGTGTATACTAGAATCTGAAGTATTGTATGTGAGAATAATCAGTGAATGTGAGAATAATCGCTGAATGATATTTTAATTCTCAGTGCTTATATTCACACATCTTAAGAGGAAACAAAAGTACATTGCATATATTTTTTGTACTGGAGTACCTATTGAATCTCTCTCATACCTTTGTATCCTCTTTTCAAAGATGCAAGGAGGTTGTAAAGTTCTAGATTTTGTTCATATGAGCTGATGATGTTGGGCAGTATACATCTTGCTAGCTCTATTTCTCCAAACACTTGAGTTTAGAACTAAGTAGCTATTGACTGCAGTAAAACATAATGTCACTGAAATTATCAGAGCTCAGTGTTTTCCCTTTTTCTTGTGTTTGGCATAAAGCTGCCTACTCAAACTGTTGTGCACAGCTTCCATTTTATAATTGTTCTAGTGTGTTTTCTGTTAGAAGATTTTGGAATGAGAAATCAGCTCTTTGAAGAAGGGAGGTATTGTGCTGGGTTTACTCTGTGCTGGCAAGCAGCCATATGAGTCACTGATTTTCTGTTCTTCCTATTAAAATATTGTAGTCCTACATAATCTAACTCCTAAAGAGCATGAATGTGGAAGTTAAGAATTCTAGATGAGTACGTAACCAGCATTTTAAAGAAAAACGTGTGTGTACATATATGTTTATATAGGTAGGTATATCTGTGAATATGTTTGTGTTTACCTAAAACAAAAAAAAAAAGTGAATAGAAGCAAACAGCTAACAGTCCCTGTCTCTGTTTCGAGGTCTATGTCTGGGGGTACAATGGGAATGGCCAGCTGGGGCTGGGCAGCAGCAGCAACCAGCCCACACCGTGCCGGATCGCAGCGCTGCAGGGCATTCGTGTGCAGCGGGTACGTCTGTGCTGCTCCACCTCAAACCCTCCAGGAGCCTCTGCAAGAGTCCCATAGACAGCAAATGCTGCCTTTGAGGGAGATAGTCCTTTGTTTAAAAAGTGGCATCAGAATAAAACACGTGTCCTAAAGTGGACCTCTCCCAACAGGGGAGAAACTGTGACCCTGTGGAGTTCAGTGGAAATTTTGCCATTGACTTAAGTGAGGTCAGGATTTTACTTAGAGGACTACACCAGTAAAAATGTTTGTTTTGTTCTCTTCTTTTTTTTTCCTGTGAAGGTTAATTAAAAAATATTGCTGTTATTTTAGTAAATAACAGAGTCTTTCTAGGATATTCCATTTTCATTAACCTCTGCCTTTTTTTTCTGGAAAAAAAGCTGCAGTTTACCATTTTGTCTGTCTCGTGAACTGAATTCCATTTTAGAACTGCACTCCAGCCGCAGTGACTTACTGGTGTTTGGAGTCTGAATAAATTGCCTCCACTGCATTTGGCTAACATTTGGTATGATTCCACAGTTAGTCTTGACCTTTGAAGGTTATTGCTTTACCAAGTAGCGGGGCTGCCAACAGTGTAACTAGCAAACTGATAACTTCTTTTCACTAATAAGAAATATTTACCGTGACTGTAGGACTGATGCTGGAAGTTTTTAATTGATTAATGCAAAATAGAGGATACTGACAGGAAAATGATACAAGCTGTTAGAAGACATCGGTTTTGTAACTAGTGAAAATTTGCAAGAGCATTTGAACTTTGGATCCTATTTATTGCATTTACTCAGGAAAGCTATGAATTTTTGAAGTATTTTAAAAGAAACTCATTTCATGACATCATTTTATATTCAGTGCCTAGGATGTAGACAGTAGCTTTGCTGGTAGCCACTACTGTTGGATAGTAACATAATAAAGTGAGTATTATGTTCCCCTGTATTTCTTCTTCTGTTTAGAGAGTGAACACTCCAGCAAGCTTGGCTTAGATTCTGTTTCTGTTCACTTCCTTTACTTAATACCGATTAAGTAGATCTCCACTCAGTAAATAACTTGATGGTTTATTTCACTTAAAGTACATCACATGCTTCATGGATGTCAGTGGAGTATATGTGTTTATGGTGTGTCTTTGCAGATCATATAAAGGTAGGTGAGCTAGTTATGAATGATGTAAATTGGTTTTTGGTAGCTGTCTATCTCTACTAAGTTACACAAACTCCTGCAGAGCAGGACTGCTCTGGTAGTGTTGCCACTGTGTATCTGTCTGTATGTGGGGCATGTGCTGCGTATATGAAGTGGATTTTTTGAACAATCTGATGTGAGGAGGCAGCTCAGCAGGATCGAGGGGGTTTCCACAAGGAGTTATGAGTTGATACAGTTGTGGGCTGCCATCAAAATGGAGAGTTTTGTCTCTGCCCTCTCTTTGCTGGTTGATTGCTCCTGTTGCTTATCTTGTGCGGTTCTCAGACCCTGCTGTGAGAGTTTTCTTGCAGTGATGTAAGTTTAGAGAATTACAGAATGGCCTGGCTTGAAAGGGACCCTAAAAACCATCCAGTTCCATCCCCTGCTATGGGCAGGGACACCTTCCACTAGACTGGGTTCCTCAGAGCCCCAATGAACCTGGCCTTGAACACTTCCTGGGATGGGGACTTGGCTCAGCAGAGGATCCTCTAAGCACGAGAGCTGGCACAGGGAGGGGGCAGTTTTGTGTGGCTGTCAGTCAGGGGTGAGACAATCAGACAGGGAGACCTTAGCTATTTTTCCAGTGGCGAAGCTATTCATGGAGCAAGGTCAATGCAAGACAGACAATCTTCACTTTCCTGCATATTGTTCAAATTTGTCATATAACTTTCCTTCTTTCTCAGTTTCCATCTACTCTTTTTGCTCTGCTCTTGAAATTATCTGTCAGGGTTTCTCACTGGTAAATGTTTTTCCTCAAAGTCACCTCATCTACTTTCCTTCCATTTTTAATAAACTTACCTGTATTTTTAATTTTTACGGTAGCCTAGAATCAATGGCATTAACCTATAGCATAAGATGTATCTATCTGTATTAACTTACTATTGCATAAAAATGAGGTTTTGTTCTTTTTATTATTCCTTACAGGTTGCCTGTGGCTATGCACATACATTAGTGCTAACAGATGAAGGTCAGATATATGCCTGGGGAGCCAATTCATATGGCCAGTTAGGTACTGGGAATAAAAGTAACCAGTCTTACCCTACAACAGTTATTGTGGATAAGGACAGGTAATACTTACAGTCTTGCAATCAGACATTGGTTGACATACTCACAGAAGAGCTACATAAAATTATGGTATTTTTAATCTTTTTTTTTTATTTGGGAGAAGGAGCCTAAAATTTTTTGCAGTGGTTGATCTGCTAAATGTGAGGAGAATTTTCACTGAAAGTGCTTGAATCTGTCCCATAACCATCCCTGTAAAAGAGAAAATGAATATTCTGAGCCTGAATATGCTATTTTCTGCTTCGGCTCACACTGTACTTTAAAGGCCTTAATTGCAGTTTCCCTTCAGTGGTGTAGTTTCATTGCTTGAAATCAACAGTAAAGGCTTTATTGTCTGTGAATATAAATTGTATTTTTATATGCTACTTTTGACAAGAAGTGTACTCAGAAAAAGTGAAGGGTGGACATCTGCAATTTGTGTTATTTCTGCTATTAAATCTGGCTCATAATCCAGAAGAGAGAGAAAGGGAGGACTTCTTTCTTGGTATTGTTGCCTAAAAATAAAGCTTCCATTTTTGCAAGTTAAATATTTTCCTCTGGATCCTTGAGGGACAGTGGGGCAGTTGTTTCTGTTGCTGTTGTAAAGCCATGTATGTGTATGATCAGAAATCTTGATTTTGGGCTCCTGTTGTGAATAAGAAGCAAAGTGAGATGTCCCTCTTAACCCTGTGTCTGAGTACATCATTGTGAGGAAGTGGCATCTCTGCTCTGGTGGTGAGACATGGCCTGATCTTGAGCATTGCTATTTCTATGTGTGTGCTTGTGGTTTTGCTTCAAATGTTATTGATTTTTTTTCCAGACACTTTTAAAACGTTACAATAAGAATTTAATACAAGTTTTAATGTTGCATGCTACCTTTGGCTTTTGTTGGTCAGAATATGAATTCTTGGTATCAGTGAAAATATTGCCTCACTAAAGCCTGAGAGATTTGTGCATACAGCTTTAAACAAGTTGTTTCCCTGCCATTATCCCCAGGCAGCTGAGAACACAAGTAAACAAGCAGTAGTTCAGACTGCTAAACAGTGGATTGTGTAATGCTGTACACAGTGGGAGTTTTGACGTCCTAAATCAGTCTTGGGATTAGAGACATAGCCTAGCTAAAGGACACTTAGAAACAGCTTTAAGTGCTGTTTGGTTTTAAGTTTTAGTTTTCAAAATGGAATTCCTTTAAACATAAGTAATAATTATAGGAGTAAGAAGAAGTATGTTTAACTTGTTGGTTTATAATTGTTACCAGTAAGCAAACAGAAAAAAGATTTTCATTGTCTTTCAATTATATTTTGATGAATGCAATTATAAAATTGCATTCATCAAAATGCAATTTAAATTTTTTTAAAATGCATCCTTATTTCCTTCTTCATCTTCTCCAAGTATTTGTCCTCTGCAGCTTAATACAGCTACTCCCGTCACTGCCCAGCACCACCAAGGACATTCAGAGACTTGAATCTCATCATAGCTTTGCTTGAGAGAGCTGAGGGGTCAGCAGAGTATGTGCTGCAGCAGATACAGAGCTCTGCTGCAGCTCTGGCTGCTCTCTCCCAAGATGCTTTTCCAAAGAGAAACTTGGAGTGCGCGCTGTTTGCAGAAACACTGCCAGCCCTTTTAATTTTGCTGTGTGTGACCAGAAAGCATTCTTGCTTACATGCACGCTTAAAAGCACGTCTTGCACTAGAGAAAGACAGGAGGCAGTGAGCTGATTGGCTGCATTTTGTTCTTACTGAGAGTGACTCGCTTTTCTCCTTTGGTTTGTTGCAAATTCAGGGTGGTGGAGATCGCCGCGTGCCACTCGGCGCACACGTCGGCGGCCAAGACGCAGAGCGGCCAGGTGTACATGT
>JAYDZK010000001.1:53101694-53194812 GCA_034509185.1 Euphonia xanthogaster
GGACATTGTTATAAATACCTTTAAGGTATGGGAGGCAAGTAGAAGAGACTGAAACAAACAATGAATTGAAAATGCTGCAGTAGTCAGTGCTGTATGGAGACAGAAAACTACAGGAGATGAACTTGTGTAGGAGTTGCAAAGAGGAGACTGGAAGTCAGTGAGTTCTGTGCATTGAAAGAGAGGATAACAAGAGATCAGTAGATAGTAAGAGTGCCAGCTGCCAGTTACAAGGCATTTGTAACCCAGGTATGAGAAACAGAGGGTGTGGATGGCTGGGTCAAAAAGGACTTGTGCTTTCAGTGTGCTGTGCTGCTACAAGCCCAGCATGGCAGGGAAAAGCTCTACAGGAAGGCATGACCCAATGGTTTGGTTCTCTTAACAGCAGATTTTTCATTAAAATACTATTCTTTAGTTTCTCCTCTTATAAGCTTTCCAAAATTTTTTAGCATCTTCAAAGCAGAAGTATTTTTGGTTGGTCTGTATCTGGTGAAGTAGTTAAAGAATAGTTGAAGATATGTTTAGGTGTGTTGTGAAGTAGTAAAACTTGCCTGAACAAAGTACCAGAGTTCGTAAGGCCTGAGACACAATAAAAGGGATTGGCTGGATAACTAAATACATGTTATCCTCCTCTTCCTTCTGTGATTCAGTGTTTTGCTCTTTTAAAACATGTAACAGTTTAACACAATTGTCAGATGAGGAATTGGTTCACTTGCCCTGACGGCAGTATGTGCCAAACTCAGGAGTGTATTTTTGCCCTCCTCCCTACACCCACAGCTCAGAAAGAGGTGGAAGTGCAGCAAAGATTTCTTGATCAGAGACATGGGGATAACCTCTGTCTAAGGAATCATGGAATAAATCAGGATCTTCTAGTGTACTACATTAATATAGTAACTCCTGGTTTGAGAACCATGTGCACTGTGTCAGGACCTCAGTAGAAAACTGCCAAAAGAAGGATTATGAAAGAGGCCTCATGTTTTGAAAGCTTGAAAAGATAGATTTCCATTTTTTTGCCATTACATGTGAATGCTGCAAGTGAAAGATTATAGTGATGTGTGACATGCCATTCACATTGTAAATTCAATGAAGACTAACTTGACTACTGTATACATCTGTTAGGATTTAGGATGTATGAAAATATTTTTTCCTATCCTCAGAAAATATGAAGAGTTTCTGCTACAAGATATTTTAAAGCATATTTCTAATACACACTGTAGCAAAGTTTAGACTAATCATCTATTAAACAAATTAAAAAGACAGTATTTCTTAAAATTGCAAAATGAGTGACCGGGATTCTCTATAATCTATGATTCTATTCATACCAGTATCAGAAAAATTAGCTGCTGATAGTTTTAGCTAGCATAAAAGTTCACATTGACTGTAAAGCAGCTCAGGTTCTAACAGTACCATTTCAGAAGTCTGCTGGAACTTAAGGTGTCACCATCTTTGATTATCTACATTTTTTATTTCCTCTGTTTTTTTGCTTCCTCTATTCTCATTCCTTTTCTACTTTCCCAGTAGCTGTTGATGAGAGATACTTGCTATACCATATTTCTTCTTTAAGGATATTTTGTGCTTCAGTTTATGCTTTAGTTACATCTTGAAACACAGAATCTAAGGAAAAGTTTTCAAAAGGAAATGCACAGGTAGTCTGCTGAGTGTCTTGCTACTATTAATCCCAGGCTGCAATGTTTGTGTAGTTAACATAGAATCAAATTGGCATGGGTTACTCTTTTTGCTGTCACCCTTGAAGAGTTTTATAATTTATGGATTAATTCTGGCTTCCTTGCTGCTGGCTCCAGCTCTGGCTGCAGAAGGTAAATAATTTTTCTTCACAGCAAGTTGTTGCATAGGAGCCAACTAAAGGAGACTGAGCCAGAGTTTGAGTGGGAAGAATTTGCTGCATGCAATCCTGGTTGTTTGGCTTGATGGCTTGTACCCATCCTGTGCTGAACTGCTGAGCATCCTCTTACAGTGAGACCAGGACAAGACAGAACCCTCTGTGCTATCTGGGAATCCCATTAGACAGAGGGATTCAATTCCTAGGTTTGCCATGAAAGACACATGTATCCTAACATGCAGTTTGTGTTCAGCATCATCCCCTTTTCCATCATACTTTGCTTTTATTTCCAGCATAACTAGCAGATCTGCTGTTTTTCACAGGCCATTCACTAGTGAATGCAGTGCAGGGAGGACAAGAAATGAGTCATTGATGCTCTAGTTCTGTTTGGGGCAATTTGATGGTTTCACCTGTTGGTAACTTTTCTAATGAATGTGTAGTAAATTCTAGTAAATGTGGTGGAGTTCTAGAGTTGATTTAGGTGGCTGCTCCTGTTTTCTCCAAGTGGGTTGATTGAATAGTTTGTATGAAAAAATTTCATCCTATCATTTGTGATCTCATCAAGAGGATAGGAAAAGGGATTGATAAAGGACACAATCTGGTATATTCTCTGCTAATTAAATGACAGATTTGAAACAAAGTAATAATGTTAATAATTTTATCAGTCATTCATAATATAAATCACTCACATTTGTTCCTAGGACTTGGAAGAATTTTGCTTCAGATTTTGCATAAACCATTTGACTGTTGTTACACAAACTCAAGGCTTTGCAGACATGGACCATGACCTCCTGAAAAACTTCATTAGCAAAGCCAGCAGAGTGGGAGCATTCCGAAATTGAGGTCTGACTACTACCAAGCTGAAGAGCACGTCCTCTTCCCTTCTGGAAATACTTTTCCTTTGGAGAACTCCTCCGTGGTCAGAATGTGCAATGGTTTGGAAAGTCTCAGTGACCATCAGCTTAGGGAGTGTGTAGAAGTCCACTAACATGTAGGCTTTGTTGTAAGGACGGCTACAGTGTAGGTGTGTGGTGACTGTTCATTGCCAACAGCCAGAATTTAACACAAAAATCTAATGCAGTAACTACCCTTTAACACCCAAAGTCAAGCAAACTAAGCTTGTCATTATCTAGTCTGTCTAATATTTTTTTTTAACAGTCTGTGTTTGGATTTTATGGGACAGTGACCTCTTTGCTGCTCAAACTTTCATCGTGTATTTTTTGTGTCAAAACTCAGTTAATATGCCCTAATGGGCTTCTTTTTATAATCCAGTGGAAATACAAACTTGTTTTTCTGGTCATATGGTAAAGTACTGTAAGTCCTTTAGGATGAGAGGCTTTCTGGTTTGTAGGAGGGTATGTCTCACTTGTTGTTTATTTGGAGATAATTTGTGAGGGGCTTCAGCAGGATATTACAGTTTTGAGTTCCCAGCACTTGTCTCATTGTTTAGCCATAATGAAAAGGATCTCCCTTGCCATTACACCAGGCATGTCCCTGCCACCCCAATGGAAGCACTCACCAAGTTTGTCTGGGATGTGAATTGTCATGCTGTGAGTTTTACTACTAAGGAAACTACCTAGTTACAAACCCAAACAAGGTTCCTTCAAGTTCTGCTTGAGGCTTATTTATTCCTGTTTTACTATCTCTCCTCAGACAGATCAACTTCAAAAAAATGGAGAAAAAGGTGATTTTGAAGTGGTAACTTCAAATTAATTAAATTTTAAGAGTGAACCGACACTATATTCCAAATGGTGATAAAGGTATCTTGTCCAAATAGGGCATTTCAGATTCTCCTGTGGTCAGAGCTGTGAGGTGACCACTCTTCAGGAGAGAGGAAATGCCCTCTGGACATGCCTCTCTCCCACCACTGATCATTGGTGGCTAAGGTAGAGTAGATGCTTCATTCCTAACTGGCTGAAGTGAACATTAAGGTGAAAAACCCACCCAGTGCGGCACAGAGAGAGGTTTGCCCCATTACAGAAGATGTGGAGCTTATGGAGCATTTACTTGAATTTTCTATCAGGTAACTGAATTAACCCTGAGAATTTCAGATTTTGACTGAGTGAAGCGACTTCAAGTGCCTTTTGCAGTATTTTACGAATGGAGAAGACAAAAAGCTGGATGACCAGGCTCAGCACACTAATGTAATTATGTAAGTACTCATGCAGCCTTCCTGCAGGTCTCTGCTGTGCCACAGCATCCTTCGATGATGCTTTCTAATCCTCAAATGTGGTTTCTAAGAACTTAAATTATCACATCTTCATGTCTAAGGTGGAAATAGCTGTTCTTTACTATATTGGAGGCTCATTTCTCAAACAATCCTGTTCTTTGAGGAAGAGTAGGAGGAAAAAGAGGAAGAGGAGTAGTGAGTAGTACCCCCTTCACCCCAGGCCCTGTGTGTGTGAGGGGAAAGGTGAAGCACACAGGTAGCAGAATTTACTTAGGAAGAGGGTGATGAGCAAGTATTTTAAAAAATACTGTGGTAAATATTTCCTTGTGTTTGAGATATTTGCCTCAGACCCTCACTAGATATTTATTGGATTATCTACTGCTAACAAGCACATTTTGCCACCCCCTCAGTGATGAGTATGACTTCCTCTAGCAGCGTTAAGTCTGTTCTTAGCAGCTGTGTCAGTATTTTGTATTCAAACAAAAGTGGTCAAAGCCTTTCCAATACATAATGCAGATTCATCAGAAAGACAGCTTTGCTGGGGGAGGAGAGCAGTTTTGTTAAGTTTGTTTTGAGAAGTACTTGACACCAGCACACAGACAGAGGTTACTGCAGACAGTGAAATAGGGTCAGCACAGGGCTGTCCCCTGTGTGCTGTAGCCCAGCGCTGATCATACCAGTGTGGGCACAAGGGATTCCACGTAAGCCAAGGCTGCAGATCCCTGGGTAGGCCTGAGATGCCAGATTCACCTGCCAGCACTTCCTTCAGGGTAGCAGTGCACGGAATGAGGGCATACGACCACAGGGGCAGCAGCTGGCACCAGCCCCTGTCCCACCCACCCCCATGGCATCACCCTGGCACACATCCAGTCTCACTGGGAAATAGAACCGGCTGGGAACCCCCACCCCTGCTGCTGGCTTGGCAGTGGTCACTCCAGGTTTCCTAAGGTGTGGATTATGAAAGGTCTCTCCACAAGTTTCTGTTGTTTTACTCAGAAGAATCAAACAAAGAACTATATACGTGAAATGATGGGTTTGGTTGTTTTTTTTTTTGACTCAGCATCTGATCAGAAAACTTCCCTGGCTCTCTGGGGACACTACTGCATGGAATGATAGCACTGGAGAGAGGCACCACTCTCCTCCATCAGCTCAAGTTCATAACAAAGTAGTTGAACAGAGACTGCAGCTGAAATGGCATGCTGCTTGGAACAAGACATTTTTGGCTTAATAGAACAAAGTGTCATTTTTTTCCAATTTACTTCCTTCCTGCTCATTATTTCCAGCCAACCATACACATTAAAGCCTACTTACAATTTCAGAATGATTGACAAAGCCTGTAATTTTGAGAAAAAGCATCGCTGGACTGAATGAGGGTGATTCTAAAGGTTCAATGTGTCAGCATTGCCTTTTATTTTGTATCATCTGACCTAGATGTGATAGTGTTCCATTCATAGAAACATTTATTTATTTTAATTTTTTAATTTTCATTGCATGTGTTCAAAGAAAAACCACCCTTACTGGCGGCTTAGGTGGTTAAATGTGGGTGCATGGATGTAAATATTGCTTGAAACCCAACCGTGGGACATTTCGGAAGAAATTAGGGATGTGTTTTACTGTGGTGAGATAGACTGCAACAGCCTTGTGTTTGTGTATCTTGCAGGTTAAATACTTAATAAAAGTATTGTTCTGTTTTAGGATACCACAGAAAAAAGGTATTTAATAAATAAGTGAAAATTTGGTCAAGCAGAAAGTGTCTGGGGTTTAAATAAAAAACACTGTTCTGCTTTCCAGAAAGGAGTCTGAAAAGAAAAAATTACAGGGGTAGGATCATTTGAAGGTTCTCCTAAGTTACTGAAGCTAAAAGCCAGCACTGCCTGGTCATCTAGTATCCACCTGTAGAGTTCTGTTACAATGCTTGGTAACTATGTAAACTGCTGTTTTTATATCATCTGAACACTTTCCATGGACTTTCCTTGTAAAACAAAGCATTTATTTGCCCCAGAGAGGCAGGATTCATTGGCCACCACCCAATGATGTAGAAAGTTTACAGCCTGATTTTACATAAATGATTTTTTTGTTCTATATAAACTTACCTGGTTTAATAAACCATTAATAAAAATGCCATAAATATTTAAAACAGTTTGAACGGGACCTTTTTTCCTTTCTTTTCAGTAAAAATGAAGAAAGTTTGATGCTTGTAGACTGAATTGACTGTATGGGGCGGGGGGGAGGGGAAGTAAAGCAAATAATATTTCACAGAGGTACCTTGAAAGCTATTTGTGGTCTTAGGAAATCACTGTCACCAGATAAGACATTTGTAAGCTGGAGAATTTCTTTCTTTAAAAGAAATCAGTGCCCTGGTGACTTAATAAACTGTGATTAATAAAATGGTCCTCAGAACACCAATCATTGTTTCTTAAGCAAATGTATATTATGACAAGCTTGCTATTTTTAAAATATTTCAGCTTGTACTGTGTGCTGGTATCGCACAGCCATGATCTTCTCCAGCTGCTTCACATTTGACACAGGTGTCTTCCTGCAGCCACTCCTGTGCCTGAAAATGTGCACTTGCACATTCCCTGTGGCTGTGCTGGTAGCTGTGAGGAACCTGCTGTTTAGTACAGCCCCTCTGCCCAAGCACTCCCTCAGCACAAAATCCTTCACTTGCAAGTCCAAAGGCAGGGAAGAAGAAATAAGCTCCTATGACATATAAGAACAAATAGCATTTGGAAACAGTGGACAGCAGGAAGAGATTAAGGGATAAAACAGCAAATGAAGAGGCTGGGAGTCAGCTCATCCACCTTCACATGGCTACAGAGCCAGGCTGATCGGTTCCATTCCTTTAAGCACCAATGGACAGAAATGGGCCTTTAAAGGATACAATTTACCTGACCTCATCTTACACCCAGGGCAGCTTCAGCTTTCTACAGAAATTGATGCTTGGTTTTAAGCACCTAAAATGGCCATCACATTTTGTGCCCAGCTGCTGCTGTGATTCCAAATTTTCTTTTTTCCTGGAACAGTTTCAATATTCCAGGCCATTTTTAGTACAGCAAGGTCTCACTCTAAGAAAAGTGCTGTCAAACACAGTAAGATTTCCATATCTAATAAAAAGCCATTAGTTTCAGTATGTAGCTATTTGGATAGGTACCACAGGAAATCACCTAATATAAGAAAATCACTGACTGTAAATCCTTTAAAAGCTATTTTATTTATCTCGAAAGGCAAGAAACTGATTAGTTGTATAAAATAATATTGTACATTGGATGTAAAGCCTTCAGTCTGTTTGACCAAAAAAAAAACAAAACGTTGTCACAGTAAAGAAAGAATGAATCTGTTTAGATGCTGGACTCTGTATCATCCCTCTAGCCAAAGGACAGCTAACACAGCTTACAGTCAGTGCACCCCAATGTTAACATATATCCTGTCTGTAAAACTGCAAAAAGTGAGAAAATAAACATAAGGTACTCTGGAAAGTTCTGTACGTTTTTCAGTAAGGAAGTTGAAGCCATACTGAGTCTAAAACACCCCTCAATATTATTTTTAAATTAATTTACAGTTTTTGCTGCTCATAGAATTTTTAGTAGTTCTAGGGTTAGCTCTGAATCAACACAAGAACTGGATCTTTAAAAAACTTCCTACTCTAAGTACTCTAGGATCAGCTAAACAATCTGTGAATAAGCTCCCTGGAAGACACTGGTTTAAAACATTTGTGTCATTAATAGCATTCTTTTTTACTGTACCTGTTCTTAACTTAAGAACCTACAAAAGCTAAAATTCGTAAAAATGGGTAATTTTAAAGCAGAACAATTGATTTGCTTATATTTTAATCCACTGGAAACAAAATGTGCTTCTGTTAATTGGCTATTTTAACAAAACTTTCTTGTTGCAAGAAAAGTTCCAGTGTCTGAATCAGTAACTTACAAATACAAAATATGAAAAAAGTATTGGGTGATTTTGTTTGGGTTTTTTTGCTAGTTGCAACCATTCACAAGTTGCCCAATTAACTGCCTTTTCAGTAAAGGCAGATGGATTTTTCCCAACATGGGTTCACCACGTTCAGGTTTTTGCAGATGCTGCAGTAAGGCCAACGGGGGATGCCCTGTGCTTTTAGAGACCAGGCTGTTCTTACCTGGAACCCAACTGGAGACACTCAGCTTCCAGCTGTTCTCAAGCTATTTGGCTTGGCTACAATTAGGTGAAAATTTGAAGAAATCAAGAAAATTCTGCATCATTAGAATTTTGAAATCTTGTGCATACCAGGTATGGTTTAGGTTTGTTGGTTTTTTGGTGGTTTTTTTTTTTTTGGTGGTGTTTTTTTGGTTTGTTTTTTTGTTTGTTTGTTTTGTTTTTTCTTCTATTACTTGAGATTTCCCAAGATAAGAAAGGGCACATCAATTACTCTGCATATGGGGAGAAGCTTCAGCTTCTGGGCAGTTTCAATGTGGGATTCTGGGATGAATCTCTATGGGATTCATACTCCATGAAATTCAAACTGAGGGACAGTGTAACTGCCTTCCAAAATGACACTGGGGTGGGAGCTGGGGAAGCAAACAATTTAAATTTAACAATTTAAATTACAAAATGCCAAGTGTTGGTTTCAGTAGTAAGGCTATAAAATGAGTTCACTTTGAATTCAGGTTGTACTCCTGAGGTGAGGCCCCTTCTCTGCGAGGCCCCCAGCTGCTGTCCCATTTAATTTAATGGGAATTTGATGTGGTAATTATGAACAGAGACAGGAAATCTTTGCAGTAATTGGCCCACCATTCTCAAAATTTGCAAGTAATGAAAATCTAGTAATCAAATCTAAGAAACAAAATTAGTGCATTTCAAATCATTCTAGCTAACATTTCCTCTTTAGACATAAAAAAATCAATCCAACAAGACTGAACTGGCTTAAATCAGTAATGCTGCAACAGGAAATTCAGACACTTTCCACTTTTTGAGGATTTTTAAAAATCCTCAAAAAATATATAAATTAAATTCAGTGGCTTACATTGTATATATGCTACATCATAAGGCAAAGTATAATGGAAAACATTTAACAATTTTAAAAGTACAAATGTTTTCACCTAGCAGTTTGGAATAGAAAGCAACTAAAAAGCAACTCTATTAATGAAGGCTGAAAAACAAAAACAATCTTAAGAGGGCTGGCAGTGCAGCCCCTGGTCCTGAGAAGAATCTCACTTTTCTTCACTGGCTGAGGTATCATTTCCATCATTCAGCTTCTGCTTTTGCATTCTTGTTCGGGTAGATGCTACAAGAAAACCCAACAAAGAAAAAGAATGAAATATTTCTTCATAATTACTTTGGACTACTGGAAAATTTTGTGATGACACAAGAAATAGAAGTACATTATTCTATTGTAAACAAACTGAATCCCTCATTATAGGATGGACACCTGATTTTGCACTGTTTCAACCACTCTTGCTCAATCTTACAGATCTTACGAAATTCCTTCCACCTGTTCACTCCAGTTCTCATTGTCTCTGTCCCCTCATTGTGTCCATTTCCATCCTCCAGGTGGGCAGATGGTCTGTGTCACATCAGGAATCTCTCCAGGCAGAAGCTGCGGGCTGAGCAGTGCCCACATCCCAGAGACAGCCTGCCCAGGAATGCCTTTTCCCTTCAGTGGCACACACCACCACCACTAGACACGAGACAGAGCTCTCCTTAACCCCTGTCATAAATCAGCACTGAAACATTTTCCCTACCTTAAAATAGAGGTGCCTGGATCCACACTCATAGCTGTCTTGATGAGCAATGTAAGAGTTTTTAATGGGCAAATCTGCTCAGCTGCAGAGCTCGGATTTTCAGAGTGTGAGAAACTGGCCAGGCCAAGTGTGCTCCTTCTCACAAGTGGAAAATACAACTCAGACGTGGGGGTGGGGCTGTTTTGCTTTTATGAGCTAGATTTGAATTTCATTTCAAAACAGAAAAGTGATGCCTTAAGATCTGAAAGAAATGCTGACCCACAGAAGAAAAAGCAGTCTCAGACATTTCCCTATAAAAGCAAAGCAAGAAAAAACGCACATACGGTTTTCCTGTGTACATAAATTTCCATTTTGTAATCTGCATTTTCAAGATTACATGCAGGAAGTACAAAAGCTAAGCAAATTACCCAGATCACATCAGTGTTGAACAGTGTTTTCATCTGAGTGGGCCCAAGCTCTCTTATCCAAGGCACTCAGTGCTCTACATATTATGAGAAAAGTTATACTCACTCATTTCTGCAAGCTTTTGTTGGAACTTGGACTCCTGGGGTAGGTGTTTGCTACAGAAACAAAGCATAAGGTTAAGTTAATAAAAATAACTTTTTACCTTCATTACCCAAACTTTAAATCACGGGAGTCGCTTTTTGACATCAAAGCATGTAACTGAGGAGTTTCATCTCTCACTTGATACAGCTGCTAAAGCTCACTAACCTCAAGATAGGGTATCAGGAAGAAGTTAGGATGAAGGCCCTGAGAGCCCAGTAGATGCAAAAACTCTGAAAAGCCCAGGGCAATCTCTCACCTTCCATCTGCCTCGTCTGTCCCCTCTATGTCGAAGCGCAGCCTCTTCAGTGGCTTCGGGGCAGCAGCTCCCACTTCTGCACTGCGCTTCAGCTGGCCCTCACTGTTGCACAACATCTGGTTTATTTTTTGAAACTTTTCAGAAGTCTGAAGTGACAAGAAAATAGGAAAAGAATTGCCAATAAATCCTGAAACCACTCCAACTTTCCAGATTATCCAAAAAAACTAGGAGTTCTTAAAACTCTGGAGTTTTAAGAACCTTTATCTTGTGCCAAAGCAACTAAAATAAAATGCAACACATTTTGAAGGTGCAGTCTAGATATTTGAAAGGAGTTAACAGGACTTCCCTTTAATTACTATATTAAATCAGGTAGACTCATTAGCCTGCTCTAGAGATGTGAGCAGGCTACCCCATTCCTCCAAAAGTACATGCATTTAAGACCAGACATCACAGATGTTAAAACTCACCCCAAATGATTCTCCAATGGACACCAGAATTCTGCCAAATGAAGAAGAGAAGTTTAAGCTCCATTTTAACTTTGACAGAAGCATCAACTCATTGCACAAGTTAGCACAAGGCATTAACAAGGTCTCTTTCTCTTTCTCTCTGCATTAACAGTGCAAATCCATACTGTGCTTTACTGTGTTGAGACATTTCTCTTTGAGCCACTGAATGCTCAATCACCAAATGAACTATATCACACAGACAGACATGAAATTGTGGCTTGAAAGAATCAGAGGCCCCCATAGTCTGTTCTGTATCAGCAAGAAGAGCCTTCAGTGCTGGGTACCCAGACAATCATCCTCTCATCTCTACCTTCAGGTGTCTGCTAATCAAAATCATGCAGCACTTCAACCTAAAATACACAAAAACATTTAAACTTTTGTGCACAGTGGGACTGACTTGATCCTAGTCTGAAAAGCCACTGGAAACTGGTATATTTACTGTCATCCTCATCTGCTAAGAACCAGTAACTAACAGTTTGAAATGTTCTGTTCAGCCAGCTAAACAAACATTTTGTTGCAAAAAGGTATCTTCTCTTTAAAGAAGCTGACAAAGCTCATCTGTGTTTTTCAGGAGTATGATGCAGGGTCAAAGCCAACAACATTAATAGCAATCAGGTCAGGAAACTCTTTGGTGGGGGGTTAAAAAAAAAAAGAGGAAAAAAACAACAAAAAACCTCCTTGAGCACAACAGAAAAGCACTGAATGATGAATAAAGATTTCAAATACAGGAAAAAAAACCACTTAACCAGAAATTATATGACTACTGACACAGACTACTGACAAGCTAGACTGCAATTTTTCCATTTGCTTCCACTAAAATGCCCCTAAGACCTTAAATTTAGTCTAAAAAATGCTTGTCAACAACGTACCTAGACCTTGGAGTCATCTTTGTGGGTGACTGAAACCCATCAGAGAATTTGTATGGGCTCTTCAGAGGTGAGATGTAGATGTTATTGCCAGCAGGGACACGCCGAGGAGAGTTGGAGAACTGGTAAGGACTGCGAGGAATGTGTGGGATTGGTGACAGAGTGGGAGGCTATAAAAATAATAAAATAATCATAAACCTTTATTGCCTATATATTTCTAGTCTATTGAATAATGAACAGAGCTAATGGCTTACCCTGCTGGAAGCATACTGCAAAATGTTTGTTTTCAGCTTCTGCATAAACACTAAGTTGTAAAAGACTATGATGGAGTCATATTGTTCTTCTCGGATAAGAACACGTTTGAAAGTCTGCAGAGTGAGAAAATCATACACAGATTAAAAAAAAAATAAAAGGAATGAAAATTTTACATTTGACAAACTCATGAAGTCACTCAACGTCTGTGTTAGATTAAGAGCTAGGATGGCACATGAGTTGTGTGCAAGCCACTGAAACTTCTCTAAACTGTTGGGATTTTTCCAAATGTGTTTGAACACCAGCACAAGCACCTACTTCATTACCTGGCACAGCCCCTTGGTGTGAACACAGTTCTAACATTTTCCAAATTTAAGAATGATTTGCTTTCACACACATGTGTCAAAAAGTCTAGACTACTGTGCATGCCTTGGAAGGCTAAAAAACTCATTACTGACCTGATGGAGATAAAATAGTTCTATAGGCTTAGAGACAGAAGTCTGGAGTTTAGCCAAGATCCACAAATACACTATGAGAAATTCTGCTACTGAGAGGATGCTACAGTTCCATTAACTGGTGAGGGTTTTTCTATGGATTTCATTACTGTGCTGTGCAAAACTTTCAGTACCTTGAAGTTCCTGTGAAGGAAGGAACTTCTTCATGTTAGAATTAAGCCTGCAACTTTAATACATACACAGCTGTTTGATATATAGCCATACATCTCTATTTGCTACCAAACCGTGTTGCTGTTGAAAGCTTCTGTAGAAAGTGATCTGCTTCTCTTCCCTTAATGCTCCAAGGAAGTTAGACAACTCATGAAGAAACTTGTGTTACTTTTGAAAATCTTATTAGCTCTAGACATAAATTTTTCATCTAGACTCCAAATACAGACATAAATCATTGTTACATATTTTTCAAAAGATGGAATGAAATTTGTTTTCTGAGGAGAGTTACCAAACTATTTATGCAAGATGTTTAAGAGATATTTAGTATTAGAGTCAGTTTTCTCCTCCACAAAATGGAGATGCAGTGAAGCAGAAGTTTTCTGGTTTTTTTATGGAGGAATAACATTTAAGAACTTCCATACCTCTTGATTTGTGTTGCAAAGCTCCTTGTATGCTGAAACTATCATTTTAAATCGAAGATCTACATTCTTTACTTTGCATATGCCATACATGGAACACATCATGATCTATTAAAGAAACAAGACAACTGAACATTAATTCAGCTTTTTCAAGTTAAGAAATAACTTTCTTTTACTGATTTTGCTCTATAAACTAGCAGACAACTCAACTTAAAAAGAACTTCTAGAACATAAGTAACATAATGCTACCTCCATTTCTATGAGACAAACAGCTAATTGAAGCTTCTCAAACTCCTGCCATGTGCTGCAATTTTAGGGTAGAATAACAAAAAGAATTTATCAGCCACGCATGCTGTCTTCACAAAGAAATTCACTGTATTTTTATGCAAATTATTAGAAATTGTGGTCTGTCTTCGTTATTTTGATAAAAGCTCAAAATGGTGTCTGAAAGTGCCATATCAAGTAACTGCCAGTGCTTAAAAAACTGAGATGACAGACTTCAGTCTAAACTAAGGCCTCCTTTCAGTGATCAGTAGATTAATAAAAACCCCAGAGTACATTTCTAATGGCTAAGAACATACAAAGAACATTTTGTTCAGGAGAGTCTTTTTAGAACTTTTTTTGTCCATGTTACCTGGTCCAGGTGCCTGTCTCTCATTAGCTCATACTCATTTTGCAGTGTGTGCTGGAAGAGGGTCCAGATCAAGGGTTCCAGGTCAGGATGGTCAGAGAGAAGGTGAAGGAACAGGGTATGGAGTCGACGATAGGCCAGTAGATACACTTCAGAAACAAAGAAAAATAAACTGAAATTGTTGCAACAGGAGTATACAAAATGAAAGGAATGTAATGAAGGAGGGACAGCATTGTACTCTTCACTGTCTCCAAAGAAAAAAACTACCAGACATCAAGTGAAGGTCATAGAAGCCAGGCTCAAAATAAATGGAAAAGGTTTTCATACAAGAGACAGTGGACAACATCGAAGGCCACTCCAAACACCACTGCACATGTCAATTCAAACAAGCATCTGGAACATGAATCTGCTGAGAGTTAATAAGCAGACACAGCACAAAAGGTTCAGCAAACCCCCCAAGTGGGATAAACATCAAGCCTGGGAAAGCACCAGCCATGTCTGCCCAGTTGTCCAGCTTCACATGACATCTCTTTATGGTCACTGCTGGGAAAAGGATGCTGTGACAGAAGAACCCTCCATCTGAGCCCATATGGACATTCTTACAGCCAGGACAGGGAAGTTTCCAATTCTAACTTGCAGAGTGCACACAGGAACCACCTGCTGGCACCATTTTGCCCTTTCTTCCAGAGGTTTGCCCGGTGTTCACTACAGATTCTACAACAAACTTTTCAGAAATGCTGAGTGCCAAAACCCAAAAAAGGATAAAGAGCAAGAGATAACTCTGCAATGTCAGCACATGCAGGAGGAACAAACCTTTCTTGTAGAACAGAGAGAGGGAGGTAGATTTCTGCGGTTTCTGCGGTGTTTGGGGGGTCACAGCAGGTGGAACATCTGGAGGGGAAGTAGCACTTAGAGGGGGTCCAGATGCCTTCTTCTTAGGAGATTTCACAGGAGAAAGATAGCTGGAGGTTCAACATATATTAAGCATTTAACATCACAGGATGAAGAAATTTCATTATGCAATTCTATATGAATAATACTTGCAGGAACTCTTCCCTTTTCCCCATTAGAAGAAATAAATTGCTATTGTGACCTGTTATCCCCAACAGCTGATACAGGGACTTGTTTATTCCTTGGCAAGTAATGTAACAGTTTACAATTGCATATTTGATAGGGCTGGGGAAAAATATTTCAACATTTGATTTAACTTTCAATGTATAATAAATATCTGCAAATACAATGGTTTAACCAAGCCTAAGAAGTAGGAAAACAGAATACAGCTGGATTTGAATATTAAGGGTAATATCGATTTCACATCTCCCTAGACCTCAGGCATTCACTTACAGGTCTGCAGCAGTGTGGTTATGCTGGAAAGGTGTATTGGGAGTAGAAGTGGGTTCAGGCTGATCAGCTTGGCCTTCTCGCTCTTTTGACTGCTTGATAAGATCAAACAGAGGCGATCCCTAGAAAAATGACAGGAATCCTGCATCACACTAAGAACAGACAACAACTCTGCATGAATTTAGTTCCTTCTCTAAACCCCACCACCAAAATGTGAACCTCAACAGAAGGTTAAAGCTTTGAAGTACTTCCGAACACTCATACTTTGCAAGATGAATTTTAACCATTTAACTTTGAGTTATTAAATACATCAAATGCTTTTTTTCCTGTTTCAACAGCAGTCCATTAGATGTAGGTTAACTGCAGATTTGAGACATCTGTATTAGCTGTATTCTAGAGTCCCTTACTACTTCTCATTAGAGCCATTTCTGAAGAGAAGAGTTATCAATACAAGAAAACACACAAAAGGTCACATTTCAAAAAACACAGAACAATACAAACAAAAAATCCTCCCAACCACCCCAAAAAATCCAAAACCAAACCAAACAAACAACCACCACCCAAAAAAACCCCACCAAAAAACAGCTGAAGGAAACCTCAGCCCATTGGTGACTGAAAGTTACTGCTGTACCTAGTGTCAATCCATTTTTGCTTCAACATCTACCCAATATTTTACATTTAACAATATATAATATATAAACCACAGTCACTTAACTGCACTGGGGACTATTTAGTCTCTGCAGTATCACGTTCCAGAGCCACCCCTGAAAAGAGTTAGAGTGACTCTGGATACAGTAAGTCTCTGCCTTCATGGCCCAAAGCAAACCCTAATTTTGATTTGAAGCTAACTACCAGTACTTTAACCAAGTCCTGTGGAAAACAACAGAAACTAAGAGCTCAAAGTAGGAGGTGAGAGTGTAGGAGCAGAGAGAATGTAAGTGGAATGGAGGAGGTTCTGGCTGAAACCACATCAGCCCTTCTGCTGATGTTAGTAATAAACAGCAGTCCTGCAGACACAAAGTCTCAGCCTGCTTGCATGTCACACACAATAGAATTATGCTGAGACAGCAAGACTACATGGGAAAGTATTTTGACACCATATTTATAAATAAATTTGAAAGCACAGGGTTGATGGCTTCTGTTCATTTTCTTTAAACAGGAGACTCATCCTTGAGTACAATGTTGCCTCTCACCAGTGCAGCATCAGAACTCCTGAAGCAACAGAGGAACATTTGGGTGGCAAATATGTGCCTGATTGAGAGTGAGAGGCAGGGGAAGAAGTGTCCATAAAACTCAGGATTAAGTGGGCATGCAGCATTTTCCTCAAATGATCTTCCCAAAAGACAGCAGTAACTTCTGTTGGCTCATTGCTCTGTACACAATGCACTGTCTGATGGTTCTTGGTCTGTTTGACCTTCCAAATGCACATTTTAGATATTAAAATGCACTGGCACAGATGACAAATCTATAGCTATAAACAGGAGCACAGCAGGCATGTAAAGTATGCAGCATCACCTGGCAAAGGCAATAAGAAATAGCCTAGTAAAATTAGACTACATATACTAGAATTAAAACTAGCATTAAGACATTCCTTATTTAGACTTATTCCTAAAAAAAACCCACCTTTTTTAAAGTGCATCAAATAGAAATTCAGAATAACAAGATCAGAGTGATGAGATCTACAATTTTTCACACTGCAATTTTTAAATTATGATTTTGGCAATACTGGAGCTGTTTCATCCATAGCAGAAAAAAACATCAGTTAGTGATTCATAACCACATAGTTGTTTCTCCATCATTTCTCAACCCGTTCAGCTCTTGGGCTGGTTTGCATCATTTTCCCCTTCATTTAGGAGTGCCCGCACTTCTCACTTGTGTCTCTCAGTGCTACCCTTGCTGGAAACACAGGCACATGACCTCCATTGCTCATTCTTCTGGCCACTTGGCCTCTTCCTTCACCAGCACTTCACTTTGCTCTGAGAAACCCAAATTTCCTTCCCAGAGCAATCATTGCTGAGATATCTTGGCTAAGAGTGAACCCTACTTCATTCACATCACAATTTAGTGATTAATGACTGGAAAAGTATTGTTTTTAATGAAGGAGGAAAAGGGGTTGATGAAAGGGAATGAGAGGTCTAGAAAGAGAAGCAAAAGTTACTATTCTTGAGTTAGCACTTGAGACCAGCAGCTCCAGGTCCTCTCTCACTCCTGCTCCAATTTTGATCATATTATTCTGAGTGTGATTCCACTAGATGAGGTATGGGGACACAGCAGTTTGCTACGCACAGAAGGGATCTGCCTATTTCTGCATCATTTCCACTCCTCTTCTACCTGCCAGCCTCAACAACCAGACAACTTCCACATAAATCAACTAAACCATCAGAAAGCTTACAGAGAAAGCAAACCCAGATTTAAGTCTGCTCTGGAGAGAATCACAGAGCCAGAACAAGCACTAAGAACAGACAGGGAAGCCACACCACGAAGGCTGGGAGCAGAGCAGAACACCAAGTACAAGATGCTGTGCATTTACTGACAACAACCTATTCCACAACCTGATTAGCATGTGGAATTTTATCTGACAAGAATGTAGAGAACTGACTGCTGCTTTCCATCAGTTAGATGGGCTACCTTCAGCAAGAGGATATTTTTGTGTAGAAACATCTACCCATAGAGCCCAAACAGGAAGATGCAGTGAGTCCAATACAACTCTTTTGGTTCCCACAAATACTAATTGATGCTGTGGTTAAAAAGGCAAGACAAAGAGGGTGCTGCAACCCACCTGGCCCCAGCAGTGCAGAGCTACCAGCACCAACAATGGCAGGCTGTGAGAAAGCCCCATTCAGTGTATGTCCCTGGGCAAACCACAGCCTTGCCACCCATACTGACAGCACAAACTTGTCAGCCCTGCAGCTGCGTGAGCAGAAATAGGTTATTTAGCTTTCAGACCTGGTGACATTTAAAGTAGGTGTTTTGTTATCACCATTTCCACCTTCCTCTCAGACTTTAGGTGCAGCCCCCTCTGCTCTTTCCCCAGGGACCCCCACCACTCTCACAGGTACCTTTCCAAGTGCATGGCCACATAGTTGGAGAAGTAGGTGCTGCACTGACAAGACCGATGCCTCCCAAAAACCTTTGTGTGCCGCAATGCAGAAACACAAAGAGAGAGGTTTTCTCAAGTGCAACTATCCCCATGCTGTAAAACTGATGGATTTAATTACAGCTGTGTCTCCCTTCTTTATAATAGAGCACAAAAAACGCTTCTATTCCGTGAATTCAAAGGGCATTCTGCAGCTTGCAGGGTGTTTCCAAGCTTATCAGGGCAAATTTCACCTTCAGTCCACAATTTGGTATACAAGACTCAAATGAGAGAAATACAATATCATTTACCAAGCAATTACCAGTCCTCTAAGTAATAATCACAAAAGAACTTTAACCCCCGGGTCCAGCTTAATCGAACAGGAATGTTTATCAGGAACTTGTTTCTAAAGCAATGTTAGTCACGCTATCTTTTACAAATTTCATATTGCTTTTTGAAGCTTTTAAGCAGCACTTAAGGTGAACAGGTCACCTCCAATGCATTGCCTTAACATGAAAGGAGATTTGCAATTTTTTACATTAATTTATCGCTCGGTAAGTGATTCATGTTACTAGATGCAGCCACAGAATGAATTTCAGTAATTTAGCCAAATGTTGATTTTCATTTGAGACCTTCCCTGTGATGGCTACAGAAACCCCATTTTATTAGTGCAAAAAGGGAGAAAGCAAGAAATGAAGACTTAAAATTTCTCAGGGTCAAAAGGCTGCTGGAATTAGAATGAAGAATAAGGACAAAATTTGACTCAGTTCCCTTTCAAAATACCCAGGGCTAACTAACTCTCTAAGGCTAAACTGTGCATTAAGTGGGGCTTTGTTAAGAGTGCTTTGCAGGATGCTTCCCTGCAGCAACACTTACATCACAAGCATCTGCAGTGATTTTTCCCCGTCTGAAAGCTCCTTTTATGGAAAAAAACAGGCAGAATTTCTTATTTGCTACTCTTTATTTGGCTACACTTAAAACTACAGGACACACAGGTGCTTCCCTGCTTCCCAGTCTTTGTATATTGGCTTTATCCCAACTACATGTTTAATTGGACTTTGGTTTCCAAGAAAAGATTTTAAAAAACCCTAACTCCGTATATATGGGGAAGAGCCACCCTGGGGTTTGGGTGTATCCACTGACCACAGAGGAAAAGCCCTGAGCAGCTTTACTCTAAACAGTGCTATTAGTAGTTCACTAATAAAAAAATCTGCTTTTGTCTTTGTTTTCTATATGCTTTATGTTTTTGTTCCTGGTAATATTTTCTTAATATATTTTCAGGTTTTAGTTATCTGTTCACATTAAATTTTAATGCAGTGTTTAGCACTTAACTATGTATATATCTCAATGCCAAAGTCCCTCAGGTGCTGGGTTTTTTTTTGCCTTGGGCTTTCTTTTTTTCTTTTGCTTGTTTTCAAATTATTAAACCAGTCAATACAACACATAATGTTAAGACATGTTCTTCTTCATTATGTCATGAAAGATGGCAGTGATTTTGTAAGGCAAAAGACCCCGCTTAGAACTGACAGCTTTGGAATGGAAGTGCAAGGACTGGATCAGCACAAGCTATTTCCAACCCTCTTTCCCAAGGGAAAACTGCATACCAGAAAGTTGGCTTTTGTTTGCAACCATGTTTTCAGAAGTTTCATGTGACAATAAGTCACCAGAATTCTGAAATAATTCAGACCTGCTAAAACAAAGTAGATGTGACAGTCTAAACTGAAACAGTATTGATCATGAAAAAAAAATCTACAAAATTAAGGATTGTGTCCTAATTTCACACGAGAATTGTGTTATATAAATATGTTCATACTGGGGCTTGTTTTTACAAAATTTATAAAGAAAAACATTAAAAACTACAGTGTTAATAGTTTAATTCATTTAAGAATACTGGTAGATCTGCTTTTAACTCCATACAGTGTGTGTATGTTTAACAAGTCCTATTCCTATCCCACTCATCTTGAGCATTTAAGTGTCATCCAGCTTTGTGAGGATCTCCTTTAATCTAGTGACAAAGGCGTTCAAATCTCCCCAGAGAAGGAAAGCCAGGCTGCCATAGCCTGAATATACATCTTATACTTCATTGCTTTAAATGATGCTGCAAATCCATTCTCCTCTCAGCTTTGCAATAATCCAGTCTTTGTCAGAAGTCTCTAAAAAGACCTGGCAAACTTTTTTTAGAAATCAGACTTTATTTCAGAATAATCAATACCATACTTTTCAGCTCCTCTGCTCCTAAAATTACTCTGTACCTAATGTACACCAATTAACCAATTCTCTATGATTTAGAGCATCTCTTAGCAAAGGTCCATGGCACCTACCTCATTCTACAAGAGCAGTACAAGAGTATCATGAAAACACCTTTCTTGCAATGCAGAAGGAATTATGTGAAAACACTTTTTAGCCATAAATATGATAGCCCTTCTGTCAATACAGTGACTAAAACTATTGATTATGTTCAAAAATATTACACAAACCAGCGATAATGCTTGGCAAATAGGGAACTTCTGACACAGTTACTGGTTTGTGGCTCTACAACCAATCACCAGCTCAATACTGAAGGGAAAAACACACCCTGGTCATTAGGACTGCTCCTGTTTGCCAAGCCTGTGAGACTTTTAAAAATCACTTTGAAAGGAATTTTGAAAGACAGCCTACAAGCAGAACTATGCTTATATACAACTGTTTTGTTTACACTGCTCAGGATGACCCTGGGCAGGCTGCTACTACAGGGTTTGCAGATCTTGCACCACTTCCTTCAGCAGTTTTTCTGCTCAGTTCACACAAGTGCTCATGCAGGTACACAAAGCACTACAAAATACAGCAATCCTTGCTTTTTTTGCTGAACATGATCCAAGAAAATTTAATTTTAGACTCATTTGCCACACGTTTTTTTTTTTCCCCCCAAAACAATTGCTATGAGCATCTTCCAGAGGCATCCGTGTACTGCACTGGCAGTGCGGCTGCAGAAACAATCTGTATCTGAAGTAATTAGCAAGTTTATCATCTAGCTCCCAGGGCAGCCAGGCTTCAGTATGACTAATTCTTGGACAAATCTCAAGATTTCTGGGCAAGAGCCAGAGGTCTCAAGGACAACTGAATCAATAACCATTTCCCACCACGATCTGCACAGGAAGTTGTGTGCGATAAAGCAAAGCCCACCTGATGTGAACCACTTGACTGCTGGAAATGACAATTTATCAAGAAAAAAAATCTTGAGGTTGAAAATTTTTCCAACAGTTTTAAGCTGTGAAAAAACTACAGGGTGTAATGATTTTCAGCACAGGAAGTAGAGGAGAGATGCTTAAAGGGACCATTATGTTAACAAACACCAGGCAGTACCAGAAATAACAGTTCTATAGTTATTTCTATGCAGGAAAAATTCTTACACTGGGGAGCAAAATAGCACTCAAGCACTTACTTTCTTCAGAGGAACTTCTGAGTCACAAAATGCCTATCTTGGTAAAGACAACTTTATTACTATTGTAACAATCAAATTGTCATAGTATTGCCTCACATTTTCTATCAGTTTCATTTACACAGTCCCAGTCCCCAGAAAAACAATTAAGAGCAGCTCTGGGAAATAATTTCACAAGTACAAGTGGAAACATGACAGTGAAGTGCCTCTGAGACTTTTGGTTAAAGCCCAAGATTCAGTTTCAAGTTTAGTGCTCTTTCCAATTTCTCATTAGCTGGACAAATTTAGGTACAATATCCCATAAACAATTCTCTTAACAACCTAAAAGCAGTTAGTGTGCCAAGAAATTTTGTAGACAGCAGTTTTTGAAAGAGCAGGAGAATATATTTTAGCAATGTAACCAAGGAGTCAACCAATTACAGATTGAGCAAAAGAAGATATGACAGATAAGCTGCAGAGGATTTGACCAAGCTGCATGCACAGAAAGAGCAATTCCCCAGAAAAGTTAATACTAGGTAGGGGTTGTTACATGTCTTCAAACCATTATGAGCAGACTGCTTATGATATTTAAAAGAAAAAAAGGACTATAAATATCTTGCACTGTACTTCATATAACCTAGAAGAGAAAAATGGCACATTGTTTTTGGAACTTCATTTTGTGCCATGTTTTATAAGAAAACATGCCAACATGAGCGTGCAAACCATTTTATGTCATGGATTTATCAACCACTTCTGGAAAACATTTCCATACGAAGAAAATTAGACATGACAAAGGAGAAAAACCTGAAGCTGTAACAAAACTATCCATGTCACAACATTTTGGGCAGAAACCCACCCTCTGAAAAGAGTTTTGATCTCAATTTAAGCCAGTACTTGTACGACTATCATCATGAGCTACCTCAAGCTCAGTTGTCTATACCCTGGTATGAGCTCAAGGCAGACACGACCTGGCAGCCACCCTGCTGTGCTTGGCTTTTGAAGCAGAAGCATATACAGAGCTTCTGAGTGCTCAGTTGGCAGAATTTAAGAAGACATTTCCAATTAAGCATTTCTGCCTTACAAGCAGTTATTTAACAATCAGTCAAAATGTAGCATAATAGAGGTAAGGAAGACTGCGCTGGAAATCAAATTAAGAAGAGAATGTTAAAAAACGTCTTGGGCTATTATTTAGAGTTCATTAAAAAACAAAACAAAACATTCTTCCCAAACTGAAAATAAATAATTGAATTTTGACAATGTGATACAAAATAGTATAAAATCACTAAAAACACCCTGAACTTTTCAATAACTTGTCTTATCAGACCTTAAACAAAAACTGGGAAAGCACTGGGACCTATATTTTTTTAATGTTACACCTCACTTCTTAGTAATTGTATACACTGATGGTTTTGTCAATTACTAAGTGTTTTTCCACTCTGCTTTCTCTCAAAGTGCTGCAGCTAATTCTGAGGGAGATCACAGAATGAGTTGGGGTTGGAAGGGACCTTAAAGGTCATCCAACCCCCTGCCATGGGCAGGGACACTTTCCACTAGACCAGGTTTCTCAGAGCCCCATCCAGCCTGACCTTGAACACTTCCAGGGATGGGATATTCACAGCTTCTCTGAGCAACCTGTGCCAGTGCCTCCCACCCTCACAGTACAGAATTTCCTACTAATATCTAATCTAAACCCAGCCTCTTTCAGTTCAAAGCCATTTCACTTGTCCTGTCACTACATGTCCTTGTCAAAAGGAATAGACAATACCACAGAGCTTTCTACTAAAATAAAAGAAAGAAAAAGCGCTGATCTCCTTACCACCCCAGCTTTTTTCTGGTGATTCCTTCACTTCCCACCACCCACCTCAAGGGTAATTTCACTGATCTACAGCATTAGGTGGCTTCCATAACTAAAAAATGGAAATTTCTATAACCATAGGAGAAACAATGCAAGAATTACTATATCAGCAGAATTACTAGGTCATAATTAGCTTCACATAGATCTGAAGCAGAGAAATAATTGTTAATTATTATTATCAAATGTAAGAGTATCCTTTAGCAAATGATAGCAGTCAAAAGTATCTTACACTGAAATGTGGAATATTTGGAATATCCATATACATGGAATACACATGAAGTTATTTTCAGATCCTTAAAAAGAAGACTAAATAAACCTTAAAACAATGCAATATACCAGCAGCTTTGATTTTTTTTGTAAGACCAAAAATGTAGCTAAACTGGCAAAGAAGGGCTAAACCAATAAAAAGGTGCAAAAAAATCTAAACAATTTATCTAAGGTCCAAGTGAGTGTGTGCATGTGGTAAATGCAGATCACACTTGGACCACATCAACATCTGCAAGAAGTTTGAGCTCACATTTCTGCAAACTAGTCCAGTACTATTTTTCAGAAAATAATGTTAAGACGTGATATGCAGTGCCTTTTCTCATGGCCACACAAGAATCTTTCATGAAGACTGATCAGCGATGGCCAGCTCAGGCTCTGGAAAAGCACACTGGAAGGTCCAACATTTTCCCTTTGGATATTTAGAGCAAAATAATGTGGGATATTAGAGAACCACAGAATGGTTCAGGTTGGAAGGGAACACAGTGGGGCATCTGGTCGAACCTCCCTGCTCCAGCAGGGTGTTTAAAGCCCAGTGCATTTCTATTTGGATGCATTCACAGGGACCTAGGAAAACAATATTTATCTTCTTCAAGGTTTAAAATCTACAGCTACAAAATTATAAAGATGGTGTTTGGTTGGGTTTTTTCCACAACACCACAAACCAGATCCACCACCCCCCCTTCACATGTGAGCAGCACCAACGCAGAAACGTCCCTCCCCACAGGAAACCTCTGTGACGACACCTCTGTGCAGGGAAGGACCCATACTCAGCATCCCACTGCAGCCCCTTGCCCACGCACTGCGGAACCTGAAGCCAGAACTTGGCTTGGAGGCTTCGTGCAGGACCCATGAGGGAAACCAGTTGCCTCAGAGAGGCTCTACAAAAGCCATGTTGAGAAGTACACACCCAGCTGGGGGCTAAAAAGCCAAATCTTGCCAAGGCACAGGCATGTGGGTCTTAGGCCTTTTATAATGACATTTCAAAAGAAAGGATTTCAAAGACTGTCAAGACTTTTGATGACCCCCCTTTTTTTTTTGGTGCTCAGATTCTCCTGAGTAGGGAGTGGATTTAAAATCAAGAAAATTCTATGCCCTCTGCTCTCTCTTCCTCTGTATGCTTGCTCCTTTTAATTATATACCTTGGCATATAATTAAAAACTGCACCATGTACATAGAAAGAGCTTATGACAGTCTCTCTGAAGCAATAAATCAATGACATTAAGCAATACATGAAGAGTACATATCAATAAAGCACTAAAACTGACTCAGGTGATAAGGTGAACTCAATTACTAAATGATCAAAACATGCTTCCCGATCTCATTAAACTACAAATATCCTGCTAGAAAACACAAATGAAAAATGTGAAATCCTTCAATAACAATGTGCTTTTCAATCAAAGCGCTGCATTTTTATTGTGAGAAATTCTTGGTCATTGGTAAACAAAGCAAACCCCAAGTTCAATGTTTCTGAGGCAACCACTATGCTTTGCATCCTAATTTGAGATAATTCAAGTCTTTTAATCCTGGTTTTTCTCCCTTAAATTTAAGGAAAGCTTAATCAGCCTCTTAAAACTTTTCTTTTACTTCAGTCAGTCTTGTTGGAAGAAATTTCATTGAAACATATTCCTGCAGAAACCCTACATTTTGCCAATGTTTTCCAACAAAAGCATTTTGAACTCTCTGCTAGTACTACCAATCTGGTTGTAGCATCTCTTTTAGCAATTTCAAAACAGAAGCTCACCAAGTAGTGTTTTAAAAGGCATCACATGCTCATTTTAAGTCTTGATCACTCCATGAATTGTCATTGTCTATAACTTAATCAAAGCATTTCACCTCTGCTTTACTGAAGTTACAAACAACCACATTGAATCTGCTACTATTTACTTCCTGTGGGGTAAGCAGATGCAGGAAGGCTGTGATGACTGGGAAGATATCCTCTCCTGACAAAGGACTGTAAAGTGCTGAGCTTATAGAAACCCCCCCCAAAATGTTTCTCTTTAGCTCTCAGGCTCCAGAGAGCATAAAGGTCTCACATTACATAGACAATAATGCAATTCCAAGTTCTGTTGAATTTTACAGTTTCTTATATTTGCTCTAGAAAGAACAAACCTGAACTGAGCTCAGCCATTTCTACCAAACTTGCCTCTCACATACTTTCACATGAGAATAAGAAGTCATAACTCTCAAAGATCTAGGTTGCATTTTAATCAGGATAACCTGCCTCCCTCAGAAAGTATAAAAAATAAAAGGAAGACTTAAAACCACAAGCTGACCTTGAGATTTCACCACATTGCTTCTGGTAAAGAAACAGACCATTTTCACACTGGCTTAGGTATATACACTTAAGTTTACCTGTGCATCCATATATACACTCCTGATATTTCAGAGAAAGAAGGACAAAGAACACATGAAAACTGTTGCCAAATTTAAAGGAGTTACTTTGATTTGAATGCACTTTTACTCTTCTATCTTTACTTCCACTGTAAGGAAAATGCTTTTGGTCAGTGTGAGATCTGTTATGGGCAGCTCCACTGCCTTCACCACAAGCATGCTGGTGTCAAACTCATCGAGAAACCAAAACCCAAAGAGAGCCCACTAGCACAGCAGAACAGCAGCCAAAAGCCTTACACATCAATGACTTGTTAAGAAAAGCTCATACAAGGCACATGTACTAAGGCATTTCAATCCAGGAGAAATTCTATTTTGTAGATTTCTGTATTTTTTTTCTTAAGTATCCAACAGGTTCTTTATTTGTCATTCAGTGAGAAATTTCTATAGCTGCTCTGAAGCATAGAAACCAAAGACTGAGCTACAGCAAAAACGTACCAGGTTTTATAATTTACTTCCAAGGAAATAAGAGGCTGCAAATCAATGCATTTCTAAAGTTAGACCCACAAATTACAATCTCAACCTGAATCCACCTCCCTGCTACCTGACTCTCTATTTTATCAATTTTATAACAGCAGGTTATAAAAGGTTATATGAGGTACCTGTAGCATATTTATTTGTCTGTGATTTTCTGACCCTCTAGACTGGTTAGCCTGAGACAATGAAAACAAAAACCAATATCAAGAGTGAAGACAATTGGTCCAAAGCATCCAACACCCTTAAGTCAGTAAGAAAACTTACAGCATCTTCAATGCATTCTGGATCAGCTATTTGCCTAGAAAGCTGTCATCCTTTATCACTCCATCAATCTTATGTAAGAAAGCATGACTATGCATCCCATGTCTGTATTACTGCTCATTTTTATCCGACTTTGTGGAAAAATCAGTTAGGCATACATGGCTCTCTTTTACTACATTATAAGTATCATAATTCCAAACAGCTTACATGAAAATAAATTATAGGGTAGTAGACCAAGAGCACAGATCTCACTCTTGAGTTTAGCTGAGGCTTTTAAACCTCACACCACCAGACTCTGGCCAAGAGTCAAAACAATACAGATTTGAAAGCCTCCAATTTGAACATTGCCACAACACTTCCAGCACAGTTTCACCCTGCCTTAAATCAGTGTACGCACGATGGTGCTTCTCCAAGTTACACATCTGCACTTTGTGCCTCATCCCTTGCTTCAGCATTAGCACAGCTACGACTGCAAATTATGTATTTGCTAGGATTAGTTTTAAACCAAATAGCTGTCCTCATTTGCTGACTGCATATGTACACACAGCACAAGGGAAGAAACAGAGAGGCTTAAATGGACAGCAGCAGGATTACTCTGAGCAACAGCCCACATTTAAACTGTTTAAATCAACCATAAAAAACTGTATCAGAACCAAAGGAGTTCAAGAAGTACAGAGAAAGTTAAGGGAGTATTTGTGAGCAGAAGTAGGATCTTTGTGATCCTTCCACAACAACAGGTACCTCATACCTACTAAACCACTAAACCACCACAAACAACAGCTGAAGAAGTTTGGCAAAACCCAGAGACTCAAGCAAGGGATGAGCAGAACATTGTAGGCTGCACAACACTACTTGGAGCTTCCTCTACCACCTTCATTGGAGGAGCAAAATACTATTGCAAGGATATCTCACCAGAAACTGCAGCACAAAGCTTCTGTTCTCAGTGTAATGCCTTTTTCTGAGGCTAAATACATTATCACAGAATCACAGAATGGTTTGGGCTGAAAAGGACTTGAAAGATCATCTAGTTTCAAAATCCCCACCAGAGGCAGGGACATCTTTGCATAGACCAGGTGGCTCAAAGCCCCATCCCCCTGTGGGCTTGAATGCTTCCACAGATGGAGCATCTTTCTGTCAGAGGACCCATTCCCTTACAGCAAAGGATAAGAATCCCTCATAACAAGAGCACTCGCTCAGGGCATGAGATGTGGGTTCCAGCCTCCCCTCTCCTGCCAGGGTCAAACTAATGTCTACCAGAAAAACACCTTGCCACTTCCAGGATGGTTATTAACAGAGATTCAATGAAAATGGATCATTTATGTTTTGCATTTGAGAGCATCACTCAATTCCTCCAAGACTGCAGTAGAAAAAATTTGAATTATCACATGAGAAGCATGACCTTTGTCCATCCTCCAAAGTTTTGACATTTCCTTTCTTATTTTCTAGGTATTAGCTGATTGCCACGTTGAAAAGGCAACTGCTAAACGTGGTCAACAATGCAGTAAAATAGTTCATAAAGTACCAAATTGGTTCCATAAAACTTCGGGATATGGGCTGGAAGGAAAGAGCAGTTGTAAGGGAAAGTCAGCTGAAGTATTTGTAATGGCTGTTTACCAGTACTAATGATATGCTAAATAATCATTTAAGTGATCTTATCGTGAAGAATTTAAAGAGGTTATTTGCTGACTTACACATTTAGAAAGTAAGAGTTCTTCACATTAATCAAGGCCAAGTTCTGCTTTTTGGCAGCAGTTTTCCCCTGACAAGCATTTTCATGTCAGTATTTATCTAAACTAATTAGCTTACCAGCTTGAATAATTCTTATGAAACTTTTCTTCCCCCCTTAAATTCTTATGTTCCAGTTTTGTGAAGGAAACCAAATTAATATCATGGGGTTTGGGTTTTTTAAACAATATGAACTCACACAGATCTTATTGAATGACTATGGCAAATTCTTTCAATAACTTAATAATGTTATACTTTATAAAAAGCACTATAGGAATGTGACTGTGGGCTTCCTACTGCCTCTGACAAATAGAGGTTAAAATCCTCTGTATATAAAGTCAGAGGCCTCCATTTGGCCAAAACGGAAAGAGGCTGTAAACACTGGATGAAGTATTTGCAAGTAATTTGACATGAAAATAAAACAAACCAATGCAGTAACACCAGTAATCCTGACAGAACATATGTTGGGCAAAACCTTACACTAAAGATACGAAAAATAGTAAGCAGTTGCTTTAGAACAACACAAATTCCAGATGTTCTTCTACAAGTTCTGCTACCCCAACCACTTCACCCCCTATGCTTGGAAGAGTTTCCAAAATAATTCATGAGGCTTCTTTCCTATCATTTCTAGTATTTGCCTACTATACCAAGTGTTTTTAAAATTAATTTTAGGTTTTCTTAAAACAGCTATGTTCTGCACTTGAAAAGTATTCTGAGTAAAAAAAATTTAACCATGGAACATCTGGCAAATTTCTGCCAACTCAAACTTTGAATTTTTTAATCCTGGGACTTAGAAAGTATGAGTAGAGTCAGAACTTGCCACAGTGTTTGGGAAAGGCATTTAACTTATTTCCTGCATCTACAGCAGACAGAAATTTCAAGTATTGATGTTATTTCAGTCACGTTTGCAGAGTAACTGAAAAAAGCACTTTAAGTTAGAAAAAAAATGCAAATGAAAGTTTAGGAACTCAGGTATTTTGTTCTAGGTAAGGCATTTCTCTTCCTACCTGACATTTTAGAGTTTCCTTTCATTCTATTCCTATCCACTGAAAATCATGCTGTTAAGATTGTTTATAGTCTTTTTTCCATTTTTCTTTCCTCTGAAGAACATCAACATCCACTTTTCAAGCTTTTAATCTCTATGATCCTTTCCTTCACTGTTCAGTCCATCTCTTTTAAACCAATCAATCCACAGATAAAAGGTTGGAAAGATTTCATCTTTTATCTAACCTCTACTAGCCTACCAGGAGATCAACTAGACTTACACCATCAACTCAAGAGTAGAGGGGGGAAAAAAAAGTACTATAGCAGCCTAAAAACTCATACAGAAGGAGAGAAATTGTTTCCTCTATCTACAAGCAAGAGAGGAGCAGTTATGTCTCTCATAAAGGAAACTGAAACAATTTCAAAGAGGGAAGAGAAGTATTTCAAATCACGAGAAGAAAGAAATCTGGAATTTTATTCTGAGCTTCCTTTTCCCTTTTTAAGCAATTACACAACCAACTTTTACTTGTAATTTGTATGGATTTCATATGCATTATGCTAACAAGTTTCCTGACATGGAGGAGCCTTTAACCGCCTCTGCAACAGTTGCAAGGGATTAGGCTGGCTAGATAAAAATACTCTGTTCATCCTAAATTCTCTAATGCTCATTTGAAGTCTTGTCTGCCACACCAACACAAAAGAGGGAAATTTTCAGTGCCATAACAGCTTCACTCTATCTGCATAGGTGGAGACCACCACTGCACTTTAAGATGGCAGTGAGCCACTTCTCAGAAGCAGTCTTAGAGTGACTTCGGGGTAGCTGAGCAGGCAGCCCCAAAAGACAGCTGATATACCAGCCGATATACAAAATACCCAGCCCGGCTTCCCCTATTCCTATGTTTCCAGGGCGTTATGGAGGTGAAACAAATAAAGTTTATTAATGGATCCTTTTGCTTGGCTGGAATTTAATCTAAAAATACAAAATTTTAATGTCCGTATTTCTGTCACATTCAGTAGCCACTGTAACTATCTCAAGATGATATTTAATAGAGGGTTCTCCATCCAAGGGCTTCAAACTATAGCAATCACAACAGTCTCACATCATCCCAGTGTGGAAGTGAATGAGCTCTTACGTGGAGGGAAGCTTGAGGACTAAGTCATAGTAAACTTTGCCATGATTGGAACAGAAAATCTGTGGCACAGCCAAAAAGATTTCCTGGCTCTCAGCCCTACTTCTCAACCATAACAAATTCCTTCCAGTACATACACATGTTCAAAGAGAAACTCCAGTAAACAGACCAAAAAAAAGCTAAAATCCATTAAAATAACTGGATAAATAACAATACTTAGGTCAAAGAAAATATTATCCTGCCAGGGCTTGCCTTCCCTGCACCAGACAGCACAAGTTCTTCTGCATAAAACTGCTTAAGCCAAGTGAGAACAAATGCCTGTACCATGACAGAGGTGTGCTTCTAAGAGCAGTAACAGCAGTTACTGAATAATGGTCTTACACAGACCATTTTGTGCACCTGACAACCCTCATTTAACAGTGCATACTCTGGCCTTAGAAACACTGCAAGAATTTACTACAATGCTATTGATGTTGAAGTTGCTTCTTTCCCCTCTAAAGAACTTTCAGTATTAACGTCGGCACAGACTGAATGCACAGACTGAATGCAGTACATTAGACAAGTTCAAATGCATTTCACCTTTGACCACAACTTTGGTTTCATTCCAGCTCTGAAGGTGAGGGTACCACCAGAGGAACATACAACACTCGTCAGCACAACTCAAAACGCTTGGAAAGCCTTCAAATACTTGTTTTATTTCAGTGGAATGGTTTTTGCCACTCAACTTGGACTTCTAAATTTAAGGAATCCTGCCCCCTGTGTCCTAAATGACAGCAAATAATCAACTCTATGGCATCATGGGGTGTTCTACCGCCACTCTCCTAGGACACTGCTAAGGTTATAAGCACTTTTCCTTCTGAACCCCTGAGGTGGAGCAGGCTTGCCACACAAATCCAAAATCACTTAAATAGGTATCTAAATTCAGAGAAGCAGAGTTATGTGGTTACTGCCTGAAGCAGTAAAAAAAACTTGCTCACTGCTGAAGTCAGAGATGATTGCAAACATCTCATCAGCTCCTGGCTTTAAGGAGCCCATTCTTACTCTGCCTTCGGTGCCCTTTCAAGAGCCACAGGAAGCCTGTTGATGGAAATGCAGGCTTCGCTCATACGGCACTAGCAACAAATGACAGGTCCTAACTCATTCCCATCTCTGATGCAGAAAGGCAGACAGACTCACATATGCACTTCCCTGCAGCATTAGCATTGTTTCCTTTGGAGACAAAAAACCCCTCAGTGTACAAGGCCCGCCCTGCAGCTGCTTCCTCCTGCCTACCCCCTCCTTCCCATCCTAAAGGAAAATAGCCTGTGGTGGAGGAGTATAAGCAAGGCCATTACCCTGTCAATTCTTCTTCCACAACTGTTAAACTTCTTAAAATTTAAGGGGTTGGGGGCTACTAAAGTCTTTTCTGAACCTGTCAGCACAAAGCCCAACGTCTTAAAACATGATCCAACAAAAGGAGAGAGCAAAATGAGGCTTCTTCCCCCTTGCTCATGCTGGAGCCTGGCCAGAAGGGAAGCCAGTCCTGACTCCCAACTGCTCCTAGTGCACTAACACAGGTTCTTCAGCTTGGACAAACTCACAGAAATTAAAACACTGCTTGGCAACAATCAGCTACATCTAAATTAAACAAGTGGATACACAATTTGCCTTTGCCATTCACACTTTTACACTAAAACGACTCAGCCTGCCTGCTCAGTGGTTACTCTCCTTGCTGAAACAAGAAGGGAAGGGAAAATCTGTCAATTCAGGGGTTTCACATTTTCATCTGCAGGTGGGGAAACCCTGCAGCTGAATGCTGTTTCTGGACATACACAAATATCACTTAGGTCGTCAATTAGGGCAAAGTGCATGTACTGTACTGCACCAGAAGGGTTCAGGAGCAACAGAGTCCTAATGACAACACAACCATACACATAAAGCCCTAAAATGGGCTCTGAGTAGTATCCATGCTTGTACCAGGAGCAACAGCTAGGAGCCACAGCAAGGCAGGAGGTCTGATAGATACAGCAAAGGCTGAGGATGTACCTTCACCACTGCTTTAAAGCACATTTACAGTGGTAAAACAGACCAGACATCCCACCCTGCCTCTGTGCACCCACACCTTTGTCAAAATGCCAAATCAAGATCTAATCAGTGAGATACACACTCATTGCCATTAGTTTCTCTCCCTAAACATGAATTATTGCTTGAGGCTTTGACCTGTGACATCAAATTTCTGTACTGCAGGGATTTTCATTCCAGTAACTGAGCCTGCCCCACAGAGTCTTCATGTGCAAAGTTGGAGCAGCGAAACTGGGAGCAGAGCTCCTGCGACCTGATACAGAACATTTGCAGGAAAACCCTTCTTTTACCATGCAAAGTTGCCAGGAACAGAAACAAAATTTAGTGTGTGATGACTGCTTTTGTGAGAAAAGCGAGGGAAACCTTTATGCTAAGGTACATGTTAAGTTGGACATGAGAGACTCTGCCAAGCTCATATTTTCATTTCCGACTGACTTAGAAGTCCCAGATGCACTATGCTTTACATTTAAGCATGGATTTCAATATTCAAAAAGGTATCTTGTGGTTATAGCCTATTGAGGTTAAACTGCTTGATTTCACCTCAAAATCAAGGCAAAAATGTTTCACAGAAGACTATAAAGAAAACTTGAAATAAAATAAGCAAGACCCACTTTTGCATGTTTCTGAATTTCATCTGGCATACCTTACGCTAAGAAACTGTGCCAAAATCCTGTGAAGCGCTATTATTTACTCTCCTTCACAGCAGACTAGAAAGGTTTTGCCCAGAGCCTAGCTTAGGTGCAACTGATTAAAATAGAGTTCAAAAGAACCATGCCACCCAGCCAGATATGAAGAGATTTGTTATTCTGAGACTTAGAAATAGACTGGGTTTGATGCCAGAAGTGAGTCTATCCAAGTTGTTGTTTAATAAATGAGTCTGTCTAAACTGAGATTTATCTCATATCTGCCCCTAAAGGCAGTAAGAGCTGCTTTTTATTAATATTTACTTAACAATGTAATTAGTTACAACATGTTTTTGTTTCAAATATTAGTGACTAATGGGAGTATTTTGTGCATATGTATTAACTGTCCCCCTTGAAATTACCAGAACCAATTGCACAGTACACTATATGCATTTGTGGTATTAATTCTGTGCTTACATATTCAAGAAAATGTTTTCTGTACCACAACATTTCAAAAAAACAATGGAGTAAATATTTTTAACAAAATAACCACCTTTCTGATTAAAAATAAAGCTCAGGGTGTGCCTTCTAATATGGAACAAGTTTAAAAAAATCTCTCCTCCCACCGCAACACATCTCAGTCCTGTGAATATCCAAGAGCAACCCTCTCTTTGTCAGTAATTATTTGATGCAATTACTTAATTACCTATCGATGTCACTTTGTCCCTCTTGAGGTTTGTACTGGTGTATTGGGGGAATTTAGACAGAACCACTCAGCTGATTTCTGGTGATTAATGTGTTCTCTATTACAAGCAAAGCTATTAACAAAAGGCACAATGTTAGTTCAATTCTATATTAAAATCCCACAAGTACTGCTATCGCCAAAGAAAAACAGGAACTTAAGGGCATGAGAGTTTAGACACTGCAAAGTCTCGTCATAACTGAAGAGAAAGGATTCCAGACCTCAGCAACACTGACAAAGGACCTCTCAGGGGGCATGGAAAGAGTTAAGAAGCAGCTGCAGCACTCTACAAGCTGCATCTGCAAGGTACAGCAGAGACAGGGGAAGGCAAACAAACCAAACTGAAACCATTCTTCCTTGCCCAGCCTCTTCTTCCTGTGATGTCACGCTACAAATTGCCCGGGCGCTCTGCTCTGCTCTCCAGAAGGAGCTGGGCTGGCAAGAGCTGCCGAGGGCTGCGGGCTGCAGGAACAAACACGCTCTGGAATTCCGTTTCTGCCCTGGCAGGCAGCTCCCTTCTGCTTCTGCTTCCCGCCCCATGGGGCCAGCCAGCGAGCCGACAAACTTGTTGCATAGAAAGAAGGGAGAGGGGGAAATGCAAGTGCCGACACTTCGCGGTGTCCAGGAAATCGTTTCCTAAAGCACACTCTCCCAGCAAATTCGGATGGACGAGGCTTTGCCGGCACAATCTGCAGCCAAGAGTAAGGCAGAAAGTCCTACAATGGCTTCATTGAATCGAGGTGGGAAATGAAACTAAGCAAGCTTTGGGGTGATCTCATCTGCCACAAATGATGCGTTTTCTGACTTTTGCAGTCTGGCTATGTGATTACAAATAGCACTCGGCAGAGAAGAGAGACTTCCTGGTGATTTCTGCTGGAGATGTACTCCCCTGCCACAGAGCTCACCTTCCTTCCCTGAAGCTTCCCAGCATAAACTTGCCAAAGCACACCGTTCAAATATATCTGACCTGCAAGTTCTTCTGGATTTTCAAAAAAGTTGCAATAGAAATACCCGAGAAGACGCCAAATCACAAGAATTTTTAACACACCATTATAATGGTAAGCTCCAATTGTTCCACTGAGGACTCCTTTAAATATACTCTGTATGGGTGTATCTTTAGCATGGTATTTGTTCTTGGCCTCATAGCAAACTGTGTAGCGATCTACATTTTCACTTGTACTTTAAAAGTGCGAAATGAGACTACAACTTACATGCTTAATTTAGCCATATCAGATCTGCTTTTCGTGTTTACATTACCCTTCAGGATTTATTACTTTGTAACCAGAAACTGGCCGTTTGGAGACATTCTCTGCAAGATTTCTGTCACCCTCTTTTACACGAATATGTACGGGAGCATTTTGTTTCTGACTTGCATCAGCGTGGATCGCTTTTTAGCTATAGTACACCCCTTCCGATCCAAGACTCTGCGGACCAAACGGAACGCAAAGATTGTCTGTGCTGCAGTATGGATAACCGTGCTAGCAGGCAGCACACCAGCAAGCTTTTTCCAGTCCACAAACCGCCGGAACAACACGGAGCAAAGGACGTGCTTTGAAAACTTTTCAGAGGACACGTGGAAAACCTACCTATCCCGGATTGTTATCTTCATTGAAACCGTTGGGTTTTTCATCCCGCTCATCCTGAACGTGACCTGCTCCACTATGGTCCTACGGACCTTGAATAAACCGCTTACGTTAAGCCGGAATAAAGTAAGCAAGAAAAAGGTACTCAAAATGATTTTTGTCCATTTGGTGATATTCTGCTTCTGCTTTGTGCCTTATAACATCACCTTAATACTCTACTCCCTTATGAGAACACAGACCTGGGTCAATTGCTCAGTGGTGACTGCAGTGAGGACGATGTACCCCATAACTCTGTGCATCGCTGTTTCAAACTGCTGTTTTGACCCCATTGTCTATTACTTCACATCAGATACCATTCAAAATTCCATAAAAAAGAACCGGTCCGCCAGACCACGGGATGTCAGATTCTCTGAAAGGCCAGTTTCAGAAAGCTTCATTCAACACAGCCTTCAGACCATAAAAATGAAAATATTTGACAGTGACTCCACAATATAAACTATATTAACAGACTATTGGGACTAAACTGGAATTTGAAGCCTGCACATTTCTTCAGCTGTGGACATATATTCATATATGTAAAGGCTGTGCTTCCTTCACATCTGAAAAGTTTATTACAAGGCTGTAAAAGTGTTAATCATAATAGCACACAGAAAAAGTATTTTAAAAATCTGTGTCAAGGGTTCGTTCTGACAGATTGTATGTTAGAAATGAACTTTTGAGCTTAGAGGTTAACCAAAGTCCAAGGACTGTTTCTCAAGTCAAACACAAATGAAAAAGTAGGTTGTTTTCCTTCCTGAAGTTAAAACAGCTGCTCAATTTAATAATGATATCAGTTTCCAAGTTACTGAGGAAGGGGGTGAAGCTACCTGCTCCACACTGCAGGAAAATTGCCCCATTTGTCATATCACTTCAGCTACTGTGTCTTCCCCAGTTTCCTCTTGCTTCTCTTACTCCTCCCCTACTGTCTTTTTTGCTGCACTTTCCTTCTTAGGGACCATTATGTTCACAGGAGGCTTCAATCAGTGGGTTACAAGAACTTTGTTTCTCCCAGGTTTATCTGATAAAAATACATGCTCTCTCCACAAGCCTGGCCCCTATAAAGCAATTATGTCTCCTGGTAGTTTAGAGCATTTGGAAATGTCTCAGACAAACTGGTTTTTCTTCTCACCTCTCTCTCAGAAGCCTGTGTGATAAAGCAACTTGTAATGACTGAAGTTAATGCTCTATGTACAGTACCACTTTATTAAACTCTTTTGTGAGGAGTTCTTAAACTAAGCATGACTTTTGAGGAAAATAACATCCTCTGAGTAAGTTAATTTGATCTCAAAGTACAGTTTCTTAGTAAAACAAGACCTTTTCTAACTAGAAATATACATGTGCATCAAGTTGATTATTTCTTCCAGGAGACTATTTAGTGTCCCATAAAGAAATTCAAGATGCTGTAGTTTTGGAGTTCAACTTCCTCTCAATTTTTGTGTCCTAGAAATCATTTGAACATGAGCATTTAAAATTTGAAATACTACTTTCTTTCAAACTTTAAAAAGTATAAAAATAAAGTACTCGGGGCTACATGCTGGCAAAATTAATCAAGACACCTCGAAAAGTCAGCAACATGTAAAAGGAGAAATCTACATATATTACTGTTACAAACAGGAATACAGGGACAAAACTGCTTTAAAACATCCTGCTATATATGTTTCCCAGCTACTAGAACACTGTGTACATTTTCATGAGAAATAATTTAACATCACTGTAAAATAAAATAAAATTTAAAAGGTAAAATAAGTGTTGTTTTTTTTCCTCCCCAAAAACAATGGAGTCAAGAATAAGAACTGAGTCTAAACAAATTTGCACTTAAGATTTAGGGCAGTCAGCTGCAACACACATACAGCACTGAGACATTTCTGCACCAGGGCTGTATACAGAGGAGTGAATCAATGTAGGAAAAAAATGCGTATTGAGCCATCAAACTATATGATACGTTGTTATCTGAATGAGTCTATTTCCCTATGCAAAGCTTCTGTTTAACTGTTATAAATCAACCATACATTGCCTCCTACTACTGGGAAACAGAGTTACTCAATGACTGCTAGGAACTAGTGCTGATTGAATTTTAGATTTAACAGCATTTTCAATCTTAATCCATATAATTTATGAAAGGAAAATTCATATAGTATGGGCTTAAGCTACAAAGATAGCATAGATATAAATGTCTGCATGACATCTGAAATAAACAATTATCTTTGTTGAGAATCCTAAACTCTTCTGATACATATCCAACTTCAAATAAGTGCACAAAACTCTTGGCATGATTTACTCTGTTTTCCATATGCCGCTGACAAATCCAAAGTCCTAAACTAGATATGCATCTCTCAAGTCCCAATGACTCTCTCTCTCTAAGGGTTGTGTTTAATATTAGACTCCCTCCAAGAAGTGTGAGACAAAAGCCCCTAATGTCACTGCTGGGCTATTCCAGGGTACTACTTACTCCCCTGAGCTTCTCAGAGCTGTTACTCAGTTGAGTGACAACTTGTTCAGCAACACCCCCTCTGCCTTACAGCAGTGAGCACCCCAGAGCCTCACCCTGATAAACAGAACCTACTCTTTCTGAGATTAAAAAACTGCAGGGGAAAAATAAAAACCCATCACTCACTTAAAAGCAGAACAAGCAGACAAAGCCACATATATGAGTACTTCCCTTTTAAACCAAACTTTCCTTGGTATATTACCTCAAGAAGTCTGTAGAAGCACAGACAGTAGTTCTGCTTTGCACTCACTCTCCAGGGCACCAGCTTCTGTTTTTTGAAAGAGCACAGTGCAACAATACAGTACAAAAGCTTTCTGATCAGTTAATAGCTCAGTGTCCAGAAGCTATTTGGGAAAACTTTGTATTTTTTTTTATTAAACATTTACACTTTTTCACAGGAGGAAAAAAAAAAAAAAAACAGACAACAAATATCCTAACAAAAAACCCAAAACAGTCAAAAAGCATCATCTGTAATGCTGAGAATCAGACCATTATTTGAAAAATTCCTGATCTGAATGATTCAGAGAAGAGGGGGTGTAAAACTACCTCCCACAACAAAGTAATATAAAGACAGGGTACCGGATATTCAGGACTGGATGAGGTTTTCTCTGCCTTTTCTGGTTCTGCAACAAGATAATCCCGGAGAGCTGTGGATGGAGCAATTCCTCAACAGATGCACTCCTTCTCTCTGCTCTTGACTTTGATACCAACTCTTTTGTCTCTCTGGTAAGGTCTTATGACAAAATTTAAATGTAAAATCTAGATAAGAAGTTACATTCCTAAGTCATGCCAAGACATTTCAAAGAAAAAAAGGCCTACATTGTCAGAGCTCCTGAGGATCTGAATGTGTTGCAACTGGTACTTCCTAAAAGTGCATTATTTTTACTCATATGCCTACCCAGGGAGAGCTAGGAGTACAGTTTTAGGATCAAAACTTTAAAAACTGTTCTTTGTAGTGTGGTTTCTTCATCTACAGAGTGCAGAAAATGCACACTTCCTATAAAAATAAAAGCAGGGCAAATTTAATTGATTCCAAGCATGTTTTAGATCTAAAGGCAGATAGATATTGATAACTAGTTAATTAACCAGCAGTTTTGAAAGACAAGGAAAAGAAATTTGCTAAAAACACCTTAAACTTACTTCAACATATCATTACTTCAACATCAAAATCAAAAGATGTCCTATTTTATACTGTCTGTATTCAGATTGAAGTTTTAATTTTTTAATTGCCAGGCAATTTTTTTTTCCACCTCAGTATACAAGTATTTTACATTTGAAGAAATACCAATACCAAGTCAAATACGTCTTTATATTTTTCATCTAAAAGTGTGTAAATAAAACTCCATAGAAAATACTTCAGGCAGGTAAGGAATCCTTAAATGAAATCAACCTCCAAGCTTTGGTTTCTTAAGGAGTAACCTCAGTCACAGAAATGCAAAACTTGAGAAAGAGCTCTTGAGACCAGGTAAAAGATAAGAATAGCTGATCAGACCCCAAACATGCAGCTAATCTACAATCCTGACTCCAACAGCAGACAAGGCTGGATGCCTGGGGAACAAGATAACAGTAGGAGAAGCACACAAGGCTTTCTCAAGTGCTGTCCCACTTTATCAGTCATATCTGAGGATTTTCTGGGTCAGATATATTTGTGTGTTCAGGAAATTTTTTTTCTTCTGTGAGCTTGTTCTGTCTTCCTGTAAATGCATGTAAAGTTTTTAACGTTGACAGTAGTAAAAAGTTCACGTTGAGTGTGTGCATATGGGGAACAAAACTAAGAAACCCAAACATCCTTTTGTTTCAAATCTACTAGTTTCATTAGTGCCCCTCTCATTTCTTTGGAAAGAGGCAGGGAGCACTAGACTGTCACTCAATCTTTCCATATCACTCCTGATCCAACAGTCGTCCATGATCTCTTGCAAATGAGAAAGAGATTTTCACTTGCAATTTCAAGAACCATCACAACCAAAGATGAGATTTCTAGAATTACACAAACAACTCAGCTAAAATTAGAGAACCCAGTGAGGATTTTCAAAATTACCAGTCTGACTTTGAGACTGGTAAATTTGAAAATCCCACCTGAGCACAGTATCCTCTAGCCTTATTTATTCTTTTCAAGTTATTTTTTAAGAGTTTTATCCATGAAAAGCAATTTGTTCATACTTTTCCAGCAGTAAATGTAATATTACAAGGTTCTTGCATCTAGGCACACCTGTGAATCCTGACAAGTTCCCGTTTTTACTAGACTATCATCATTTAGACCTCAGGGCTTCTGGCATTTGAGCACCACTGACAAAATGAAAGATGATACATTTCAAAAGCTAAGGCAAAATGTAAATCAGAATGATTCTAAATCTAGAAGACAGAAATGCCTGGGCTGCATTTCTTATCCAATTACCAGAATATTGAAAACATTGTATAAACACAACTATCACTGCATTAGCACATTTACAGCACATACTCAATAGGGTTCATTTAAGACGAGCCAAATTCAGAAAGCCAAGCTTGCAAAGTCTAACACTTTTGCAAGAAGCTGCATGGAGAAGTTTTGCTTTCACAATTCTGGTTTGATACTGAAGCCTTTCATATTTATCACCTCACCCCCATCCAGTTCCTGTCATACAGCTGCTTCCAAAAGCAAGCCCAGCTCCTCCCGTAAGAAAACTGAACTTACTACAAAATGGAAACAAACAAAAAGAACCCTTCACACATTTTCAGGTCTTTTATAAAACCTATCACATTGCTGGAGAACTACAATTTCCAGAGCTGAGAATTTCGATTTTAAATAATTATTTTTTCCTATTTAAGAAGCAGTCTGCCCACTCTAGTTCTATCAGAACTAAAAGCTGTCCAGCAATAAGAAGGGGTAAATTTTCTGCAGTTTAAACCTGAAGATCAAACCACAAGCAACGACAAAGGAAGGCCGCTAGAAAGAAGTTCTTTTATGATGAGATAAAAAGAATATTTTTGCACACACATAGTTTTAATATTTCCCCTAACTCTATCTTTTTTAAACAGTGAGTTCCTGCCTTAAAGAACAAAATTCTTAAATAACAACGCTAGCAACAGGAGGCACCCAAAATTAATGCAACCATCTTGTGAATAATATTAACTCTACCTCACATGAAAACAACTTTGGCTAGGCTAACTCTGCTTTCCAGAAGAATTCTGCAAATCCCGCTGCTTTATGAAAGGAAGTCAATTGGAAAATTTTATTAAGTACACAGCAAAACATGGACAAAAATGAGAATACCGACAGTGAAGCAAGTACCAAAATATCTGCCTTTTCAGCCTAACAAAAAATGTTTCATTAATGAAATCAAATCTGAAAACTGTTGGTCTACTTAAGTTATTTCACACTTCTTGCATGTGAAAGTAAGTTTACCACATATACTACATGTTACTGTATTTCCCACACTCCCCTGGGTAGCAAATTAAAAAAAAAAAAAAAAAAAATCAGTACTGACTGCTGTCCAGATAAGATCTGTTGAGTTCCTCCCAGCTGCTGGAAGGTGTAACAGGCACGCAGAGAGCATGCCAAGCACGGGCTCTGGTGTGGGCAGGGTGACTCCCAAAGGGAAAGCACAGGCTGCTGGCAGTCCAGGAATGAACCTAAGCCAAGTTCAGACCAGGCAGAGTCCATGTGGGTGAGCCTCCAGCCTCTGCTCAGGAGAACACCAAGGATGCAGCTGCAGAGGCTCCACACTCAGCTGTACCACGGGCACTTACCAGCCTGCACCTACCCCATTCCAACAGGAAAACCCACCTCAAAGGAAAAGCTTCCACCAAGCCTAGAGGGATTACCTTTCTGGAGGGTGCTGAACACTATGCCTGCTCAACAGCTATGAACAGGGGCATCCACATCCCCCACAAGAGATTTTTATTACTGGAAAGTTACTGTAAGATAGTGATACAAACACATAACTGAAGTAGTATACATTTATACAGTGCAAAAGCAGGTACAAAAGCACTTATTTGGCCTACAAAAAAGCAACTCAAACCCTGTGTTTTTATGCATGCAATAACTTAAAGAAAACGCAGCAAGAAAAGAAACAAAAACATATTCCAATAATATATAATTTGACAGTTTGACACGATACTAGTATCACCTTAAGAGCTTGAAAATTGAGCACACATCTGGGAAAAAACCTCCATATCAGAATGTTTGTTTGGCACCCACTTTTCTTCTTAACATAAACTAATTTTACCATCCAGAGAAAAGCTAGCAAGAGTGAGTCAAGTGACACAGCAGTAAGGAAAGATAGAGTAATAAAAGGTTGTGACAATTATTCAGGACTTGGGCTCAGATAAAATAAGCCAGACCAAAACAAAAACAAAACCAACCAATCAACAACAACAAGAAAACCCCAAAAACCAAACAAAAACTTTATTTTAATAATTTTACCAATTTCACTACAAAGATTCCTAAAACTACAAAACTGGAGAGCATAGTGCCATCCAAGGAAGGAGCAACAGGGATACAAGTCACAGAACTTAACCCAAGCTTTATTTACTTTTGTATTTAAGGAGACAGCTACATCAAATTTGCCACAAGTCAGCAAGATTTTACAAAACTGAAGAACTGCAAAGATACCTCCCTGAATTCTAATACATTTTTCCCTAATGGACAACCTTTAAGCATTCCTACAAAGTATTTACAATGCAGATATAGCAGCAGCATTGCAGGATGAAAAAGTCAAACTACCTAGAAACATAGTAGGACTAAAATCTAATTCCTACAGCTGAGATATGACCACCAAAACATTGAACAGTATTAAAATGAACTTTAAAAAAGATTTTAAAAACCCCAACGACTTGAAAAGCAAGGAATCCCAGAAAACTATTTCACCATTCCTTGTTACTTACAATCAGCCAACCTTAAAGAGAAACAGACTAAAGAAAAGTCTACCATGTTAATGCAGACATTTCTGGGACTTAAATCTGTACTTAGTACTGGTGTTCAGACAAGATATCTTTATGGGGCACCAAGAGAGCTGGCAGCTCCACTGAGCACAGCCTGTAAGTCCCAGCTCCCTGTCACAGCTGTAAATCTATAACCAGAGCAATCCTGACACAGCCTGGGTACACGACCTCCACGTGAAAACACAACAGCAACTACAGGCAAGATACAGCACAAGCAGCCACCTAAAGCAAACCTAGGCATAATTACACAACCACCTCTTGCTAATCTCCCTTTCATGCTTTAAGCAAGGGGGAAACACAGCTATGAAAAGTAGAATAAAGCATATGACTTGCTTTTCCTAACCTTAACAGACAAAACTAAAAATCTAATTTGGGTTTGTCATTGACGCAGATGACAGTAGAAAATGAATAATCCCACTGTAAAATACCTGTTTAAACTAAATACAATGAACTGCTTCCTGGAAGTACAGACCTGTCTCAAGTGCAGAGGAAACCTAAATATCTAAGCTGTAGAAGTAGGACTCATATTCTCTTAATTAGAGAAACTCTATACCTTAAAGCAGTAGGAAAAAACTTAACATTCTTAATCAAGAATGGCATCTAAATGTCACAGAATGAAAACTCTGCATAGTTGCTTTGTCTTAGGTAATCCCTTTGGTCATGTTTGTACTTGAAGCAAGAGCATCTTAAGGGTTGGGCTGACTTGGTATACCTACAACAGATAAACCTGTTAACACTGCTAACATAACCAAAATCCTCCAGTCCTAGTGAGTGCTTTATGCACTTTTGTGAGTGCCTACCAAGAAGTGAACACACTGTCAACACAGACAAAAGCAGGAAACACAGGACCTCAGCTTTTAATGTTCTGGCTTCTCTTCCAGTAGCCTGGAGGATTTGCTCAAATGGTAACACCCAAGCATGAATAACAGCTTGAGTCATCCTCACGATAAATAGGAGTGGCAGGGAAGATTTTCAAAGTGATGGGAGAGAAGGTGAAGATTATAATTCACTATTCTTCCTGGTTTTTCAGTTTGCCTTCAGCTGTTAAGGCAGATAAAAGTTTCAACTCTCAAAAAGCACAGCACAATTTTCATTAAAGGAAATTCTTCAGGAGTACTAAAAGGCAAGCATTTATTAAAGAGTGTGTGCACATATATAGCCAAAATAAAAAAGCATATAAACATAAATATATTCATATATTTTTATTACACCATGTGCTATTTTCATAAATACCCAAAAAAGCAATCATCTTACAGACTCCTAAAACTGTGCCCTGTATGATAAAGGCAAAATCATAGAAGGTTTTCCAGCCACAGCTGTGACAACTGAAATGTCATAACCTTAAAAAAATTTAGAGCACATGCAGCAGAATCAGTATGAGCCTTTAGCACTATCACGCCGAGGAGCAGTGGTGGTCGTGACCTCTCCCATCCCACATGCTTCTGGAACACACTCATGAAGCAAGCAGAAATATATTTAGTATGTACAGACAGAAAACCTCAAATATGTTCTCAGTTCCTTTCTGAAGGTTAAAGCTGCATACTCCTAATGTAACTTTGTGAAAAGGAGCGTGGTGAGCACATGACAAGCCATCCTTTGGTGACCCTTAGCCTGTTTTGCCCCCTGCAAGAAAAACTCTAGAAAATTCCATATTACAAATCATCGCCCATTGCAACTTCCAAGCTAAGACAAGATCCTAGGTGCCTAAGATCCAGAAACCCACAAGACATGAGTGATGTCTGCATGAGCAATCCGATGCCTGCAGTTCCTGAGGTGCCTATCTATACACTGGTGAAGCTCCCTCGGTAGATTGCATCCTGCCAGTGAGCATGCTTGCAGGTGCTGTCCTTCTGGACATGCTCAGCGCTTTTTTTGTGCCTAAGGCTGTTGTCTCCCATTCCTGTATCTGAGGAAAGGCAAATATTAGCAGGCATGAAGGAGTATGGCTGACATAGACTAGCTTTCCCAAGAGAAGCCAGCTGCTGTGCAGAAACAGGCATGATGCCTGCAGCCCAGAGGGAAGACAGCACAGGAACGCGTGACTCATTTGCCAGTGCTGGAGTCACTCGTGGTTGAACCCGCGACTACATCTGGGGTTGGCAGCACAACGAGCCACAGCCTGTCCTGAGGCCTCATGGGCAAGTGGCAAAGCACAGCTTGCACCCACGGAACTACACATTCTCCACTGCTAATCTATACCAGCAGCTGAAAATAGTCCCTGAGCTGCATCATGCCCCAAATCTTGCCCAGGCATTGTCCCAAAGAGAGATGACAAATGCCAGAACAGGCCAGGGAACACGTTACCAAGGAAACACCCCTGATGACTGTGGGGCAATACTTAAGCCCAAACTATTGTCTCTTTGAGGTCAGTAGTACAAAGTCAGCCCCAAATACCCAGCCCTTGCTGCCTGGCCTTACTTGGCTGCCTATCAAAAGATTTTAGATTCATTCTTTTAACACAACAGCAAACCACTTATCCAGCAACCGAATGTATCAATATTAACAGTGTGACCATTCCTACTTCTTCCTGATTTAAAAGGAATCACTTAAGATGTCAAAATGAAAGAGGGTTTTAAACTGCATGTAGACACCTACCTTCAGAGAAGCTATAGGACTTCAGACACACCTAACAGAAATCCCTACCAAGAAGGATTCAAACCACAAGAAAATGTATTAACTCCCCTTTCTAGATGTTCAATTCCTCCTTACAAGGAGCACAGAAACCTAATTTGAAATTGTACATCCAAGGAAACAAGCACTAAACACTTGAGAACAGTAAACTCCACAAAAACCATGTCCTTGTACAATGGAAGACCAGGAGGTTGCATAGCTAAGCCTCTACTATTCCAAAGTACTAAGGAGCACTTGCTGACCTGTAACTGCTCATAGCTTTACCCTGACCTGGATTTGTCTAATGCTTTTTATGCAAAGCTTAAACATATTATTTAATTTTTTTTTCCTTAATGCATGATCAAAGTAGGTCTGCTGTTATTCCAGCTCAGCAAGTTCACCATATTAATGCAATAATATATTCCTTGGGAATACATGGTTTTGAGCACGAAGGCACTCTGCTGCAGTGAGCTGCATAATTTAAAACCAACGGAAGTCTTTGGTGTGGGATGAGGTATTTAAGTATAAACACTGACTACACAGTTAGATGACAAACATTTATTGCAAACATCGAGTTATTTTAAATCAACTCTGCGTGATAAAACAATACTGTAGATTTCCTTGCAAATGTTGAATTGACAATAGAAACCACAGAAAAGAAGAAGCTACAAAAGGAGAAGCATTATGGAGCACAGTTTAGGCAATGCTACATGAAAGATGCTATAAATAAAGCAAAGCACACTTGTCTACTTCTACTCACATTTTAACCATTAAGAGAAGTAACTTCATGAAGCATGTTTTTCCTGCATCAGTCTTTAAAACTCCAAAACATACTACAATTCCAAATCACAACATATATCAATACTGGTGTTCCTCCCTCCTTATAAAAATTAAAACACTAATTAGGACAGCACATATTAAAAAGTTGTACAACCAAAGAAGGCTACAGTGTCAAAAGCTGCAGTGTAATGCACTGCTTTAGCTTCCCATCTGTTTGTTATTCACACAAAAACAAACATGAAAACCACAGCTGAAGTTACCAGACCAAAGCAGGCTGAGAATCTAATTCTCTTTAGCTTGCCACAATGAACCCTCACGTCCTGTTCTGAGCTGTTGGAGGGTTGCAGGTGGTGATGCAGCTGACCCCCATCTCTGTTAACAGCAAGAGCTACCACATAACCTTCTCAAACTCCAGTCCTAAGAGAAATACCGCTTGGAATGCTCCTCACATGGAGGAGCTAACAAGTTAACAGAACACTATGGTCTGTAGAGCTAACCAGGGAAGTGTGGAGTGCTTCTGTCTCTAACTTGCTTTACCTTCAGAAAAAGCTAAGGCTGGCCTGCAGCTCCAGTGCAGAAGAACAAGACCCTTTCACTACACCCCAACACTGCACATGTGAAAGGGCATTTGCAAAGGAGCACGTTCTCTAAGCAGCAGCATGAAAAACACAGTACCTTGCTTGTACCTCCCCATTCAGAGCATGTGAGCAGAATGGAAGCTGAGAGGCAGAGAAATACAGCTGGATTGCTTTTCAGATACAACAAACATACTCCACAGGCATCTACTTCCTTGAATGGTAAAACCAAAAACATCTCATAGGTATTTCACTCAAAATAGATTGAAAACTGAGAGACTTTGTATTTGATTTGCTCGCCTGAAAACCTGTTCTTCCTTGTTTATTCCTAACAAACTGCAGCAAACAGCAACAATACTTCAGTCAAAGATGTGACATAGCAGTTGACAGGGCTTTCTGCAAGGGAAATTCAGATATTCTGGAATTTGTTCACATAACCTTCAATTGAGATATTCAAAACAATTACTTTTTTGGGTGGCCACAAGGGAGGTCAAATTGACAGAATTATGGAAAAGGCTGAGCATGAACTCCCAGGTTGGCAGGTAACAAGTTATCCCTTTCGTAGGAAACAGATTTTAACTATGGAAGGGTTTAAATAATATATCTGTAAGTATGATAAAAATGAAACAAAGTCTAGTCAGCATCTTTGAGTCTAAAGTAATTTCAGTTCCCTTTAAAGTTACGGAATCAAAATAGTGCTCAAAATACTGTAAGTGAGCACAAATTCAAAGTAAAGAATATTGTACAGTGTATTTCTATTTTGCAAATAAAAATTATGCAGCATTATTAATATATTCTAAACTGATCTCCACATTATCTTTATCTGGAAGCATCATAACCTCACTAGTAAATATTTGAGTGGTTAAATAGGACTTCTTCTCTCAGGGTTCGATAAAGATTTAAGAAAAAAGGAAGTACTTTTCACATGCTTTAGTAAGTATGTATTTGCCCCTTTTTAAAATCAAGAATTATTGAGAAGAACCTTCAACTGGTTTCCACTCTTTATTTTGTCTAGCTATGCTTTTTTTGTTGTTGTTGTTGTTAAAAGAAAGGATGACCTAGAAAAGTTTCATTTCCTTCCTAAAGCACAGATGACTAAATCAGCTAGCAATGCAAAAGCCATAAACATATTCACAATGAGTAGCTAAGGAGTAATATATTATCTTCAGAAAACAGTAAAAAACAGAATCTTTTACATTCACTTGATGCAGCTTCCCAAGTCAGGTAAAGGTCAGATGCATTTAAGACTTTTTTCCCCTGAGAAATTATACAAGGCATTTTTCCTCACAAAAGTTCTGTGACAAGTAAAACTGCAATAAATTCAAGCTATTTGGTATTAAATTGCTCAATCCTTTTAAATGTCTCATCAAACTCTTCCTTTTTACAGCAGTCAGGAGAATGAGCAATAACTGAAGCAGACAAGCCTTGTAATGAAATGCACTACCTGGGAGGGTGGAGGACACAAGAACTAAACAAAAATAGATAGCAAGTAAATGGGGAAATCAAAGTTGCATTAAGCAAATATTTGTAAATAAATGTTTCTCAGAAGTTTATATTCTTATTTACTAAGCTAGATGGTTTTGGGGTCTTTTGTATAAGCTTTACTCGTTCCATGCTTTTCTTCTTCATTTTAACACTTTTTTTGGGAAAAAACCAAAACAACACAATTAAAAAAAAAAAAAAAAGCCAACAATAAAACCACTCTCTAACCATATGAGGACACTCGAACTTTCTCAAGATTCCATCTTTCTTGGACTGCTTACAATTAACGCAAAGAAACCACTTATGGTGAGACATTCTTTAGGAGTAAGAAGAAGGCATCTGGCTTTTCTCTACTTCTTTATCAAGTGTTTGGAGGTTCAGAGGTATTTACTGGTATGGACTACACTTCCCTAATTGCCTGCCCATACTTGAAGGAATTGCTAATTAAGTAGACACTTGCAATGGAGGCAATACCCAGATAAGGAATTGCAGAAGAATAAAGTAAACCATTCTTTTGTTCACCAGTTAAGCTTTTCTGGGATACCTCAACAGCATCCTGAGTAAGCCATCTAAGTATTTTCTCCCGTTTCTGACAAGAAAAACTTTTCAGGCAAAACCAGAGAACATTCAGATGTAAGGAAGGGGTAGATTTTCTGCACTAGAGGACTCTTGGCTTTACACTTCTATGTGGGGCTTCAGGTCCTTTGCTGCAGTGACCCGAAGACTCAGCAAGACATTTTGGCACAGATAATATTTCACTGCTCCTCCTCCTCCTCCCCTGAGCACTCTGCCATTTACAGCTCACAGCCCTCCCTCCTCTCATGGGCAGCCAGAGGAGGCAATGGAGGCCAGCACAGAATCTTGGGGTGCCTGTCCTGGCTGCCACAGCTGCCCTCAGCTTTTAAGAGAAACCTGCTGTGCCCTCTGGTGCCAAGGTTCCAACGAGAGGAGACACTCACTGTCTGGAGCCTGGGGAGACCCAGACCAGGTGATAAAGAGGCCAGTGAAGCAGTAGGGCCCCTGGATACATGTCATGGACATTCCTTTGCATCCCCTCCCACTGGGCTTCACTCCACATCCTTCTCTGGCACTAGGTGATCTTTGTAGGCCCTTTCCAACTGAAATATTCCATGCTATTAACACTCAAATCAGCCACCCCAACCTAGTACCAAACATGCCCCTCTAGAATTTCAAGAAGAGAGAATCAAAACATTAAAACACATTCAAGCAGAGCACTAAAAAAAGCCTGTAATAATCCTGTGCTTGTTGATGACATTATCATTTGTTTCACAAAAGCCTGCAACGCACATAATTTTTGAAAACACAACTGTCTGGATTTTCCAGCCTGAAAATCCAGGTCTAAATTAGATTATCCTCCATTGATTGTTTGACTTATTGGGTAAAACCTGGTGGATTTGGTGTAGTGCTGATCAGCAAGCTGGCTTCAACCTGCTTTGTAGAAGGTAGCAGGAGCCACTTTTTGCTTGTAGAGAGTCAAACCCAGGTATCTTTTGTCCTCTTAAGGTTACAACCCCTAAACACCTTTTGCATGCTTGCAAGCTTCCTAAAATAGTGTCTGCATGTTAAAATACCCCTTCCTCTCCCGAACTAAAAGATATGGGATTAGCTCTAAAATGGTTCCTTTATGTCCGGTCAAAATTACCAGCTCCTATAGTCTCCTGCTTTGTGGCATAAACAGCCTATTTCTGGTTTATAAGTAACGAACAATGAAAAGAAACAAATGCTTGATTTACTGAAATACAGCCTAAAAAAACAACCCAACCTTCCAGCATTTTATTTTGATGGCATCCAAAAATACCAAAGTGACTGGAATGCAAAGGACAATGCAAAACAATATTTTAAGTACTATCAGCAAAGAGATCAGATGCCCAGAACAGAGGCCCTATTGCCAAGTAGGAATAGCAACTGGATAAAAGTTAACATTCAAATAAAAACACTGAATTTATTGCTGACTTTGGTACCAAAACACAGTTAAGGGAATTACCCTTATTCTTTGTGCCAGACTAGTAAAATGATGCTGGCTTACAATCACGTAAATCAGCAGATGTATGTTGACTTCTTCCTCTGATATGCTCCCTTTTTCTAAAATCAGAAGACATGACAAAACTAATCCTGTTTTGCTCTTTTCATTTATTTTTCTAGAACCAAATCTCAGCAAGACCACAACTTATTCTATAGAGTTGAGTGCGACTTCTTTTTTTCTAGGTAAGCACATTACGTAAGGGCAAATTCTACTTTCAAGTGTTACTTACAGATTGCCAAGCGAGAGACTCCATAATTCGATGTTCACAGTGTTCTAGATGCTTTATCATTTCCCGTGTTAGGTTAGGTTCTGCTCTAATAAAGCTTTCAATCACCTTGTAGAAGTCAAAAGCTTTTAAATCAAATACATTGAGAATCCATGGGAAAGACAAGTCTGTTTCAGCACTGGTACTGTCACTTTGTGAAGCATTTCCTGAAGGGAAAACAGACTAAATTACCACATATTCTACAGTCTTCCACTTCTGATGTTTTTTCCTTTTTGTATTAATTGAATCATTGCTAGCTCAGACATTTCAGCGAGTTGCTTTCAGTGTTTTGGGCAGGTTTTTTGCTATTTATATTAGAATAGATAGTAATAACTACCAATAAGTAACAATGCAGTTAAAGACTTTAGATTTAACTTACTGCCATATGTAGCCATGACAACCTCAACAGCACATGCCAGAAGAGATGTGTGGAAGATGTTATCATTCAGAAGTTTGCTGAAGAGAAAGGAAATTATTAGTACTGGACCCAAGACTTCAAATAGCAGACTTTGATAACAAGTTAGGGGCAAGTACCTGAAATTTTGCACTGAGAGGCGCTCTTCCTCCTGAAATAAATAAATCAGACCAAACTTGTGAATATTCTTAGTAATTCCAGAGGTCCTGCCAGTACTGAGATAGCAGCACTAAACTTACCGACTTCAGCATAGACTCCATTACTCTGTAATAGAGACGCACTCCAAGCTTGTACCTCTGTTAGAATGAGAAATTCAGGAATATTACAAGACGTTTTGACAGAATACAACAGGCAGACTCTTGTGTTTTAACAATCCAGAACATTCCAGTTTGTGACATAGCCACTATCAACACTGGCCAGTATCCACTGGCCAGTAACACTGGAGAGGCCTCAAGGGCTACTAAGGTGTGTGACCACCCCAACCACGTGAAGATTTAACCAAGTGTAACTACCTGAATTGTGTTCACACTGATTCACAGCTAACAGGATAAAAAAGCAGGGCTGACAGACAGGAAGGAGACTGTCGAGTACAAACTTGGTTGGGTTTATTTGCCAAAATCCTTGTTGAAAGCACAGCTGCTCTCCTGACTTTATAAGGAAGTGAGTCACCTTTGGCAGTTTTAGGCCAAGTTCACCTAATGAATGCAAATCTATGTTTCACTTAATGTAATTTGCCCAAAAAATGTTTCCATTCTTCAGTAAAGTACTTCCAACATATTTCCACCCAATTACTATTGCTCCTTACATATTGAGAGGAATTTCTTACATGCTATCTTTACAGTGCTTCCTCAGTTTGAAAAGCATACTGTTACTTTTTACCTTTACTGATCTACACTGTATGAGGACAGTAAGTCAGGTCTCACACCAGCTAGTGCTAACAGAGCTCAAGCGAGTGATATTCAACCCAAATACTTACCTGTGAGCCAATTTCAGCCCATCCCTGTCCAACTGCTTCAGCAAATTTCTTTTTGAAGATGTGTTCAAAACTTTCCACTCTTTTCAGGATACTATCCTTAGGGTTCACTGTGCAATTCTAAAAAAGTACAGGAAACAAATTAGGGGAAGGAAAGACAAAGAAAAGACATTTTACTTCAAAAACATTTCAATCATTTAAACAATCAAAAGTCCTGCTTCCCTTTGTAACACCTTTCAATAAGGTCATCAGCATAAATAAAAATGGAGCATTTTAAAGAGTGCTGTACATCTTTTTCTCTTTTGTTTCCCTTCTATAGCCCCTTGCTTTTCCATTCAATACACACATAAAAGAATTTTAATATGTTGCTCAGTAACTGAAGTATTTAAGCACTTTAAAGGTTCCACTACACAACAGTTAGAGAAAAGTGCTTTCTAAAATGACTGATGACATTTAAACCAGCCCAAATAAAATATACTTTTTCAAAAACATGTGCATCAGATTTACAGGTGTCTATTTTGCTTGAGTGGTAATTCCAAGAATCCTACACAAATCTTCTTTGTAGTCACTTACATTGAAGTACTTGATGAGAGTGTCTGATGGTTTATCAGCTGCTGAGTTTAAAATCATAATCAACTGCTGAATGTTATTCATTGCCGCTCTGGAAACACAAAAAAAATGCATAAGCATTAAGGTTAGCTTAACAGTTTCCAGAAAATGAACAGAAAATCCACACACCGAAAAATTATGACTCCAGTTCTCACTCCAGTTACCAAACAAACTGTTTGAGAAAATCTACTGCACTGTGGTAACAACTCTGAATTCTAACAATGCAATTTATCTAATTGCTTACACATGGATTGTGATAATTTTAATAACCAAAAGAATGGCTTAACACCTAAGAAATAGTTTGATTCTTCCTGAATTTTTTCCTGAATTCTTCCTGAAAATTCCTGAATTTTTCATTGCTGTTTTTTGTTGTAAGTAGAATTCTGTGCGTGTCATGGTTTAACACAGTTTAGTTTTTAGTTAAGGAAAAAAACTCTAGGAGTTACAGAAGCGATTCCCTGCAAGGACCTTGGCAGCTTCCTTTGGACCTGACAGAACCAATTGGCTGGCTAGTTTTGAATATGGACACTCTGTTAAACCACTTAAGAGAGCTGAATACGCCCTGTGAAATCACATTTAAAGATGAACAAGTCCTGGGAAAAGCTCTCTTGCTTCCAGCCTTTGAGCAGGTGACGGGACAGTGGCCGGGCTCTGCTGCTGCCAAGTTCCAACCATGGCCGGAGGGCCAGGCTGGCTCTGCTCAGCTTCGAGTGGAGCTGAGCCAGGCCTTCCTGTGAGCTGCCCAGCCATTCTGCTGGCACTGCAGAAAAGAGAACAGAGGCAGCTCTGCAGCCCCATGGCTGGAATTGAGCATGGCAGGGGCTGGAAAACAGCCATGCAGCCAGAGCGGACACCGCCCGGCAGAGAGCACATCACCATCTGCAGGCCCGGGCGAGATATTAACTCTCTGTGCGCAGATGAAACTTGCAGGCATCAATCCTCTCTCAAGTGACAGAAAAAGGAAGGGGTGCAGACATGTAGAGAAACAACATGGAGCCACCAAGATCGGTGAAGAAGGAGTCAAATTCCACATGGGTAGAGAATGAGGCGATGCCTTACTCTTGGGCTGAAACTGTCTTGTAAGGCTATGGTGAAGATATAATAGATACACCAGACTTTTTTTTCCCCTGTAACTCATGGAATGCATGGGGAGAATGTAGCATCCTAACCACAGCCATGAGCACCCAAGCAAATGTGGAAGTAGCTGTGCTCCAATGAGAAGCTTGAACCAAGAGAGATGAAAAAGATGATAGGATAGAAGGAATCCTCTGTTCCCAGAGATAAAAGAACTTTTTGTTTCTATACTAGAACAGCTCATCCTTAAAATTGTACCCCAACAAACTGAAATGCCCCATGACAGTAGCTGTGGGAAGACTACCAAACCATGGGAGGGACTTCAAGACTGCAGATTTTCCAGGTGACTGCTATTTGTGAAAATTAAAACCACCAGAGAACTGTTTCTCCTGGAAAAGTCTCCATGGCATGGCAGGAGAGATTCCTCCCGCTAAGTGAACTGAAAAAAAAAGACAATTTTAAAGGTGAAAGTTCTGGGTTTTGTCTCTTTACTTTGTTAGTGGAAAAGAAAGAAGAGCTGGGGGGAGGAGAAATGTTCTGAAGGTTTATGAAGGTTTATTCTGATTTTTTTTAGTTCTATCAATAAAGTTTTCTTTATACCCTTTAGAAGTTTTAAGCGTGTTGTGCTCTCCTCCTAATCCTTATCTCGCAGGAGAAAACGAGCAAATAATTCTAGTGGGTGCACTGGCGTTTGGCCGGCCCACTACAGTTTGTCTGTTTCAAATTTCTGTATCATTTAACCTCAGTTTGGCTCCTATCACCAGTCAAGTAAGTGCAAACCCAACAAAAATCTGTTCAATCATTGCAACATAATGCATTTGTCTTTAATCTACTTTTTACAAAGTATTGGTGAAAATCACTCTGCCACAACTCTCCTAATGATAAGGAAAAGCATAAGAACACTGGAAAAACAAAAAATGAAAACATAGAACCCATTCTCATTATGCTCATAACTAGTACTTACACCCTTTTTATATACTAATTTCTACATAAATGACCAGATACAAATCCACTGATAAAAATCATTAGATTCTCTGTTTCAGGGGGCTTTAAAGCAGGGTCCATGAGTCTAGGCTCAAAAATATGACACTGTAAGGTAACTCAAAGAAATAAGCATGGTCCTTTCAGCATATACTATAGAGGGTTCTGTTTAATCAGGGAGAGATAAGGATTCACTTCCCACTCTAAGATGGTGATCAAACCTTTGCTGCCATCTGGTGACACTTCTGTGGCTTCATGAAAAAGTTACTACAGCCGAAATTCAGTGCTGGTGAATAGGCCTTCACACAATTTGCCTTAAATAGCATCAGTTTTGGAAAAATCAGAGCAAAGCCCAAGTGAGAATGGAAAGAATCTAAACATCACTAGACTTTCTCTCAAGAACAAAGCTGGTTTAGAACATTTTGAATTTCTAGTAAGGCAGAAACTTCATTCTCCTGGACTTTTCTACTGTCAAGAATTTTAGGAAGCATCTTTGACATCTTTATATCTACTATAAATAAAAAGTATCAGTGATCAGAACTACAATATAGTTTATAGAAAAAAACCAACAAAACCAAAGCCACAGTTCCTTAAAAATTAAAAAAAGACTACTCTAAAGATGAATATTTTTAGCTATGATATTAAACACATTCAAGAGAAAAACTCATACCGAACAGGAGTCTGTGGAAGTATAATATTGATTTCCTCATCTGGATTGTTTTTTAGTGGTGTCCTCTCCAACTGTGAGCTACAGAAATGGAAAACAAATTTATCAAAGCCCAACACAATTCCAAAGACAATGTTTTCTATAAAGACTTATTAATCTGAAGAAAAAAATGTGTAACAGATTTTTAGAAGATCTAGATGCCCAATTACTTCAGTTGTTTAAATTCCCAAGTGGATCTGCTTTGAGCAGGATGCTGGACTAGACAAGCTCTTAAGTTTCCTTCCAAACTTTTCTTCTTTTCTAGGATTCCATTTACAAACAACTTAATTTATATGTAGAGATGGTATTAGCTACATTTTAATCCCATTTTAAGTTCGTGTATTTTCATAGCATAGATAAATTCAGACTCACGTGGTGAGCTCACATTAAATTATAGAGATGTTGAATTGTCAGCAATTGCTAGCATCTAAGTGTAGGACTGAAAAAAAAAATTAAACAATCATAGAATGGTTTGGGTTGGAAAGGAAACTTTGAAGGTCATCTAGTCCCATCCACCTTCAATGACCAAGGACGTCTTCAACTAAATGAGGGTCCTCAGAGCCCTGTCCAGCCCAGCCTTGAATGTTCCCAGGATGGGACCATTTAGCGCCAGCTGGCTCAGAGCCATAACACTACCTCTGCAAGCTAGCATGACCTGTCTTGTCTTTGTGATTCCTCAGCTTTCCCTGGATGAAAAAGGCCTTGCACAGAGTAAGAGTTAGAGGAGAGCTTCCAAATCATTTTAGGCAGTCACAGTCATATGTTCCCTAATTATTTAAGTGATGATGTAAAGCAAGGCTGTTGATGCCAGAAATACCTTAGCTGAACTACAAATCTAGTAGGCCAACAGGACAGCGAGATCTCCATTTATAACACAAGGGGGCAGAGAGCAACACAAGTTTGCACTCTCTGTTAGGGAATGAAAGCAGTAAATGGAAATATTACCATGCAATGACAGCAGGCTGCAGAGTCTCGTCATGATTCAGAAATAGTCTTGCATCTATATCTTTGTGCTTGAGATAGAGCTCGTCATACTGCTTCAAGATAACTTCAACCTCAAAAAGATATTGAAAAAACCTGGAATTTATTATACAGGAACAAGTTTGACAATCTACTGAATAACATAAGTTATTCCTACTTCATGACTGCAATGCTGAAATGCTAAAAGAATGACCTTGGACCTCACAAAGTTACTTCTAATACAACAGCTGAAATATACCCAGAGGAAAATTACTGTTTATAAGAGAAAACAACCCAAGATCATAAGAATTTTTTTGATGAAATGTAGGTCTTGACACTGTAAAAACAGCTAGGTTAGGAAACAGACTTGCAAACCAAACTAACATTTCCATATTTTTAAATTTTTTCTTCTAGAAAAAGGGGTGTCTCCAAGAGCAGGAAATGTAAAATGCTTCCTCTTAGAACAGCTGTTGGGCTATTGACTCAGTCCCTGTCTTTGCTGGTTCGGACAACACGGCCTAAACTCAAACCCTTTTTTTATCTCAGTAGGAGCTTCCTCATTTTATATTAATATATCTGCACTGGAGTACCTCTCAAGTGACACACCTATTGCTACAAAAACAGACTTGTTATTTCATAGCCACACTGTATTTTTTTTACTAACTATTATAAGTTTCTCAATTGACTAAATCCCAGAATGCTATGACTTCACTTTCCTTGGAGAAGTTTATTGCATTTTTTAATGTTTTTTTAATTACTTATTTTTATTTTTACTTAAATGACTAACATTAACTGGAAGTCTGCAATTTTTTTATCTGGCCCTCCAAATCCGCTGCTGTGCTTGTGCAGAAGTATGTAGCCACCTCAATTATCTGCTCCCTGAGCCCTTGAACTTATTAAATGATGCTGTGCTCTGGCAAACTCCTGCTAGGAAAACAGGCAACAATGCATATGAACCCAAATTAGTCCCCTCTCAGTCTCAAGAGAGACAAAGCTGCAAATACCTCCTACACAGCTTTGCTCCTTACCCTCTTCTTTACTTTTGCAAATGGATTTGCTCCAAACTGATCTCACAATTAAAACTTTGAGATTAGGTCTATTAAACCAAAGATTATATTTCAATTCCTATTATCACCATTCTTTTTAATTAAAAACTTAATTAAATTTTTATTTTTGTTATCTTCTAAATGGATTATGCATTCTTTTCATCTAAAATATTTCAGTATTTCATAAATTTCTAAAAAAACCCAGCAGCTCTCAGACAAGATGGCTGTACTGGGCTAACTTGGAAGAAACCTTCTGTCAAAAATAAGAGTTCTGTATCAATCTATTCATTAGTGAGTGCATAAAGGCTGACCAGCAAACACATGGGAAAGACAAACAAAATACCAACATTAAGCCTCAAAAGCTTTTCTTGCTCTGGAAGGAACATGACAATTTTTCAAAAGAACAGTGGTTTTTTATGAAAGTCAATTTAAATGTACCACATTACTAGCTATTATACTGATGATCTCATCCATAATTTTTGGGTGGCTGATTACATGTATGAACTGACTACCTCTGAAATACAGCTCTAACTTTCTGCTCTGGCAGTCAAGGTTAAGGAGCAAAGATCATGTGACTCGATTTTTCTTCAAATGCATTCTTTTGTAAAAGTTTCACCAGCAAGTCTTATGCTAATAATTTTCATATTGTGCTTAAGTTGAGCAGCCTTGGATGAAAACCCTCTGACTTGAGAATAAGCTGTATAATGACCTTAGCCTGGAAGCTCATATACGGTTTCCCAACTATACACACACACATAAATTAAAAAGTCTAAACAGGCTACTGATATCCTGGAATTAATTTAGCAAGAGATTAAGATCTTCAGTCAGTCCTGTACTTTGTTCCCCACCCAACACACTCTGTCAGTGAACAGGAGATACATTTGATTGAACCCTGCAGACTCATTGCTCTGATCAGCTTCAGAGCTGCTTACTTTCAGGTTACCACATCTATTGGTGACACACAGCTAAACTTACACTTTTAATAATGATCAATGTACACACACTGCAAGAAGTTACCTATTAAAAATGCACTCTGGATGCAATTGCATAGAGGTAGAGTCTTCTGCATCCAGGCAACAACTCGGCAAGATGAAAGTAATTTTGCACACACACAGCAGTCCAAACTCTGCCAAGTTGTGAAACTGAGACTAATCTTCTGGATATCTTTCCAACAACACTACAATAACATGTCTCATTTATATTTAAATTAAGGGGTGTAATTTAAGACTTTAAGCATTTATAGAGTGACTTCAGAGACCCAGTATTGTAATAGCTGTATTTTAGATTAATGGTCTTACCAAGGTCATGGATATGCAACTCTTGCTTGGAGCAAAATCTTTTTGCTTTGAGCAAAGCCCGGTTTAGCCTCAGGAGATTAATTTATTAAATGCAAAAGTATAAGCTAAATATACTTTATGAATACTGGAATCCCCACTAGCCCACATTCCTAAAAAACAGTTCATTTTGCTACGTGATTTTAGAAGAACCTATTAGAACTCCACCAATGGGTAAAGGGTATCTTAAGCAATTTGGCATGAAGTAAAACACAGTTGTTGAACTGTCTGTACTGGGTTTGCATGGGAAGGTTTTGATAACCAGGGGGGCCACAGGGGTGGCTTCTGTGAGAAGCTGCTAGAAGCTTATTCCATGCCCACCAGAGCCAATCCTGACAGCTCCAGGACTGACCTTTTTTATTGGTCAAGGATGGGCCAATCAGGAATTACAGTAGTGCCTCAGTGATAACATATTTATGAAGGGAAAAAGTTATTACACAGAAACAACTGCTGTCTGAGAAAAGAGGTGTGAAAGTATGGGAAAGGAGCAACTCTGCAGACACCAAGGTCAGTGGAGAAGGAGGGGCAGGAGGTGCTTCAGGTGCCAGAGCTGGGATTCCCCTGCAGCCCCTGGTGCAGACCATGGTGATGCAGGATGTCCCCTGCAGCCCAGGGAGGTCCATGGGGATTCAGAGATCCACACACAGCCTGTGGAGGAGGTGGGTGCCTGAGAGAGGCTGTGACCCTGTGGGAGGCCCATGCTGGAGCAGGGTCCTGGCAGGGATTTGCAGACCCATGGAGAGGGAGCCCGCACTGGAGCAGGTTTCCCGGTAGGACTTGTGACCCTTGGGGGAACCAACATTGGAGCAGACTGTGCCTGGAGGACTTCACCCCATGGGAGAGTGACCTGTGTTGGAGCAGTTCATGCAGAACTGTTGTTCACAGGATGGACTCACAGAGATGTTTGTGGAGGGCTGTCTCCATTGAGAGGGAGCCCACACTGGAGCAGGGGAGGGACTCTACTTGAGTGTGGCAGGACCAATGTGTGATGGACTGACCATAACCCCCATTCTCCATCTCCTGGTGCCTCTTGGGGGACGGAGGTAGAGTTTGGAAAGAAGGGAGGGGTGAAGGCCAGGTGGTTTTAAAATTTATTTTATTTCTTATTATCCTGCTCTGATTTTGTTAGTAATAAATTCAGTTCATTATCCCCAAGCTGAGTCTGCTTTGCCTGTGATGGCATTTAGTGAGGGATCTCTCCCTGTCCTTAGCCCATGAACCCTTTGTTACATTTTCTCTCCCTAGAAGGGGGAGAGATAGGGTGGAGGGGGGTGATAGAGTGGCTCTGGGGAGTGCCTGGCATCCAGCCAGAGCCAACCCACCACAGTGGGACAGGATACAGGGCTAAACAGGGCCGTAGGTGCAGGCTGGCTGCTTCTGCACAGAGGAATGGCCAAGAGCTGGACTTCCACTGCTTCAGGATTCCTAGAAAGGTGCTGGAGTAAGCCCAAGGCTGACCATGATCAAGTTCTGTCCTCCATCAGCACCAGGATTTCTCTGGAGCCTGTAAGAACACCAGAGATTGTAAAGTCCATGTTTAGCCCCTTCCTTAAAAAATTCCCGGAGCTGGATCCTCTGACTGGGCCTGAGCAGGCGCTATGTGTCTGCATTGATTCCAGATATTGGTTTGCTGCAGAGAGCTTTTCCTATATTCTAGGCCATTCAAACTTTAACTCATTCTTTTGGATTTCTTTCTATTCTAGTTCTAATATGTCCTTGTGTTTCTGTTTGTTTCTATTGTATTTATTGATTGCTCAGGTTCTGAAAGTGATATGATGGTCATTGTGTAGATGGGTACTGGAAATCAGTTTCTACCCTGCCTTGCATGCAAGACATAGAAGGACAGAGAGAAAAAACCTCCCAGCTGTGTGCAAAGGCAAAGTGACTTGTGATTAGAAGTAAATTGTCAGTAGTGTAAGCCAAAGGGGAAAAAACATAAAAAATTCTCTTCTACTCTGGTGGTGGTTTCACTTGGGGCTACCCAGTCTGTTTTATGCAAGGGGAATGGGAGCTAATGAAAACAGTTTGTCTGTTGAAACTCAGAAAAAGGTTGCAGGATTTGTTGGATTATGAGATTTCCTGCCTGTTTTGTGCTTGGCCCTTACTACCTCTCACTAGAATAATTTAACTTCAGATCTTCCTATTTTTTGAAAGTAAACACAGATTTTTTTCTTCCCTCTTGTCATACAGGAGTTTGTGCTGTCAGAGGCGACGTCTCCAGCAGAGGATAGTTTGGAGTATCACACCTTGTAGGAGTGGGAAGTTGTTGAAGATTTCTGTGGTGGACTTGCACAAAAAACACAAAGTAAAATTTCTGCTGCAAATGTTGTGGGGTGATGCTCTAACCTGCTGTTGGGGGATGTGTAAAGGCTTGTCCAGAAACACTTAGACTGCTTTTGTGAAGTATGTAGATGGCCTCAGAATTTTGCAGCTGATGGAGAAAGACTATGTGAAGAACAGTTAAGACTTGAGTGGATATGGCCAAGAAAAGATAACAAGTGTCCATAGGGCAATTTCCAGGGCTCAGGGAAAATTCTGTCACTCCTGTTGGTATTTTACCTTGTTGAGAGAGAATGTTTGAATCTCTCTACTTAAGATTTTTTTCTTGCGCTCCAATTTACTTGTACACTTCTCCACACTACTTTGCTACATCCTTCTTACAGCAATAAATTAGTATTTCTTCCTTGTTTTCTGTGAACTCCTGGAAGGCACTGGTGAAGCTTTGGGACAGCTGTTTTTCTGTCCTTTGTTGACTCATAGACCCACACATGGCAGCAGTAGATTAAGAAAACTATGGGTGATTGCCCTCCTCCAAATAAAAGGAGTTTCACACCTTAGAGCATGAGTTGCCAGGCTGCTCTTGGATCTGTTTTTGGAGCAGATACTTCAAGCAAGCTTGAAAACTCTTGTATTACCCCTTATGACTTGTTAGTGACTTTCCAAGAGGAGATAAACCACTCTTTCTCCCGCTCTAGTTGCTGGAGCTCCTGGGATCTGGTTTCCACCCCACTGCTGTGCCAAGTGCAGGCTTTTCCTGTTCTACTGATATTTGTTACTGGAGGAGCAAAGCACCCAGGTCAGGGGATGTAGGTGAAGGAGCAGTTAAGAGGGCAGGTGTTGGCAGGGTCTGCTTTCCTCTGTCCTGCTTGGCCTGTGGAAGTTGTCAATTGCTTTGTGTTTTGTCCCAGTTTTCCTGCTCTAGGTGCTTTCTGGATAATGGCGAAGATGGTGAGAACAACATGTGCATTTTGTTCAGAAGGGGAGGCTGGCTCTGTGATGTATATCGCCACAGAGAGAAATATTGCAGCTCATCAGGATTGTCTGGTGAGTGCCCTTAGCTGGTCAGTACTGAAGAGAAGTGGAGAAGGGAGAATGGGGAAGTTTCCACTGCTTATCTGTTTTTCGTTTTGCAATGATGTCTGGGTTGAAAGGCTGGTTACTCAAACTAGCAAGTTTATATTAGACTGAAAAGCTTAAAAAGCAACAGGGCTTGGCCGGGATTTTGGAGCGGGAGAGGATGTATCTGCACAGCTGGAGCTGTTGATTTATGGTGTTTTTATGTGTGCCTGTTGCTAAGCAGTGATCCCAGACACACATGAAAACACCACAACCACATATGGTCTAGCAACAGGAATAGGTCTTCCTGAGGCAGTGTTGAGACTCATCTTCTTGGATGAGGATTCTCAGACCACACAAAGTTGTATACTTAAACCTTTGCAGGAAAACATCCATATCACTTAATGGTTAAAAAACTTTCCAGTGTGTCCCTTATTTAAAATAAGGAATAAAAATATCAGAAGCTGATTATATAAAAATATCTGTGAAGCTCTTAAGTGTGTTGCAATCCTTCTACTCTTCTTGCCTCCCCTTTGTTCTGGAATGTTGGTGGAGCCGGTTCTTGGAGTGCAGAATCAATTGGAGCTGCTGTATTTTCCCTTCAGCAGAGGGAGAGTATAGCTGAGGGCCATTTAATGCAGGAGATTGCTGCTAGAGCAGCTTTCTGGCAGTCACTGTCCCAGCCTTCTTATTCTCACAATTGTTATGTCTACATCTTTATTTTTCTGATTTCTTTTTTGGTTGGTTATTTTTTATCAGAATGTTTCACAACAGCATTGTTTTACGGCACTTGAACATTTTGTTTGAAACAGGTTTTATTATGACTTTAATGTTTCTCCAATGTTAAAACTTCTCTCTTTCTCCTTCTCTCTGTTTTTATTTTTTTCTGCTTTCTTCCTCCTCCCAACAACTTTACTCATTTCTGTGCCTTAGGCTTGTTTGCACTGTTTGGGTTTTTTTTCATTCAGCTATCACCTTCTGAGCAGACAGACTGTGCCTGCTAGCTGATGAAAGGCTAGCTCCCTTTTGTTTGGACTTAGCTTCATGTAATGCTTAGGAAATATTTGCCAAGAATGTCCCCTTCCTCACTCATTGTCATGGCTCAGTAGTTCTATGGGAATTAAAGTGGCCTGAGTGTGGATGTGCGCATTTTTAGTGGGTTTCTCCCAGGACGTGTATAATGTTACTGTCAGCTGTTGTTACCATTAGACTGTATGGAAATCTTATTACAGAGAAATGTTGCATCCAGCTGTAAGTCTGAACAGCTGAGCACATAAGATATCCAAGGTGTGGAGGTCTCTTGCTTGAAGATCTTCTCAGCCTTACTCTGGGCTGGAATTTCACATTTTCTTTGTTCATGTTTTTAATAAGTTAACTTTCTCACCTTATTATCTTTTCTTAGTTTGCCTTCAGGTTATGTGACATCTCCTATGTGGAAGGGGGGACTTCTTTTGACTGCAGAAATGTTTAAGCTTAGCTCCTTGTTCAGTGTAGGTGAAACCTCTTGTTAACAGAGAAAAATCAGCCTCCTTAGGTAGGGCAATTGCAAGAAGAAAAGATGTATTCCTTGTCTCTTTTCAGCACTGGTGACTGAGTCATTCTTATTTCTTAAAACTGTCTCTTTTGTCTTTAGCTATTTTCCTCAGGATTTGTGGAATCTGAAGATCATAACCCAGAAAATCTGGAAATAAGGTTTGATGTGTCATCAGTATTAAAGGAGCTCAGGAGAGGAAAGCGGCTGGTAAGGAAACGTTTCTGAGTCTGCAGTTAGTCCTGTCTCATAGTGTTGAAGGTTGTTTGGCCTGTTCTGTGCTTTAAAAAACCCATTGAAATAGCTGGTCCTTCTGATCTAATAAGATTAGGGAGATTACAGGTGTCAGCATTGGAGTCATTAATTTAACATTTGGTTTAGTGGAATTCAGTTCATTCTGTACTAAAATGCAGTTGGGTTTTTCCTGGCCTTTATGTCCTTAGTCAAAGTTTCCTGAGACTTTGGTAAAGAGCTAAGCCAGTGCCTGAAACAAAAGAATGCAATCCACAATTGTAAAGGGGAACACATTCTGAGTTTAGCAGAAATATGATTATTTAAATGAGGGTTTTTTTAATTGCCTTTGCCTTCAGCTGCTCTCCTCACCCACGTCCTGGGAGGAACACTTTTCATTATGAAGTTAGCCTAGAAAACACAAATACAAACATTAACACCAATTAATGTTGAAATAACTTGGGAAAATTGCTCAGTGCCCTCACGTGGCTCTTTGCCTCATTTTACAAATTTATCAGTATGAAATAGAGGTAAGATAGCAAAAAGGTGGCTGCAGTAATGAGCAGGGTAGGCGTTTGCAGGAGTGAATTTGCCTGATGAATTACACAGAGGTGACTTGCAACGGAATACTGGATTTGGAATACTGGATTTTCCCACAGTGAACAGCATTTGCCCTGTCTGGCAGGATTTGGAGTAGCTGCCTGTGACATTTAGCTGGTGAACCCCCTCCTGTTGCAGGTGTGCAACTTCTGCCGCAAGAAGGGGGCCACGGTGGGCTGCGAGGAGCGCACGTGCCGCAGGAGCTACCACTTCTTCTGCGCGCTCTGCGACGACGCAGCCGTGGAGACCGACGAGGTCAACGGCGTCTACAGGTACCTCACCCAGTGTCCTCCCACTGGCACTGCCAGCCTCTGGGGTGTCAGCAAGAGGGACTTCATTGGGTGGGGCTTAAAGGGTTTTTAGGGAAGGAAGTGAGTTCCCCTCTCCTAAAGCGATGCTTGATCCTCTGTTTGCAAACTGTGGGAGAAATGTTTTAATTTCACAGGAAAACTTTACTGCAGTGGGAGGCAATCTGTTTAGTGCTTGAGCCTGTAACATCACTGAAAGATAACAAGGCAAAAACTGAGAAAGTCAGTCTTTACTGACTCTTAGCCAATCTTCAAGAATAAAGACTTTTATTAATCTCACTCAGATTCTAAATTTTTTGTTGGTTCAGAAGCTCCAGTAAACATGGTCTGAGCACAGAGCTGGTTATAGCACTTCTAGGTCTCCTCACATTAGTCAAATTCCGGTAATTTTCCCTTCCCATGCTAGCAAAGAACTTTGATTCCCACCTTGTATGGGAAGGCCTTGTATGTCAAGTATGTTGCTAGCAATAACATGATTGAGTGCATTCTAAGTCAGTTTTCTGTCCTGATCATGCTAGTCCTGGTGTCCACTGCCTTTGGGCTGCCTGCATTGCCACTGACAGATGAAACAAATTGTTTGGAGGATGCAGATGAAGGAGTTGAAAAAATGGGGCTTCAGGGACCTTTTGAAATGCTGAAGTTATAGTAAAGTCTAAGATGCATAAAAGCCCTGATGCTCATTTCTGTGCAAGGCCAGAGAAGTCACAGGTCATGTTAGACTTAGATTAACTTGTGGATCATCTAATCGCTACTTGTTTCAGAAAGGGGTGCACTAGTGCAGTCCTTGGTAGCAGTGGAAGGTGGGTCCTTTTGTGTCAAGTGACTTGCACTCCTTGCTGGTTCACAGCACTCTCTGTCTAAATGAATGCATCTGTGCAAGGCTGTAAGCCCAGCTGTGCAGGGAGGATGGGAGCTGTAAAATCTTTGTGAATCTGCAAAGCTCATGAAAGAGTGTAACTGGGAAGATGGAAACTTTCTATGATCACAGTATAAATGGCTTTCATCTTATAGCTTTAGAAAGGATAACTCAGGCTCAAGAAGACTGAACTCAAGATGTTGAAAAACAAGTGGGACTGGCAGCAGTCTAGATACAAACTGGCAAAGAAGTGCTTGCATATACAGTTTGGTTTGGTGGCATTTTGGAGCTGGTGACCTTGGAGGTTTGGAAGAGGGACCCTTAAAAATGCACTGACAGCCTAGGAAACTAGGCTATAGCAACCTATATTGAGGAGCTGGGAAAGGACTGGATTAGGGAAGGATACTAGGACAGCTTTCAAGGATTTGAACCTAAAGACTTTTGCACAGTAGCAGTGGTGTAAATAAAGCACAAAAATTGTAGCTAGCTGAATTTATTGGAGAGTACACTGGAAAAACAGTGGATGTGGATTGACAGCCCCTGCACATTTTCATGGTGAAATATAACATACTGAAAAGAAGAATTCCTTTGAGAGAGGCAGAGCTGGTGGCTTTAAATTCTGAGTTACCATCGTTGTGGTGATGGGTAGTGATCATCAAAACAAATGGAGCAGAATAAAAAGAGAAAGCATATGGTGCCATGAAAGTGGCCAGTAAGAGTAGAGGTGGAGAAATCAGTGCAATTTGCACTGCTGTCTTGCAAAAATGGTAGTAGGGGAGTGCTTCCAAATAAAGTGGCCTGGGTAGTAAAAGACACTGTCTGTACTTTGCAAGATGTTCTTGTGCTTAGGATGGGTTGTTTTTAACTGTGAAAGACTAGAACTAAAGGGAGGGGAAGAATAAGAAACATTCTCCAAAGGGCAGTATTAGAAACTCAGAGATGTAAATAAGGTGTGTCCTGTATATAGCTTTTTGATTGCATTGTTAGGTATATGTAAATCTGATTTGTTGTGTTTCAAGATGCATTTCATGCAAAAGAAGTTCCTCATCAAGCCAACAGTCTGCATTTCTAAGGGCAGTGCTTCTGTTTTTGTTAAAAGAATGACAATAATTAGAAAACGTCCTAGTAAATGCAGTTCCTTGTAAAAATTGCAGCAGTCTTGGCAAGTACATTTGTAAGGAAGAGATAAACTAAGCCATGCTCCTGACAAGGCATTTTTACTTGAAAAGTGACTTGGGATCCTTCTGTAAGAAAGGCATATTATAAAAGTTGGTTCATGTTCTCTGCACATTATTGTATCCAAAAGATAAGGAATATTTTCAGATAAATTTGTTTCATTTTGCCTCTTCCAAGGAATTCACATTGCGCTCATAGAACCACTGAAAATATTCCCATTTCACATATTCCTGAAGTCTTTAAGTAACAAATGGACTGAGCAGCTTTAAGCTGCTGGATTTCACACAGGGCTGCCCCACACACTCAGAATTTGGGTGCCATTCCATGAGCACAGGGCAGCGAGAGGGAGAGGCACAGAGATCTCCAGGAGAGTGAGTGCGTGGTGGTGCCGTGTGGCGCTGCCAGCCCTGCAGGGCTGAGGAATGGAAGGTGATGCTGGGCAGATGTGTCTGGGGAGGCTCCTGGCCCGTGTGGGGCAGAGCTCCTGTGGTGGAGCAGTGTCAGGACTGTGGCGTTTCACCTTGGGAGCGTTAATTTCATTTCAGTGTCTCTGACACAGTGATTGCCACATGCATGAAATGTGTCTGACTCAGGGCCTGAACAGGCAGGCCCAGACGGGGTGGGCTGATGGAGCTGATCATTCAGAGCTTCAGTGCTGAGATTCCACTGTGGCTCTAGGAGTACAGATACAAGGTTGTGCATGCACGGGACTTAAAAGCAGGTGGTTTTTGAGGTGGGTAATGCTAAACAAAAATCCTGGGTTTTTTTGAACTGTCTTTCAGTTTATGTTTCAGTTCAGAAAGAGGGGAAATACCTGTTCAAATAGGTTAACATAACTCTGTTTCCATATTTATTAATACTTCTTCTCTTTTTCTCAAAATTGAACTTAAATTTTAGAGTGTTCTGCCCAAAACATGACCCAGGGAATAGGACCAATCGCTATGGTGAGTTTCTTTAATGACTTCATTGATTTCATTTGTTTTAAAGTTTGCATCCTACAATCAGTAATTCATAATAACAAGATAAATATTACCACCTTCATATCGAGTCGTGGATTTCTAATCTTGCAAGAGTGGTTTGGTTAAAATCCACATGTATGCCCAATAATCAAGGTTTTTTTGAAGTGAGAAAAGTTAAAATTTCATCCTCCCCGAATCTCCTTGAAAACTGACTTAAACCACAATGTACCCAATCTTTAATGGAATCATTCTTACTCTTTTTTGGGCAAGTAGGCCCAAGCAGCTTGTAAAATCTATGTAAGACAGGGGAGCCACACACAAGTTTGCACTAGATTAGCAAGGAAAAGGCTGTTACAGGAGAGGTCACCTTGGGATTTTATCTGTGGTTGTGCAGACATTCACATTTGCATCTTCTGTATTCACTGCAGTAGTTTTTAAAATAGAGCCTTTCATTCTGAAGGATCCCAAAGAGCTTTTCAAGTGTAACAGAAGGGTTGTACAATCCCTGTTTAAGGATTGCTTCCCGTGCTGCAGAAAGGCATCTTCATTTGGCTGTCCTGGCCCTTCCTGATTCAGAGGTATTTGGAAATCCCAACCAAAGCTGGACCTTGTTAGCCTAATGCAGAGAATTCTGCTCACAGGGAAGTGGCTCCTAAACTGGCCTTCGCTTTGAATTTGAACTCAATTGAACTGTAAGCACTTGTGCTGACAATGATGTGCTCCCACCGAAGTCTAGCAAATTTTGGCCAGTTTTCTTGACAGAGTCTTGCTCCACCCTGATGACACTTAAGAGATGGGTTAGGTGATTATTATTTAAGCTTTTATTCCTGAGGGCTGGGACTTTGCTGAAAGACTCCACAACTTGTAAAAGTTGTAAGGTAGGTATGTATTTATTCAGTGCTGGGCACATGCGGGATGTCTCTGAAGCAGCTGCCGGCTCTGAGGAGCCTCTCTTATCTCCAACAGGCCTCACATTCCTTCCACCTTCTTTGGGGTAATGAGCTCTTCTTATCAGAATCCCTGCATTCCTTTTTCTCGAAGGCCTTTGCAAGCACAGCAAGTTACAAGCTGAGCAGGTTAAGCAACATACATCATCTAAAATAGCTATCCTAACTCCAAAATTAATTTCTACCCTAAATTAATTTCTAACCCCCCTGGCTCACTTCTTAGCCAGATATACAGTCTGTTTAGTGTCTGATATTGCTGTGCTTCACTAACCAAATGCATCCTCTTAGTTTACTTAGTAGCTTTGCTTTTTACTTATCCGTAGTTCTGAGTCCTACCTTTCTTCCCTTTTCAAAATTATTTTGATTTCTGTGATCTAATGGTTGTCAGTGTCTGTTGGGCTGCCCAGGGTCCTAGGTGATCTCCTGTGCAAGTACTGGACAGGCCCAGGATTGCTTTGTTTCCAGTACCAGATAATATTCAGGCATTAGGTCCAGCCCTCTAGACCTTGTTCATCAGGAGTACTTAAGTCTTAAAAGGTTGAATCACAGAGTGATTTGGGTTGGAAGGAACTTTGAAGATTATGTAGTTCCACACTGCTTGCCTTGGGCAGGCACACCTTCCACTAGACCAGATTCTCAAAGCCCCATCCAGCCTGGCCTTGAACATTTCCAGAGACAGGCACCATAACTTCTCTGGACAAACTGTTCTAGAGAGTCACTACCCTCACAGTATGGCATTTCTTTATATCTAACCTAAGCCTGCTGTCTTTCAGTCTGAAGCCATCTCTCTTTGTCCTGTCACTACATGCTTTGGTACAAAGTCATTTTCTGGCTTTCTTGTAGCCCCCTTTAGATTCTGGATGGGTTTTGTGTCTTCAAATGCTGCATATGCAATGTTCCCTGAGAGGAGAGTTTTCTCCTAGAGGAATTCTTCCAGAGGCACTTAATTTAGAGACCTTCTGTTTATGAGGGATAAATGGATTCTGCTAGCAGTGTCTACCCTGCCTCCTGAATGAGCTTCTCTCACCTCCGGAGGGTAGCTGTACCCTGGGAAGTGGGGAGCAAGTGGGAGAGTTGAGTAGAAGACACTTGGTTCCCCAAGCCCAGTGTCTCCTGCTTCATAGTTTGGAGCAAAGGGGGTCAAGGAAGATCCCCTTATTCTTGGTTCATACAATATTCTTGTGCTGGAATGTCAGAGCTCTGCTGTGTGATTGGAAAGGGATAAGGTGCCTTATGGGCCAAGAGCTCTCCATGCAGCTCTGTGCAGCATGGATGTGAGAGCAGCTTGGACTTGGAAACAGGCTCCAACCTCTGTTTAACTGGAAGAGTTGGATGTGGACAGAGTAAAGGCTGACAAATGCAGGAGAGCAGCCAGCACTGTGCAGGGCAGGAGGAGTTGGGCTGCTCTTCAGACTGTGTTCCTCTTGTATAAGGCATCCTTACAGCAGATATCAGGGAGAGCTCAGAAAATCCCATCATGTGTCAAAAATATCATGCTGGACAGCAAGGAACACTTGTACCTACAGCAGTATCTCCCACACTGCCCCAGATTTGGCCTTACATGTTTGGTTTGGATGAAGTGAGAGACCAGTTTCCTTTCAGCCCATGAGAAATGCAAATGTACAGCACCAGTGCCCAAAGCCCAAACTTGTTTCCTCAGCCTCCGTGTACAACAGTGCCTCCTCATTCCTCTTGATGGGATGATTTCTAACAGGAAGGGCCTTACTGAGTGCTGCCCAGAGGTTCTGGAATTAAACAGAGAAGGGGAGGTATGACCCCACTGTACATTAAACATTCAGGTTTTGGTAGGTGGTTGCACTCTTCTCTGCTCCTGCCATGTCTTCCTTGCCAGAGCTATCCTTCTTTGCTTGTGATACTGTAGCAGTTTCCAAAAGCTGCTAGTTATGATGTTGGCAAGAGTTTGGTGCATGCTGATGGAAAGGATGCAGTGAAAGCAGAGATAATTTTTCAGAGATCTCGTACCACGTCACTACAAACACTTTGTAGCATAAATTATATTAAACTGACAAGTTAAATGGCTTCTGGAGGTTTTCTGGGAGGGTCCTTATGTTGATGATAACTCTAATGCCATTTGTATGTCTTTGACACACCTAAGTAATTCTTTATGTAGTCTTAGTTTTGAGGGTGTATTAACATACGTAAGAATTGTTTGGGAAAGAAACCAAACAGTTTTTTACCACCTAGAGGTGGTGCTGCTGCCAGGAGGAAAAAGTTCACTCTGCCACAATTAAAAATCTGCTGAGTTGAAAAGGTTAAGTGATATCCTTATGCTATAATGATTTGCATTTTTTCCTAATGGTTGGTTGATGCTTGCAATTTTCCTTAATGGAAACAGTGTGAATTCTGCTGAAATGTCAGGTTTTTGGGAAAGCTAAAACATATTTCTGCCTTGCCACTCAAAGGGCTTAGCTTTTTGGAAGGACTTCCTTTTATGGAAGCTTTTTTCCCAAAAGCTTCCTTAGCTTTTTGGGAAAAGAAGGAATTTAAATGATGTGTGATGGTCAGTCTGAGGTTGTCACTTTTGTTTCTTTGTTGTTTATTGATTCCTAGATGCAGCTAATAAGAAAAGAAGACGTACATTGACATCTCCCACCATCACAGAACAAATGGTAATTCTGAATTTCAGTTCTACTAAAACAGGGAACCCACACCTGCAACAGCAGAGGACTTGCTTATCAAAGTATTCTGACAGTGTTCAGAAAGAGCCTTGGGAGTTCCCAGTAGGCATTTGTTAACTTCTCTGCTATTTGCAAATGCAGTGGTTAAGGAAGGTGGTGTCCCAGGTGTTTGGCTTTTCTTAAAGCATTTTTGCTTTGAAGCACTTTTAGCTTCCGTTTTCAAAATAGAATGTCTGCAGAGGAATATTGTTAGCCATTCAGAGAAGCTGACTGTATTCACAGACATGTGGACTGCTTTTTATCTTTCTGCTAAGACACAAGTATGATAATGACAACAGCAGTAGATGTCAGCATGATGTAAAAATGCATTGTTTTGATTTTCTTACAGAGTACAGAAGAGACAGCAGAAGAAAACAGTTTACGAATACTAAAAAGAAAAAACAACAGGCATAAAGGTGAGACTCACTTTGATACCAGAAGGGTTAATTCAGTTTTTACTGTGCCTGTGAAACTTTTAGCAGAGAAACAAGGCATGCAAACACTGCTCCTCCAGCAAGGACAGTGGGAAGACAAGAAGAAGATATGTGGCTCAAGAATGCAGTGATAGATGGAACAAAGGACTTATTCTCTGGGACCCTGGGGTGGGATTTATGATAATGGCTAAATTATAATATGTATGTAGGGAGTGTATATAAGCAAGACACTTAACGTAGAACCACGGTGTCCATGTAAGGTTAGCAGTATTCCCTGCAGGACCTTGGGCCTGATGAAAGGATGCTCTCTTTAACTTCAGTCTTAAGGAGCCTTATTCTGATATTTTGAACATTTGGTAACAACTTTACGGATCAACTAGGAGGTACTGTGATCTGTTATGTTCAAGTGCAGAGCTTGGAGATGGCTGGTAGCAAATTCTGTGCTGCAAATGTATTTTTATGATTCTCCTGAGATAAATGGTTCTCTGTGCTCTGGTGTGGCAGTAGAAGTCTGATTTGCAGAATAACTGTGCAGCAAACAAATGCCTGTGGTGACACTTGCTGTGTGATGTGAGACTTGCTGTGTGGTGTGAGCTGTTGATTCAGATGGGAGTGCCCCACTCTGGCTGGCTGCTGTGTTCAGCTCTGTCTCCTGCAGACAGGGGTCCCTCTGCCTGATGCTGCTCCTCTGTATCAGAACAGTTAAATCTGAAATGGGAACCCTGGAAGGCGTTAACAGAGGAGGTGCTCTGAAGAGGGGTCAGCACATCTTGCCTTTGGAAGCCTGGGTGTACACAGGGTGCTTAACACAATATAGGCTTTCACTGCATACATATGGTGTTACAACAGTGAGACGGATCACAGGAGCTATCCTTCAGTGCTGCAGTTTTCATGTTACCCTGAAGCTCCTGCTGCAGTTGCTTGTTGGGATTCTGCTAGCACTTGGAAGTTTGGAATGTGCTAGTGGTGATTATTCACCTCACTATGGATATGCTTAATGTATGGGCATGATATTGCAAGTGGCTGCCTAGTGGTCTTTTCTGAATTTCATTACCACTGTAAAGAACAGGAAACTTATAAAGAATCCTGGAATGCTCATGGAGCATTTTGTGTGAGAAGGCATTTCTTTCCTCACAAATGTCTCCAGTAAAATGTAACATTGTTTTTAACAGAGACTGGCAGACTTTTGTGAGCCATCCAGTGGCTCTTTGCTTTTGAATAGCCCATTGCATTGATCTTACTAAAACTTGTCGCTGACCTGCTGCTCGGAGATAAAGAAAAAATGCTTATTTCTCTATCAATCCAAATCTGACAAAATAGGTATATAAAATGGGCTGTAATAAAAAAAAAATTAGTTGCCTGGATCACTTGGAGTAAAAGTATCCTCAATTTTTACCAAATCTAATACTGATTCATTTATTGCACTGTTTTCTGTGCTTTAGCCTGCTCAGTCCATGGTGTGGTCCTAAGGATTGGTGAAACTGCAAGCAAGACACATCACTAGGGGGTACCATGAGCTTTAGGAATGGAACATTTAGAGCTGTGGAGCTGTTTGCTTGTGATGAGCGAAGCCAAATCTAGAGCTTAGGGAATGTTACACCCAGCACAGTGCTTATGCTTGCCTGGCCGCTTTTTGTTCTTACTGAAAAGGGCTGTGTGGGTGGCTGGAGGAGCCAGAGATCTGCAGAACTATTTGTTACTGGTGGAAGGGCTTTGGCTTAAATTTTAGTTTCTGAAGAGAGGGAGCAAAGCCCACTTTACAGATCACTTCTGTATGAGAATGCTTTTGTGTTTTAACAGTTCGGATAGACTTTGTTAGGAAGTGCAAACAAGCTGGGCTTCTGGATGACATATTTGAAGAAATGCTGGACACACTTCACCTGGCTCAGGAAAAACTGATGGATGACAACACTTCAGAAACAGGTATGTTTCAAGGGGACCCATAGCAGGGACTCTGCTGTCAGAGTAGAGGTGCAGGTCTGAATCCCAGGCATCTGGCCCTGGGCCACCTTCCTGAGAATAGCATGGTGCTAAATAACTCAGTCCTTATTTCTGCAGCTGTGCAGGAGGTTGAAAATTACCTCCCCTTTTGAATGACCACTTACAGTGAAAGTTCCAAGAAACTTATTTCTCAAAATTACATAAGAGCTGCCAACTCAGCATCTCTCGTGAGACCTTCTGACTTGAATTTTTGAAGCCACCTTTTACACGTTGGCATAAGCATAGGAAGGTCCAGTCCAGCCTCTCCTCCCAGGAACTGGGGAACAGAGAGGTCCTGAAGAGAGCCAGGTTTTATTTAGGTCATAAGTCTGTGTTGCTCTCGCAGCTTCACAGAGGTACCAGCTGCCTGTTAATATCAGCACTCTCTTCTGAGTGAAAATCCCTAAGTATGTTCATTTTAAGGCTTTGGATGATTTGTTGCAAGTGTACTGTCAGCTGTTAGTGTCTGTTTGGGGTTTTTATGGGTTTATCACCTTGTATGAGATACTTTGTTTTTAAAGAATTCCTATCTAATATTGCTTTGTCCACAACACAGTTAAAGAAAATTTTGAACTTTCCTCTCCAATTGCTCTCCCAGTTTTGCAAAGTTAGGAGTAATACTTTTGTGTAAAGAAGGCTATTTTATGCAAAGTAAGTGAGGCACATGCATGGAAAGTGAAATGTCCCACCTGGAAAGTCTTCCTTTGTGAGCAGCTTGTGTGTCAGTTGAACTCTGCGAGTGTTTTGTATTTTGCTTCCGCAGAAGCCTCGGGTATGAAATTGAGGTGTAATTCTTGGATATTATTTCTTAACAGCAAACAGGGATAGCTCAGCCCCACACCTGATGTGTCAGGGGGAGTTGGTACAGTCAGCTCTGCCATCACACAGTCCTGGCACACTGAAGTGAAATATGACTTAAGTATGTTGCTCTTCTTTAAATGCGCTGTTCATGTGGTACAGACACAAAAAAGGAATAATCTTCTGTATGAAACTAAAAAGAAAGAATTGACAACTTGATCCTTTTTTCTCAATATAGATTATATGAGAAGGAAGATATCTTAAAACCTTGAGCAGTCAATATGATGGAAAAAAAGTAATTACTGTTTTGTGGTACTTCTAATGTAGGGCTCTGTAAACCTTTACTCAGTAGTATTACATCAAATTATCTCTTTCCCCAGAGTATGAAGAGACAGTGATGGCACTGTTTGACTGTGGACTGTTTGAAAATATACTGACAAATGTTTATTCAGGTATGTGCAGAAAACTTTCAGAGGAGCAGCTGGTCTGGGATTTGGCATTGAAGTTATTCTAATGAGAATTTTGATAGAACAGTCGTTTAAAATGAAAATTCCAAGGAACTTTTTTTCTCAGTGTTATATAAATAGTTGAATAAAAGCTATGGCTAGCTGAATCTTTAGAAATACAGTATATCAGATGGGGTTGGCTGACCTGAAGGAGGGAGCCACTCACAGTTCCACAGTTTTAAAGGCCAAAGGGTCTCCGCCCCAGGGGAGCTCCCCCAGGGGAGCTCTCCTGCAGCTTATTTGGGTTCCTTCTCCACAGCCTCCCTTCAGCAGTTTGCCAATGTTACAGCTCTGCTGCTGGCTGACAAGTGCTGGCCAGAGTAGTGCTTTCCACTGAAACACAGCAGCCAAAGGCCACCAGAACTCACTTGGACTGGGGGCAATTGTGTTTTGAAAAACAAGATGAGAATGCTCAGAGTGAAATACAAACAAAGGCAAGAACAGTTACTTGGAGCACTGGTGTGGAAGGGAACTGTGGGGCTTGGATTCTCAGCTGTTTGAAGCAACAAGGCTGAAGCTGGTTTTCAGACAGGCAAGTCTCATGCTTCCCATTTCCCTTTCCAACAGTTGTTCTAACTTTTGCTTTAATTTATTCTGGTGAAAAGGGTTTTAATTAGCTAATGTTGAGGTTCGGTATGTGAAGATGATGTTTGCTATTTCCCCTTCACTTGACTGAAAAAGCCAGGCTCCTTCCTTCAGTCTCCCATTTCTTGCACTTAAATTCCTTTTTCAGCAGTTGGAGTGTCCCGTGTTACAGTTGTCTGACACAAGGTACCACCACTGCCTCATCTGAGGACATTAAAACATCTCTGCTTGGAATTCCTCATGTGACACAACCTTGGATCACACTTGTTTCTTTCACTGCTGCATCAATTATTTCATCCTCTTCTCAGCTTACAGGAAAATCTGTTGATATTGGCACCGCCCTGCACACAACCATGTGATTCTTGTGGGTACTAGTTGTCCCCTCTCCAAATCCCCAACTCAAGCAGCTCAATTCTTCCTGTACCACACAATCTTCTTTTCTGAGACCTTTTAATTTCAAGGTCAATAATAATGAGGTTGGTGCCACAACTGATCCAAGAGGAGCTCTTAAAATGAAGCAGTGAGAAAGAAATGAAAACCATGCTAATTACAAGTGAAACTGTAGAGGGGAAAGCAAATCACCAGCTGCTATTTTTTCTTCTTTTTTTGTTTATTGTTACTGTTGCCAAAATCTCTTATAAGCTCTAGCTAGCTTTGTGGTGACATACTAAGTCAAGGACTGCATAAAGTAGGACTGGTATAAATTCTGTGTTTCAAGCTGATGATTTTGGGTCATCTGCCATGCTTTAAATTCAATCTTTTTGTCACTTCTTAAATCATCATGCAAATCCTGTTCTAAAGCCTTACATGCCAGCACAGCAAGGCTACTCTGAACTGTAACTGGTGAAAGGGCTTTTTAAAGTCCCTTTTTATATACAAGGGTCCACACTCCTTTTGCAGTGTGCAGCTTTACTGCAAACTCAACTGCATGTAAAACCTTCCACACAGGATATGCTGTTGCCTCAGCAGCAGTTTCAGATTTCTAGGTTGGAGGTTCTTTTCCTCTCCTCCAAGGGAAAGTGACTTCTTTTAGTTTTGTTTTCAGTTCTGTTGTGCATCCTGCTTGGGCAGGATGCCTCCATCAGATTCTCTCTCCTCTGTGCTGGTCAGCAGTCTGGCCAGAAGCTTTTGAGCTCCTTGACAGCATTTGTTTTCAGGGGGTTTGTAGCAGCAAATTCTGCAATTCAGATAAAGGTTGTGGAGACAAAGGCCATGATATTTAATTTTAAAACTGTTGTGCAGTTCCTTCACTGAGAGCCCCATAGCACTTGAGGCAGTCATTCCAGGTCCACGTCCCTCAGACCAGTCCTGATTTTACAGAAATACACTTTCTTTCCCTTCAGCTCATTTCCTCTATGAGGTGGAAGGTTCCCAACCTGTTACCCATCTTCCTTTCCTGTGGAAGCATCTCTGTAGGCCAGTCATTCCCATCATTGACATCTTTCTCTGGGCTACTTCTATTTCTGCCACATCCTTTTGACAGGAGAGAAACTGAGTTGTGTGTGTTCCATCTGCAGCTCTCCCAAATGCTGAATCAACAGGCTCACAGAGTGTTCTGAGTTGGAAGGGACCCCCAAGGATCACTGAGTCCAACTCTTAAGTGGCTCGTTAAGGGGGATAATGGGGATTGAACCCATAACCATTGGCATTATTAGCACCATGTTCTAACCAGCTGAGCTGCTTTGCTCATTTCTGAGAATTAATTCATATCCAGATACTCTCTTAAGAGGTTTTTTCCCCCTGGTTCCACTTGCACATATCAAACTTCTTCAGGTATGTGTCACCTGAGTGCAGAGGGAAGGGGCATCTCCTTCTCTCCAGTCAGAGCTAGGCTGGGGCCCCAGGTCCCTCTTCAGTGAAGGCTACCAGAATTTCCCATGGGCAGTAGGCACCAACAGTGCTCTGGCTGCCTGTGTTCAGCAGCCACACCCAACTTTGGGTAATGTATTTAAAAACATGTATATGTCCATCACCTTCCACATCCACCTACAGGCAGCAGGGGCTGTGTTTTCTCTTTTCTCACTACAGAGGAAGAAGCAGCTGGGAGGCAAAAGGTCAAAGTGCTTTCATTTCCTTTTTTTTGTTTGTTTTTTTTCTTGTTTTTTTTCTATTTTTTTTCAAATCAGTTAAGGCTTTTTTATTTTGAATGGCATAGGGTAAGCAGCTGGAGAGAATTTCTGCACTCTACTCCCTGGAACTTTAGAGACATTCTTTAACATCTTCTCCCCCAAAAGAAGAAAAATACATTCAGTTTGTACAAAATGTCTTCTTACTAGGATCTGAACTCTCAACATTCTCACACACTGAGGAAGTAATTTGTTGTTCACAGAGCAGCCTTGCTGCTCAGAGGTCACCAACACCTCTGTATGTCTTGCTAACTGAACAAAGCAGGTGCTTCATTTAAAACTTGGAATTAACCCTGTAAGGTTGTGGTAATGCTTTGAATACTGGCCAGGTTCTTTACTGAGCTCTCACTGACTTCAGTAATCTTTAACATTAGTGAAATGGAAGCAGCAGAGGGAAGCAGAAATGCAGTCAAGCAGGGCTTTGCAAATAAGGTAAACAACTTGGGTAATCCCATCAGGATACTGTCAATAATGATTTTGCCAGAAGCAGGAGAATAAATGCTTTGAATTGTGGTTTTGAGAATAGAGTTGTTGAATGCAGTTGTCCAAACCATCTGTTTTTAGGTTTAATTTTGTTGTTGACTAAAATCCATTAGGCTTGTAAAATTGCTTTAGGAGTGTAATTTAGAGATGGTATCTTTAAAGGTTTAAAACACCACTGTTGGGGAGTTCTCACACAAACAAGCTCTGAAAACAAAACCTTTAAACTCATATGCCAGTTTACACAGGGGAGTAGTAGCTAAACTAGTAATTTTTACATATGCTGAGATGTTTTAAATTTAATCTCAAAACTAGCTCTGTTATAGATGGATGGCAGAGAACATGACTCCTGCTCTGTGCTTTCTCCAACACACCAGCCAGGCTCTCAGCAGCCACAGAGGTCAGCTCTTTGTGAAGACACCAGGTGTGCAGGGTGGTGGGTTACAGGCATTGCTGCAGAAAGGCAAAGGATTTATTGTAGGTTAAACCAAGCAGTGGTAGCTGTGCAGAATCAATGAATATGTACTGTGTTTTATATTAGTAATACTTATGTATAATAATAAAATAATTTTATTTCTTAATAATAAAAGCTTTTCATCCCTTTTTCATAATAGGAACAGAAGAAAAAATCCAGAAACTTCTGGAAAACAGAAAAATACTGGATCACAAGATTGAGCTACTGCAGGACTTGAAAGAAATCCTTCCTACTCCAGAGAACATGGCCACTACATCCAGTACAGTGTCTGAATAACTCCTCTCTGTGATGGTGCAATTGTTAGGATTTTTAATGATAAAAACCACAGACCAGTCTGGTCAGTGTCCAATTACCCAGCCCCAAGATGAGGGCTGAACGGGTGCAAGAATGTGGTGTTATACTCATTTTTATACCTCACTGTTGAAATAATTTAAAGTCTTTCAAGTTTTGGTTCCATTATAAATTTCCACTTATATTGCACAATGGAACGTAAATGAGCGTTATTAACTAAATTTAGCTTTTGCAAAAACTCAACAGAACCCTCCAGGGAAGACTTTTTTCTCAAAGACTTTTTTCTGTGGGAGTGTTCAGCTCCCACAGAACACTTGCTAAATTCACTTAATCTGTGGGAGCCCTCTCCTGGCTGGGCAGTTGCTGCCTCACTGTCTGCGTCTAGACAGTGATGTTTGAAGGATCATAGTGCTGCTTTGGCTTTCCCAAAAGATAAATGAGCAGGACTTGCACTCAAAGAAGCCTTCTGGATTACAAACAGGAGTTTAATTAAAAAAGCCAAATTATTTTTTATTGACTCGTGAAGGTGCAGTTTCTGCTGTAATGGCAGTGGTAAAGCAGTGGTTGCAGGCAGACCAGAAAGGGTTGGGCATTATGCTCAGAACAAGTACAATGTCAAATGGAGCAAAACAGTGACTGGATCTTCCTTTCTCTATTAAGAAAGGGTTCAACTTTCATGTGTTTTGTCTTTAAAATATTGTTTGAATACAAAAAAGCATTGTTTAGCCACAACAGGCTAAGTTAATAAAATAAAACATTTTTTAAAGGAGCTGTGTGTGGAGTTGTGCTCCCCATCCCTAAGCTGCTGCACAGGACACAGCCAAGAAGGGGGAATGCTGTCAGGCCATGCTTTTGCTGAGGGACAAGCAGAGCACTGGCAAACACCACTTAGTACAGCTGTTCTAACAAGATCTCACATGAGTCACACTATCATCTCCATGACCACTTGGAATTCCTCACTTGAGTTTGTTCTGTAGGAAGGTGGGGATTGATAAGCACAGAATAACAGCATTCAAATTGAGCTCTTGAACTATAAGATGTGCCTGATTCAACAAAATAATAGTAATCTTAATTGCTTACAGAGTTCAAGTCTGCTGCCCTTCTGGGCCTAGAAACATCACCAGTCTACTGCCCAAGGCCAGAACTTGAGGGCCACTCAGCCTGAAAAAAAACCCACCTAAACCAAAAATGCATTAACAAGCTCTGTTATTAAACACAGCAAGAAGGAAAAGGATGGTCCATACATACCTTCTGAAGGGCTACAGCCACTTAAGGAACACTTAGTATAAAAAGTCAGATCCATAGAGTGAACCACGGAGGTCTAAAATTAGTGCCTACAAAGAAATTTGTGAACTTCTGCAATCAAGATCACAGGTATTTTGTCAGGCACAGTGAAATGAGCAAGATTCCTTGTATAGGGTAAGTTGGGTTTTGGCTTTATTTGTTATTTATTTGGGTTTTCCTTTGTTGTTTTGATGAAGTTTTGTAAATGAAACAACTCAGATGCGGTATGTAACACAAAAAGCTTGCAATGTTCTTCAAAATCCAAAGTTTGCTAGTGAAAAGGTACAAAAAAGTAATTTTATTACATGTAGTTTAAATTTAGACAATAATTAAAAGCAATATCCCACCCAGCTTTCCCTTCCCCCTCTGAGGGAACCAACATAATCTGAAGTCACTGAAGAGTGGAATTATTTCCATTAAGCATTATAAATATTGCTTCAACAGATTCCACAAAGTACACAGTACAACTTATATTAAAATATACCCAAATATAGAGATTTACTTCAAATTAGTTTTCCTAGTAACTCCTTTCTTTGCAGTCACGTGCGTAGGCTTTGCAGATACGTTATTTTTGCACACTTGAAGCACTGGATACACTTGGTTAATTACACACAGCAAATGGCCAATTCATTCACCATCATGCAAATGCAGCAAGAGATAACCATGCCATTTGCTTCTCTATAATCCCAGGGAGTTAATGATTTAAGTGACATCGTTCAGTGGCTCAGGTCAGATTATTTTCCAACCCCAAACAGTAAATTGGAGATACGAGCAGGCGGTGCTAGAACAGAGATTTCCTAGGCTGGAAAGGCAAGTCCGGAACACTGGCCGGAATCCTTTGCACACTGCAGCGTTTCCTCTCTGCCTGAAATCTTGAGCTGGATCCACCATCCAGGTTTGTTAAATCCAAGTGAGTATTTTGCTGGACATTTTTACAACAGTTCACTCTTGAGCACTGAAAACATTTGTTTTCGCTGTGGCCTTTCAGGTTCTGTGGCGGAAGAGACCACATAACACTTGCCTGGACCCACACAGTTACGTTGTAGCTGGAAAAAGAACCCCACAGACACCTTGACTTACGGCCTCATTTTTTCAGTTCTTAAAGGCTCCACATTTACTGGCTTTAGCAATAAATTCCTTTAGCAGGGGACCATCCATTTGCCAAAATGCTGTAGTTTGTGTCACTTCTGTCAAATGATTGACACAAAACTTAAAGCAGAATTCCTCTAAGTCCTAAAGAGGTGGGAAAAAACAAAAAGAAAAAATGTTATCTTTGCTTTCAATCACAAAAAATATCATTGAGGCACAAATGCCTGTTTACATTTTATTTTTTCAGCGAATGGACAAACACACCCAGTGGCTCTCAGTGTTTCCCCCCAACAGTCACTACATAAATGCAACAAAGTAATGATTTTACCCACATATGTCACTATGTAAATGCAGCTACAAGAGGATACAAACAACCAATATTTGTTTCTCACTATATAGCAGCAGTCACAAAAAAGCATCTGTTCTGAACAATATATATTTTAAGTTCTCACACTTTGTTTCATCTGCATTCTCTGACAACTTTGAAACTCCAATGTAAATGGGAGATCTTGGGGTAATGATGTATAACCAAGACTGGTAAAGAAAATTCAGCTCTTTCCTTTAACAGTATGAACAAATGTCTTTGTAGGGTTGCTTGACTTCCTTCCTGCTTCTTGAAGGGCTTAGCTAGAGCCTTCAAGTTCCACGTCCCCAGGCTCAGCATATCCTGACTGGATAGTTTGTACAGCAAAGATTAGGCAGAAGGTCTTTGTGCATTAGAAACAGACTCTGCTACAAAGTACTTCACGGGGCTCCTGAATGTGATTCAAATGCAGTACTGGAGCACAGTGCAGCACAGCAGTCCTTGCAGAAAGTGGGCTCTGGATATTTGAGTTTACTTGGAAGTGCCTCCCATGTAATAATTAGAAAAGCCTCACAACCCTCATTGCACCCAGGCAATGTCAGACAGAGAAAATGCCTTAAAGAGTACAAAAAAAAGGGCACAGTCCTTGTCAGTGTAAGGATCCCCACAGAACACTTCCCACTCAGATTATTTCCAACTCCTCCTTTGAGGAGGAAATTACTCAGTGGTGCAGATCTAAGCTGCTCTAAGGAGGATGCCGCAGCCCTGACAAAAGGGCAACTGCCCACACCGGTCTAGTTTCTTTATTAGATGTTTGTAGGGCTCTCTGCATGTGAGAACACACCCTTCCTTGGCTGCTGGGTGCTGCAGGAAAGCACAACAAACTTGCAGAATCTCTATAAGCCCCATGAGGTAGGAAAGACTGAATAATATTCATGTTTTCTCTTAAGGTCAATACTGAAACTAGAGCAACTGTGCCAGTGCCAGTTCTTGACACAACAGTAATATAAAAATATATCCTGGCCTAAAACCAGGCATTCTGAAGCTGCAGATCTTGACTTGTGTGGCATCTGTGCAACAAAAAAAGACAAGCTTATTAGAACTGAACACTGACAGTTGTGGTATTTTTAATAACAGAATTAACTAGCATTTTAAAGAAAATTACATCATACACATTACGATATTTTGCACTGCTTTATTAAAAACTTCATGTTCCAAGTCAATGCAACAGAAGCATACAATAAACAGAATTGTAGTATTGGTAACTCAGGAAAATCTAAAGTTCTGTATAAAAAGAAAGGCTGAGTTTCATTTGCAGATGGATGAGCTCCCAGCAAACTGTACTTAATACAGACTTAGGTGAATAAAGGCACAAGGTACAGCTAAGGGTTATTTTGAAAGCTATAATGAGAAGCTAACCCTGACCTAATTTTAGCCACTTCAGTCAGTCACCAAAAGAAACTGCAGGAGTTTCATGTCATGGAGGTATTTTAAATTAGTGAAGCAGCTTCTTCTAAGTGTTGTCTTGCAGGCACACACCCCCCTGAAGGAACTACATCAGCCAAGCAATTGCAAGCCAGCATAGCAGCATGTAAACCCGATTTTTGTTAAAGCCCAACCCCTCAGCATCACCCATTCTCTCCTGGAAGCAGCACTGAAGCCTATGGTTCTAACTTAGCTAGGGAGCTACAGGTGTGGCAGGGTAACTGGATTTCTTACAGCCCTTACAAGCAGAATCAATCACACACCAAAGACCCATCCTGCAAGCCTTCTCTGGAGGCTAAAATATGGGAATCTTCCTATTTTTGATGAACTTCTATCAAAGGCATCACTATTCACAGTAGATCAGAAGCCAGGACTGACATTAACACAGCCTTTGGGTAAGGTCTATCAACCAAGCTTCACACCTCAAGGCTCTGAAATAAGTTAGGGCAACCTGCATGCCAGCTGCTGGAAATTAAGTACAAGAAAAAGTAATAAGTTGATTTACTGAGTACCAAAAAACTGCTTTGTAAGCATAAGCATCAAGTTCAAAACCAACCAATTGTAAAGTTGCCAACACAATGCACAGATACTACTGAACACAAGCAGCCAAAGCAAGGCCAGGAATACTTCCTGATTAGTTCCTAAAGCAGCATGTTAGGGATCTAGTAGTGAAGTCAGACATTCCACAGTGAGGAGGTTTCACTCTCCTCTTCACACACTGTTGCTCTGTCTTCAACGTTTATAAGGCCCCTGAAGCAGTTCCTATCCTGACACTTCATTAGCACACTCCGAAAACTGGAAGTGTATTTGTACCCAACAAAACAAAAAAGCCAAAAATACCCTACCCCACCAACCCAAAAAAAAATCCTAAATGCACTCAATCCCCAACCTACCACCACACACACCATCACACACAACACACAGCCTTACAAATAAGTAACTTAAAGCTTAAAGGCCTGCTTTTCATTACTTCATTTTGTTTAAACCCTCCCCTTGTTTCAGAGTTAGTGTTTCCATCCTCAGAAATATCTGTGTACTAGTTCACCTTCCCAGTACTGGTTTATGGGGAAAAACTAAAATTAAAAAATGAGATAGAAAAACTCTATTTGCCATGAGATGTAAGCCTAACATTCTCAAATTCTGAAAATGGCAAATAGAATTAAATGAAAGTAAGAGAGCTTATATGAAAATGTAACCAGCTGCTTTTCTCCGTAGTTTAAGTCAGGAAGCAGCCACCCACTTAAGAGATTGAACTTTAGAAGTTTACCTCTGCATCATATCTGACAGCAGCAGAGAGCAATGAAAATGCATTTTCCACAGTAATTCCTCTCTTGATAATGTGCTGACACAGTTTTTTCAGTCTGTTTTCACAGTATGAAGTAGCCAAATCCAAAAGTCCTGCAATTAAAACATCTTATCAGTCAGTTGTAAAATTATCTCTGCTCTTTCAGCATCTGCTTCTGCTCCTTCAAAGCTCTGTATCTCTATAATGTGCTTTTTCCAAGAAGATTACTTTTCAGGAAATGCAGATTAAAGGCAAAGAAGGGCTTTTTATTTCCTCATTCTGCACTCCTGTTAATCTCTGTAAATATGAAGGCTGTCCTACTAACTTGCATACCTAGTGGCAGGCACCACAAGATGAGCAAAAAACTACTATTATCAATAAATGGGCTTGAATTACAGCTTGCTGTAATTGCTCTGCTATCCAAGTTTCCTCCCCATTAGATCTACTGAGATTCTTTGATAGTATGCCAAACAGTAACTGACTCAAATTAGTAAAACATGCAAGTATTTTCACCCAGAGAAATAGTTTCTCTCCCAACCTTGACCAAACTGCTTATAGTTTATTTCTAAATACACACCACTTTTGCTGTATTTAAGTTTGCTACAACAACATTTTAAAGACAGCTTAATTAATCACCAGTAAAACACATTCTAGGCTAGACTAGAAGCCTGTATTTAGTCACTTATACTGCAAGCCCTGCCCCAGTTTTTCTGGATGTGGCTTTCTGACCCATCAGCAGTACCTATTGCATCTTCAGGCGGGAGGTCGACACTGTCCGTGTACAAGTACTCGAGGAAGGCACGATACACAGGGTAGGAAAACTGGTCTATTTCTATCACCTCCTTCATATCCTCGTTCCAGTATGACTGGAACATGGTTCTGAAGTGTTCACACCTAGGAGACAGAGATATCATCTGGAACACTATTATACACACACACACACACAAGTGTTACATTACAGTCCCCCTTGAAACACATATTTGGGGCACTCCGCAACACCCACAAATATTGTACCATGCCCCATCAGGGCCAGCAGTCCACATTTTGGTTCCTAACACTGTAGACTTCATTATGCATTTAAATAAAACTCTTATTTTGCCCATGCTACAGAAACATCTGTGTATACACTGCAATCAGACCTACTTAACAGAATTTATTATCCCAGGAAAAGCAGGCTCAGTGAAAAATTGATGTGGACCCCCCTTTTATAATCACTTCATTTAAAGCTATTATGGATACATGGATACTATCTACTACAGGTTTTGGGGTCCCTCCTTCCCTCTTACTTTTTTTTGCCCCTTTGATGATATCCTAAGTTTGTTCTGTACAAACAAGAGCTGTGAAGCACAGCCACTACCTGATTTTCAGAACAGCTTTGTGGACATGGATGTACTTTCCATCCACACGGAACTTCAGGTCTGAGGTTTCTGGGCTGTCAAACTCTTTCTTCAGAGACTCTGCTACTGTTAAAAAGTCTTCATGTTCTACAAAAACAATTTCAAAACAAACAAACAAAATGAGATGTTAAGAGCATCCTAAATGGAACATGCACATCACTAACTAAAGCTAGCAACTCAACGAAGAGTTATCAAGGAAAACAGGTCTGTGTCAGGGATCCACTGGCTTAAGCAACAAAGTGGGAAGGATTAATTAATCCAATAGCATTTCCTGTTGGGAAGGGCTGCTCCACAACAGCTACAGGCAACAGTGGTCAGCAATTCCCATTTCATCCCATTACAGAGAGGCAGCACAGCAATAAGGGAAGTACCTGGAGAACTCTGTCTCCATGTGGGCACTACCCATGAGATTCCCAGCCTCCAGGCAGCTTAGTGCTGGTGCTGGCTCAGCTCTGCCCCCTGACCCACAGAGTGCTGCTAACAGGAGTTTGCAACACCCCTGAAATCCCTGGGGAAGGGGCCTGCAGCACTCCAGCCACACTGACACGGTGTTGGCTGGGCCTAAAAAGAAAACAGGTCACCACATGGTCACCTTTCTGTGCTGGCAGATTGGATACAGCCTGCAGGATGATGAGGTCTTTGCCAGGGCTCATTAACATGAGCTATCACTGACACCACTTACTCAGTTTATCAGTCAGTTATAACAACACAAAATCCAGCAGCAGTGCTGCTGAAGGTACAACCAAGGGCACAGAACCTCAGCAACTCTGGAAGTGAATTAAAGCAGAGATACCACAGTTTCCTCTACTGAGGCCTGTGGCACTGGTCCCACGGAGATCCCACTCTGTGTGTGATTTAGAAATCATACAGGAGGTTGCAGCACAAGCTGTCTGAGGCTTTTGGTAAAGCAAGGCCTCTGAAATGTCAGAAAACCTAATTTATTTTGATTATTTTGATGCATCTTAGAAGTGTGTTTCAAAGCACGTGGCTTCTAAGAAGTGAAGCATGGAAAAGAAAAACAAATGGATTTCTACTAAATGGAATGCAATCAGTCTCCTGTGTCCCACAGGACTGTATAGTGCTCATCCACATACAATCTGCACACCACTCTTCAGCATTAGGAACACTAAATTATTATGCATTTAAGAAGAAATACTGCTGGAACAAACTACTCAGAACTGGCAAGCCATGCCTGTGCCACAGAAGACCTTGCATTCCTCTGACTTACATGAATCACCCACAGAAACTGCATCTCCTCTGGCCTAACGAAACCACGCTCCAATCCCTCTCCATTTGCTCATGTAATCTTTTTTTGCTAGGTCATGAGCTTAGCTTAAGCTATGCAGATCAGCTTTCACTCCAAATATTTTCAGTCCTGCAAATTTGTATTTCACCACAGCCAATCCTGAGCGGCTGATTCATTTTTTGGCAGGGACACTAACTGTAAGTAGAACAATAACCTTTACACAGAGTTAGCTCTCCCTAAGAAAACAAAACAACACCAAAAAACCCAAACAAACAAACAGAAAAAAAAAAAACATAAGAAAAAAGAAGGGTTTACTCCTATGTGATTAAAACGGGTGGGAAAGGAAAACACATATGGAAAATGGAGATTTAAAAATGCTCACAGAACTAATTATTTTGATTTAAATATTCAGTAAGGTTGCCAGAGTAAGTGGGGAAGAATCCCCAAAGGCTAAGAGGAATTCAAGTGCAGATAATAGAGGTCAGACACCTGGCTATACTCAGTCTGGGAATACCTCATAAAAACAAGGGACTTGAAACCAGGGGGAGATGCCATTTAAACTTCTCTCACTATTAGCAAAAGGCAACAGACTGGACAACCATGAGACCTGCACAAGTGTGGGGGCAAGAGAGAGCAAGACCAGCACATATTGCAGAGGATTAGAGAATGGAGAAAGTGACAAACAGGATAAAAGCAGACTTAGATTTACTCAGGAGCAGACTGCTTGAAGTTAATCTTCTCTCTTTAGTAACTCTACTCAGCTCTCCCCTACAGGTTACTGCTGTTACCTGGACCTCTACAAATGTGGTAACATGCTAAATGAGAAGGTGCCACAGAGAAGCTGGGTTAGCACAAGCCAAAGGCAACAGTAAAGTCTGAGAGACTTAACTGGAGACAGGTTACTTGGGATGTGATCCATGGCTCCCCAAAAACAATTCCATACAGGGACTAACAAAATTAGGGTCTGTTGTCAATATGAAAATAGATTAGATGTCCTAAGAGATCTTGAGAACTGAGGCAGCAGATGTAACATGAAACATCCTTATTTTTTTTGAACATGAAAACACCTTCATGTTTGCCAGGAAGTGCAAGCTAAGCCCTTTATAACCTAACTGGGAACAAATAAGAATTAGCAGTATGTGGATCAAAGAAAATAATATAAAAAGGTTTGAGCTTATTTGTTGGACACAGAGACAGCAGCCCAGAGAGTAATCCAAGGCAGTATAAGAAGAGAGTTCCAACATAAAAAGCAATTATATAAGAGTCATGTTTCACAGGGACTATTATTTACAAGTCTGCCCATCTTTAAGGATAATCAAACTAAATATATTTGAGACAAATCATCTCATCTCATGAAAACTTGGAATTCTGTTACTTTCAAAACAAGAAAACACAGGGAGAGATTTGGTCCTAGAAGGGCAAATACTAATGAGGGGAAAGCTACAGAAGACATTTAAAATACAAAGTTGTTAGATATCAAAAAAACAAGCCTCAGGAGTAGACTTCCAAGCAGGAATAGTTTTAAGAGGAAAAAAATCCCCAAAGTTCTGTTGAATGACTCAGGATTCCTTCCTGGACCCGGAGTTCAAACAACACAAACATAAGAAATGGTAAAACAGGGATGGCTTTGGATTGTACACTGGCAAACAATCTTGTTACCCTTACCCTGGATCCCCAGCTGCTGAAATGGCAGAAGGAAGCAGAAGGAAGAAACAACTAGCCACAGAGTTGCCAAGCTTCCCTCCTCGAAACAGGAGCCTGCCAGAGAAGCAGTATGCTGTACCCATCCCGTAGGGACACAGGGACTGCGGGAGCTGGAGCTCACCTACGGAGAGCAGGCGCCACATGACCGCAGGGGTGGCGAAGCAGGCGAACACATCGTCCGTGCAGGCGAAGTGGGTGAGGTGGGGGAAGGTGACGGACTGGCCCCGGCACTGCCCCCACATGTACACCTGGCCGCTCTGCGTCTTGGCCGCCGACGTGTGCGCCGAGTGGCACGCGGCGATCTCCACCACCCTGCGGGCACAAGGAACACCGTGAGGCACCCGCAGGACTTCCCAAAGGCTTCACCAAAACAACAGCCAGTCAAACTACGCAGCAACATTCCTGTACTTGGGGTTTTATCCTGCAGAAATGTGATACTGCTTGAAGGGGTATTAAAAAAATCCCACAACTACATTTTCAGATTGCTTGGAGATTTTATTGTAATCAGATACTGCTTTAACTATGTCATTCTTATCAACTGACTTTCCTCCTATTTTTTCATAACCATGGAAAAGGGATGAAGAAAAAACAAGTTTTGTTTTTCTGCCTTAAAACCAACACACATCAGAAATCTATTCTCAAGAAGAAATTTCTTCTACCTCCTTTCAATTTGATTTTTGTAGGTTGACAGAGATCTGACCCACTGCCTGTACTTCAGACTTCTCATTTTGCTGTTAGGCTTACTTTCCTCAACACTGAATCCAACATGAAACATAGTGCTTCATTTGGGGGGAATGAATTCTTTAAGAGCTATGGTTGCTTTTAAATGAAGTCTACACAGTCTTTTCACCCCCCTCACACAGTTTTTTAAAATACTAAAGCTGCTGATGCTCACTTATCTATCCTGTTCTCCTGCTGCTCAGGCAATCCCTAGATTCTTATCTGAAACATTGCAAGAACTGAGAAGGAACACAATTCCAATTAAAACACCACAAAGACATTGCCAGAGTTTCTGTGCCTGTGATAAGTAAAACAAGGAGGGTTCCCAAGTTCAAAATAAAAGCTATGCTTTCCTGTTTTTTCTCTGTGGTAAAAAACACATCAGAGGATTTCATGCTTTTGTGCCAGAAACACATCAATCAGGACAAACAAATATCTTTCCAAGGAATCTAAGAATACACACACAAAAATGTGTGTTCCTTTACAGAACAATGCCCATGAAGAGTTAGATTTCTAGGCAAAAAAAAAAAAATAGCACAACATTCATATTTTAAGTGCAAAAATAATTTCAAGATAAAACGCAAAGAATCTACATCACTTCAGTATACATATCAATAATTTCTAGCAGAAAGAAAACTGCTTGGTTGTTTTACACTACGGTCAACTTATGAACCTCTATACAACATCTCTGCAAGACACATCATAGAGTATTTTAGGGACAACTTACTTTTTATCACAGCTATCAAGCTAAACTACTTCCCCCTCCAAACCTTCTTTTCTTAGCAGAACAGATTCTTCTTTTTACAGACTATACTACACTTCAGCAGTACAGCAGAACATGTACTATAGCCCACCTATGGTACACATACAGTACATGTGCAGGGTAACATGTTAAACATGCATTTAACACCAAAATTCAGGAAGATGACCTTCACAGCTGTTCCTCTGAGCTAACACAAAATGAAATCTAAATATTCCTTACAAGCTGTATGCATAGTATTTTTCAAGACAGCACCAAATGAAACCTCCTAAGTAACTGCTGCCAGCATTAAATATAAATGACAAAAGAATTACATAAACTAAAAGATCAGGAGCAGCAATAATGTGCTTCATGGGAAATGACAGCTCACCCACTTTTAGCACTGTTTCCAAGGGAGCCAAGTCAAGCAAGATGAATAAGTTCAAGTGACTTATCTCTCCCTTAGATCCCAAGCAGAAGTTCTATGGTATTTTCCCCCTCCTTCATCCATTGAACGAATGCCAGCTTTATTATAACCTCATGCATAAGTTAACATACAGTTCCAAATGCAATAGTTCCCCTTAGATCAACTTTGTTTTGTTAGTGATTTATTTAATGAGTAAACTATCTGAAAATGTACACATTTCTCTTTCACTGCTTTTTAAAGAATATTTCATTTTCCTTCACTAGTGTCAGTTCCTTCACAGACAAAACAGCCCCACTTCAGTGGTTTTTACTGTGATAGTTCCTTTCTTCTTTCTCTGACCCCCATTTTTTAAGCTCTTAAACATTCTCAATACTGTGAAGCTTTAAATTTAATGCTAAGTGGGAGAAACAACAAAAAATAGGAATGACTTCCCAAACGGAGGAGAAAAACAAAGCAGAAGTGTTTCCTAGATAAGAGGAGACTGCAAATTAAGAGATCTATAGACCAAGACAAGGTACATTAATGTGCCCAGAGAACACACAAGGGCCCAGAGAATGGGACTGAGGTCACCTTTTTAGGTGAGCAGCAAATGAGCTATCCCGAAATATGAGGATGATGAAAGGGTGATGAAAGAGGATTGACAAGGGTTAATTTCATTCTTTTATGAGTCCAGGAAACTAAAAAACTACAAACTACTAACTGGTACAAGTAAAAATGGGTGCTAACTGTCCTTATCTCAAACAACCTAGCAAATTGAGTTCTGTTTTCATGGTGGACCATTTTAAACCTTTCAAAAATTGTTTTTCTTCACATGTCACTTCTTGCAAAGGTGGTGTCTCCATTCTCCGCACTTTCTTTTTTTTTTTTAATATAGGCCTCAATTCATGGCTGGCTTATTGATTTCATAGCTCCAGTTTTAAGCAAAGGATATACAGAATATATACAGAATAGCATAACACTTATACATTCATTATCTTTCAGTATCAGATTAAATGCAAAGTGTGTTTGTGTTCAATAACCATTACAGATAGCAAAAAGCACTCAGTGCTCATTGTAAACAATAAGTTACCATCTTTTCCCATATTTTTAACATCAGCAACAGAAAAACAATCCACCAAGCCCTACACATGCATGCTTCCACTGCTAGAGACTGCATAACACATGCTCAGACTTTACCAACCCAGAAACAGCTTGAGCAAGATTACCTTTCTTTTTCCATCATGATCTGCACAGGGCTGAGCTGGTTACTTTTATTGCCAGTCCCCAGCTGCCCGTAAGTGTTAGCTCCCCAGGCATAGAGCAAGCCCTCATCTGTTAGTGCTAGAGTGTGCGCATAGCCACAGGCAATCTGTAAGTAAATGTATACAGCGTTACTCCTGAACCAAACACAGATGAGAAACAAAATATTGCACACATTACCTTCAGCTAGCTCTTGGTAAGTATCTCAAGCACTCTGCACTCAGCACCACAATGCGATACTTCTCAGTACGTGCAGCTAACATGAGGAATGTTGGCTGTACGTACTTCAAAAGTCCCAGCTTCATTAATTTCATTGGCTGCTCCCAAGTAACTTACTAGACAAGTCTCCCTCGATGCTACCTGCTTTCTTTTCACATGAGGAACACAGAACTTCATCACATCTTGCAATGCTCTGAAAATATTTCAGAGCTGGATTATTCTGAATACCATACAGTATGAGTACTCTGTAATGAGGAGAGCTGCAGTTCAACAGCCAACAACCCTTCAACCCAACTTACCACATTCAACTCTACAGAACCCCCCCAAAAACTCAGGAAATCCCAAATTCTAGTTCGATTCTCTAGCTAGGAAAAAAAACCCAATCCAAATCCAAACATACCAAACGAAGCCCAATCACCAATCAAATCCACCTCCATGTCTCATCTTTCCTCTCCCCTTGCTTCTAAAGAACTAGAACAAATTTGAACATCTGATTCACGTCACCCTTGACTAGCACATTTCATTAACTTTGTAACAAATATGCAATTTGTATCCACTCCATGATTTAGGAGTAGTTACAGTAGCTAACTTTAAACCTTTCCAAGGATTT
>JAYDZK010000001.1:53194912-53214268 GCA_034509185.1 Euphonia xanthogaster
GACCCATGGAGAGGGAGCCCGCACTGGAGCAGGTTTCCCGGTAGGACTTGTGACCCTTGGGGGAACCAACATTGGAGTAGTTTGTGAAGAACTGTTGCCTGTGGAATGGACTCATGTTGGAGAAGTTCATGGAGGATGTTCTCCTGTAGGAAGGACCCCCCACTGGAGCAGGGGAAGAACTCCACTCCCTGTGCAGTGGCAGGAACATGTGATAAAGTGACTCCCCATCTCCTGGCACTGCTGATGGGGAGCAGGTTGAGCCTGGGAAGGAGGCAGAGGTGGGGGAAGGTGTTTTTAACATTTATTTTACTTCTTATTATCCTGCTCTGATTTTGTTGGCAATAAATTCAGCTAAAATCCCTAAGCTGAGTCTGTTTTGCCAGTGATGGTACTTGGTAAGCAATCTAAACTCATGAACTTTTTGTTATATTTTTCTCTCCCCATTCTGCTGCAGAAAGGAGTTAAAAGAGGCTTTGGTGGGTTCCTGGCACACAGCCAGGGTCTGCACACCACAATGTCTTAAATTCCTTCATTTACCTCTGGTAGTCCATTTGAAGCTACAATACCAGCAGAATTCAAGAAAGGAATGAAGCTTGTGAGATACACATTTTTGACCTAAAAAAGAAGGAAAAAAATGTAACTTTTTTTTTAGCAAAGTAGAGAGTCAGCCATGCATACACTGCTTTTGCATCTTTAAATCAAGAAACTGAGACAGTTCTGTAATGCACTGTGGTTTGTTTTCAATAAAGCAAGAACAAAACTTGCTATACATCCAAAACACAGCGATATGTAAGCATGCAAATACAATCCTTTGCTGGAATACTAAGTGATTGAACTGCACTCTTTCCAGCCCTCCCACATTTCTGCTTCCATCATCCATTTGGATATTCAAAAATCAGTCCTTTTTACAGAGAAACAGATTTAACAGCAGAGGGAAAGGCAAGTGGGGTCTTTTAAGATCTTCCACAGAAGCAATGTGCTTTTTGCATACATTTTCCCATGATGGGATGCAGCTGTGAAACTCCGTCAGAGCAGCCCTGCATCCATATGCTACACGCTGTGATCTGCCTGTAACTTCATATTGTATTCTTCACAAATCAGTTACCCTGGCAAAATTATCACCCATACCAAAGGGCTTGTTTTGGGTGGGTTTTGTTTGTTTTTTATACTACTGACTAGAGAAACTATAAAATGGAAAAATACCTTCACTACTGAAGGTAACTACTTGAAAGAATAGTTAAGCTGGCCCAAATAATGACACTTTAAAAAAAGACCATTTAAATAAATACATATTCCAGATGGAGTCTAACAGCAAGATCTATCAGACTTTGAAGTGCAGGCATTACCTCATCTAAATTACAATCATGCTCTTTACAAAGGATTTCGATAATTTTTGTGTCGGTATCAAGCTGCTTGGCAGTGCGTGAGCTCCTGCTCTGACCTCTTCTTGGAGTGCGAGCTGAACCATTTACAGTCACTGCAGACACAGAAGACTCTGCAAAGAGATTCAGAACCATCACAAGGTTAGAGCCACCTTAAGAAAGAAGAAATTCAAGTTATTAAGCCTAGAAGATGCTACTTCTTATATACTTTTTTCAGGTCTTCCCCTTAAATATATTTTTTCTCAGCCGTTCAGCTAGGTAAGAAATCTTCGTTACAGAAAATCTATACAACAAGAAAGTTAATTTTGAAATTCCTGTATCAGTATTTGGACATTTTGTTTTTAAGAAGCTACTCTACACAGATTGTAACAGCATTTTCTGCAAGTAGCTTTAACTGAGAATCTGTTTTGCAAAGCTAGGAAAACCTTATCTTTTCACAGATGAGTAACTATTTTTTCTATTTTTAAAGAAGTATAAAACAAGAAACTGAAGGACAGTAAATCAATGCAGGACTTAAGTGATGGTAGGAACTTGGAAGATGGTCCTGGAGGGAATTCCTACTTTCCCCATATAGCCCTAGACACACAAGCAGAAACAAACAAGTACACCTAGAAGAAGGTATCAAAAAACCTTAATACTGGGGGTAAAAATATTTCATTTTGTTAAACTCAAAATAGATGGCCTAAATATGTGAATTATATTAATAACATGCATTAATATGATTAAATATCGTTGCTTTAAACCTGACATGATAATCAGCATGCTATTCTCACCTGTAACTTCATCTGCATTTGACAACTGTTCTGAGAAACTCTGACAAACTACACTGCAGAGGTGGTTGCATCATAATCCCCTCAGTCTTAGTCAGATCATAAAGCCTGACATTATTTATCACAACATGAAGCCTCTTGGTCACAAGGGTTTGAACAATAAATTGTGTTATTTTCTCAAAAAATGCTGTTTGATAGTTCATACACAGCTTCACATTGGAAACCCAGTGCTTTGCACTTAGGACAGTGACACTCATATCTGCAAATTAATCTCAAGTGGCAGAATTTGTTTTCAAGATATGATGCACAGAACCATACTGTTTCTAAAAATGAGCTCCTATTCTCCAAGGTTTTACTATGAAAAAATAAATTATTGTGAACACAGAGTTCAAAACCAGGTAGTTTTAATTCAGTGGTTTTTGAAAAGGATCTGCTTGATAACACCTGAAATAAGCAGCAGCATATATGTCTGTCCTACTAGGAAGGAAAATTTAAATTCAAAATAGTACTACAGGAAAGCAGGGATCCGCTTGTCTTAAGTCCACCCTTTATTCACATTAGAATAAGACCAAGGTTATTTTTTCTTACCTGCAACAAATAATCACTAGGTCAGATAAATATCTCCAAAATACAGAATTTAAAGAATATAGTAGTGAACACCTTATCTATTGTACGACATTACAATGAAGGTAGATGTTTATTTGCCAAAGAAAGAAATAATAGCAAATAGATTTAGGCTAAATATACTAGGGCTGCATCTTAACCCACCAGAGAATAAACTAATTACTAAAACATGGAGTCACATCCTGTGACTCCAAATATTTCAGTATATTAATTCCACAGCTTGCTGAAGAAAATAGTTAACTCAAATAGAATTCTATCTTTGGAAGTTTTTATAAATATTTACTGTAACTTTTTAGTGAGGTTTTCCAGGTTTTAGATATAAAACCTTAATGGAGAAAAGCTTACTGCTGAATAGAAGTTTTTATAGAGAAGACCCATTATATTTTTACTTATAATAGTGACATTTGCAATAGCAAACAGGAGGTAATAAAAGCAAAGCTGTCTACATTTTACCTCTATTCTTTTATTTTGAGCTGCTATCCACTGTGTATTTGTTTTAAATATATGTACAGTCCAGTATCTTGTACATTTCTGCTGTTGTCATACTGTTAAACATCAATAAAGAGTCCACCACACCAATAAAGTAAGATAGCACCACATTTCCCTTTTGTAATACAAGACAAACCTGAATAATAGTTCTCAGTTATAATCTACCCAGAACCTGAATTCTTTTACCAAATTAGACTTGCTGTTTTGACAAGTCCCTAAACAACCAGTATAGGGAGAGGACATAGCAGAAATTCTATTAAATATACTGCCACATTCAGGTAATTGAATTCAAGTTCACTATAATGTAAATTTAACTAAAACAGAAAAAATGCATTTCAATAAAAAATGCATTTCAATAAAAAGTTTAATTATGTTAATTATGAGTATTAGCATGGCTAATAGAAATATAATAAATTTACTTTCTACTTCAATGAAAATTCTTACTGTATGGTTCCTTGAGCATAGCAGGAGGTGACAGTTTGATAAAATAATCTAAGACACACAGCAACAACTGGAAAGAAATCACCAGGTCATCTTCCACTTGCAACACTTTACCTGCAAATATTTAAAAGGATAAAGAAAACCTTTTTGAGAATGGTTGGCTTAATTCTAGAAGTAATTTTGCAAAACAAAGACTTAGAAGCTCATATAGTAAAACATTACCACTAGAATTCAGGAAGCATCATACAGGGTGCCAGTGCTGTTTAAAGGCTACTGATTTTATAACTTATGGCGCTTCAGTTCATGGCTTTAGAGACAGCATACACACAAACAAAATCACTGTTTAAAAAATCCTGCCCTCAGTGCTCAGCTGTGATTTTTCTTTTACTGTAAAAGAATAACCTCTTACTTCTGTGTAATTCCTCCCTACTTTATTTTTCTGTGGTCTCATGCAAGCTTTTTGAAAGCTGCTAAATATTCAGAAAGCAGGAGCCTCTAGTACACAGTGAAGAGAAATTCAAAACATGCTATCACACTGTAGGCTCAGCCTGTCAAATTTTTATGAAATTACTTAAAAGTCACACAAGTAATAGCATGAAAAGCACTTTCACAGCTGCATTATTCCAGTTTTTCCCAAATTATGATTCATATGCCAGAGAAGATCTACAGTGCCATCCCAAGATAGCGTGCATTGCCACGAAACATTCAGGAGGTCAAAAGTGATTTTGAACAGCTACAGATCTACCTGTGCTCTATTTACATGTGCAATTTTTGTATTTATTTTCTATCAGAAGTAGCAAGCATCACCCAGGCTCTTCTGAAGCTCCGACTATTTTCTAGTAAAGTTCAGCTTTCTTTGTTCTCAAGAAAAGGCAGGCTAAAAAACCTTTTGTGGGTTTTGCTTTATGCTTACGCTTGGAGAATTCTAGTGACAAAAGTCAAAAAAAACTCAGCTGATCCAAGTCTGTTTTTGATATCAGACATGCATACACTTCACTGATAACACACACCTGCAGTAAGCAGCACTTGAGAGACATGATTCACTCCTTTTAGTAGGAGTACAATGAGACACTAACTCCATGGACTACTATACGTTCGTCACTCAACATTAACTGTAACTTACAACTTTTCAAGAAAGATTTGTAGCATTCAAAGGACATGCTTTCAGAGACTTACTATAATACCTTATAATTAAATTTGTTTTACTAAATATAATTTATAATATACGTAAGCTTATTTTTGAAAATATGCCAGTTTTGTAAGGTAATTATCCATTACTAAAATGCTGGCAGACTACAAAGCACCTCAGAATAGACTTAAATACAGAACAGCAAGCTTTAAAGAAAAAGGAAAAAAATAATAGAAATTTTTGGAAGCTTAAATATATGTTTATATACAGAAAGTGTATCAGTAAGAAGAACAGCCAAACTGTATATAAAGAAATATTATTGAGCAGTTACAAAAGCCAGGCAGTCAAAACGTTCTGGGTCTGTACAATACTTATTTGTAATAAGGATACTAGTGTCATGTTGGACATGTAAAACAAATACAGTCACTTCAAAAATATTCATCAAAATTACTGAGTTTTAACCAAAACTCACCTTTTGCCAGCAAAAAAGTAATCCAGTAATTTTTCAGGACTAATACAGAACTGAGTTCAGCAGAAATCCTGCAGGGAAACAAAAATACTTTGCATTGATAGCTCTCTAATAATTTAAACTACAATGTTTGAAAACATGCCTCTGTCTATGGAACTATTTAACAACATGCAACATTTCCCATGGTCTTAAGTTTACTAAAAATCTCATCCCATTCCCTCTGTAATTATGACTACACATTTGAAAAACTTAAGTCCCTGTAAAGCCATTCAAGAATCAGGAAATATCTGTATCCTCCTCAGAAAAGAAACTGAATGTAGACAATTCAACTGCTCTGAGCTGTCTTCTCTTGTGTCTTTGACTAATGCCCTACTCTCCAGCCACAGCATGAACTCAAGCTCATTGGGGAGCTGTTAAGGCATGTTTTAGTACACTCATCTGCTGCTGTGATTAGGAAGCTCACTCTCCATGCCAATGTTCATTTCCACCATGCCAAGACATATGCCATTGGGTGGCAATACTTCGTGGATGAGGGATAGATAGATAAAAATATATATAAATACAATATGATACATATCTACTGATATATACATACACATACATACACTCTATATATTTTTGTAAGAATATACTTATATAATATACATAACGTGTCTAAATCACATATATAGAGATATATAGGTAACATATATATAATTTCTGCATCTCCCATCATCTCATTGAAATTCAAACTCCACACTAAATCTAAAATAAACACACAGCATGCTACAACTTAGGCCAGTCCTAAAGGGTTAAGATAACATGCCATCATGTTTTACATCTTATCTTGACAAACACAAATTAGGAAAATCAAACTTACTCACTACTAGGTTGTTCCAGATAAATAAGGCCACAAGTCCTAGAAAATCAAAAAATTCTTATTTTTGAACATGCTTCTGTAAGCAAACTATGCAGTATCTTTGACTTGAATGTAGTTAAAAAAGACATCAGTTCACAAAACATTTTTCTAACTTTAAAAAAAAAAGCTGACTCAACGGTTAACAACCGATCAACTGAACGCCTGAAATAATGGTGTTGTTTGCATATTTATGTCAAAGCTTAGACAGCAAAACAATTTTAACTTGGTATAATAAAATTGCTTTCTTCCAGAAAGACAAGATTCATACACACATTGTTACTCAGTGTTTTGTACAACACAGCAAAGTGTGCTACAGCTGCACAAAACACACTATAAAAGGCCATTTAAAAACCTTTCGTATTTCTTCAGTGCCACTGCAAGCCTTGTGGTGTAATGTTGCTTCCCAATTATTCTAGGTACATACCATTTCAAAAAAAAATTCAGTTTATGCAAAAACAAACTAGGAAATATATGTCTTCATTCTATAAACTACCAAAGGGTGATCTCCTACCCCTTTCCAAGGGTATTTAAGAGATATTTGAGAGTCTTTTGTGATTCGGAAGGCAAAATGTTAAGTAAAAAAAAAATATTTAGATAGTAAACCAATCCTCTTTATATCTGTAAAAAGTTTAAAGTGAGAAGTAATCACTTGCCACGCTACTCTTATTACTGATAGTACTGCAACAAGGGGTTGTTTAACACAGCATTGTGATAGTTATGGAGTAAAATGTAAGAGGTCTTTATTTAATGCATGTAAACAGCTCAGTTTCACTGTTCTGCAAATATTAGCCCACACAGTTTAAATGGGCTCCTATAATACACAGCTTGAAAAATTCAAATACTTAAATGTTGACAGACAAAGAAATCAATTTCAAAATGAAAAAGCATACACTACCTTTCAAACTTGTGGTATAGTGCAAATAAGACATCGTATTTCTTTTTCAGCCTTGATACAGTGCTATCAACTTTAGTGCTTACAGTATCCATGTTAACATCCACCTCTTTCAGAAACTGAAAAAATGTGCATACACTGCAAAAAGGAAAAAAAAAGATGACACATTATGATAACTTGTGAAAACAAGTATTCTGAAATAGCTCTTAAAAAAGAGAAAATAAAAACACATCTCCATGAAAACCCATTGCCTTACTTCACTAGACTCCAGCATTTTATTACCAGAGACTGAACCCTTGCCTCGGGAAACATTACTTGTTTACCTTGAGCCCCACCTTCACATTTTCCAGACAGTAGGAACACTGTTCAGAGGTATCTCACGATACAGGCTCTACTACAGAAGAAAAATTTCCTTGCCTAGCACAGATATTATCTCTGGAAGTCAGAATTTGCTACCTAGACACACCTTTGTTCTTGTGCTGCTGGTAATGCCACAAATATCCAACACACACCTCTCAGCTCTCCTGTTCTACTTTAGAAAGGTACTCCTCTACTACTACTCTAAGAACATGAACCTTTGCTCCATCCATGCTAAAGAAAGACCGAGGAATGAAAACTGAGATGAATGCATTGAATTATATAGAATTTCAAGTCTTTCAACAGGACATCTCCACCCATTGGAAATATTACACAAGATCAAAGTTCTCCCTATTCATCCATGCAATATTATGGCCACCATAGAAGCATTTTGTTACATTCATAAGTAAAACGTGCAGACTGCTAAAAATTAAAGAGGAGGAATCTATCAAATATTTTCAACTATTTCAGTTGTATCAAATATATTTTGATCCTTTATCAGTATATAATATTCTGAGAGACTTTTTGATCTTTGTCAGATTAAAGATACAAGATACAAAACCAGTCAGAAGCTCATTCAAGAACGCTTATGATGGAAGAAAAGATCTTTCCAACACATCTGAAGGCTCTAGAGGATGACTAGTAGAAATCTCTGCCAGTTTGACCTTATAGCTGAGAAAAAGCCCAGGTCTAACAAGCAATTGAGTATTGCATCACAATCAGCAGAGTAACAGCTTACTCTTTGAAATGGTAAGGGAAAAAGTCTCTCACTTTTCAGCACAAGTTTGTCTGTGGAACTTGGGTGGAACATGCTGGATGTTGCTGCACAAATGCAATTGGATTTCATGTGGTTCCAAGGCAGTCAACACTGAAGAGATTAAGTCAAAACATTGGACCTGACCCTGCTCTGGGAGATGATGCAAGGTAGAAGAGGGCATGGAGAAGTCTAACCATAACAGACCTTGTCAAGGAAAAGGATATTTTGGCCCAAGCCTGAGGTTATTGCCCAGACTTGGCCTCCTGCCCTAGAACATTGAGAGGCTCTGCTCATGCTTTCCACACACGGCACAGTTCCTAGGCAGATGGCACTGGAATTCTTTCCTTAGATAAATGTAACACAAGGTTGCTGTTCCCACCTAAATTTACCTTAAAAGCAGATACCATAATCTTAATTTCTGTATTATGAACTTAATTAATATACAATATAACAGTAACACCCCCAACAAAAAGAGTGCATGAAAGTACAAAGCTTAGCCTGGCATTAAAATGTTTGAGAAAGAGCAGCATGCTGGTAAACTGTTTGAAGAGTAACGCTTCTTTTCCCCACTTCTTGATTTAGCCTAAGCCTAATGCTGGGAAAAAGGTTTCATGGAAAAATCATCATAGAGGGAAAGAAAGAAATATTTTAAGTGAAATTTGCACCAACCTGAACCAATGAATACTTTAGGGAGAGCAAGAACAACAATGGGATGAGTGATGCAACCAAAGCCAACCACAGATGAATCAAACAAGTATCACTGCTCCCTCAACTTCTAGTTTACCAATATATTCATAATTTCCCTAAGTAACTTTCATTGTAAAATCAACTAGTCTGACATGCACAAAGATTCACTATGCCTTAAAAACATTCTCTTTATAAAAATGTTGACAAGTTAATTGTTGAAATCTAAATTAACACACTTAAACTCACTTACCTCATTTTTATACTTTTCAAAAGCTCAGTGAAAGTAAATGTCACCTCATCCAGATCAATTGCTACAATAAAGATACATACACCCCATGTTTCCTTTTTCTTTGTGTTGCAAGCCTTTTTGAAAAAAGAGAGGAAAGAGTTTTTATTAATCAACAGAAATGGGTAATGCATGGAAGGCAATAATTTGTCCAAACATGATTAGAAATGGCTAAACAAAATATCCTCAAACAAACATTTGACTATTACAGCCAATTATTCCAGGTTTTACAATACAGGTCAAAGACTGAGCATTTCAACTCTTATTCCTACAGTACAGGATCAATTTAAGCCATACAATTCAGCAAAGCTTCGAAGTACAAGCTTTGGTTTCATGGAATGTTTTTGCAGAGCAGAAGTAATGATTTCTTTTTTTTTTTCCTGATTTACCATATTTGATCATAACAAAACACTGAAAGTTAAGGAATAAGAAGCCAAGCCATAAAAACATAATTGAAATCTTCACAATGACAGGCAATAAACACTCATAAATTAATACAGCTGTGTCAACCACTCATCACTGTGGTTTGCTGAACCACAAACCCATCTCTGCTTAGCAAAGTGTGATAGTAACAAGCACTTCCAGCCATTTTCCTACCATACATCTACTTTTAAGGTCTGCCTTCTGCTATTTAGAAGGTGCAAGTTATAACCAATCATCCTTCATCAAAAGAAGCCAACCCACAATGACAGACACGACATCCACATGGAGTAGAACTCCTGATGATGGTTCACAAGCCACTCACTTGAAGCCAGACAGGTATCACTTAAGATTCCAATACCCTTCCACCAAAACAGCAACTCAGTGGGAAACTCCTGAAGAACAATGACTTGTAGCATCATGGAAGCAGGTATATTCCAAATTTTGGAAACAAAGCTATCCTGAAGACAGAACTAGGCATGGATGCAGGCCAAAACTGCACAAACAGCAAACTTATAAAATACGTTTCAGAGATCCAGCATCCTTGTAAATAAAACTGCAACACCACCCAGGCCCACAGCAAGGGAGCAGGATCTGAACGCATTCTCCACAGCTCTAGGTTGAACATGACATCTCTTGGAGGACAGAAGTGAAATGGAGCACCAGGAGCAAGTGAATGGAAACACTGCATTCCTGCTCTTCTACACTGCTTAGCTTTAGCCCACTCCCTGGCCTACTTTTTTATCCTTTCCCTGATCACTCCACCAGCTGCCTCCTAGACAACACCAGTGCGAGTTGCAGGGGCCTGTTCACTCTAGAAAATGTTCCCCAAAGGCAGTAAGAGTAAGATTGCAGCAGACCTAGCTCACTCCATGTTATGAGGTCTTCCAAACCTGCTCCGAAATCCTCTGCACCATCAGCATCCACTCATGTCCTTGCTTATTCAGCAGTGTAACCATGACCAATAACCCACTGTGCCTACAAATGATACAATTTCACTAATACTGCCAACATTTTGTTTGTTTTGGTGATAGTTGTTCTCTGTCTTTCTTGGGAATGGTATTTATACATCAGGGAAGAGTGGCTGGGGGCTTTCTCCAAAGGAAAAAAACTTTGACTGGCTTGTGCAATTGTTAATAGTTATAGAACAGGCTCCAATGCAAAACTAACCCTCAACAATGTGACAACTGACAATTATTTAAGTCACTACTTTCTTCCTGCTTTCCTATTTGAGTGTTTCTACAAATCATGACTCCTTACAAAAGAGAAAATTATTTTGAAATAAGCTATTAGCAGACTGAGATGCATTTGTTGATACACTAAAGGATATAAAAAAATTATACAGGCTAATGCTAGCTGGTCAACTACCAAGAGGGAAGACTACTCACACTGAGCATAGCCCTGCCCCTGGAGTCAGCTAGCCTTTTTTATTAATTAATTTCCTTTCACTCTATGCTCCTGCAAACTCAGTCCATGATGTTGTCCTGTAAATACAACATCTCATAGGGCAGGAGGACTGAGTGCCACCAAGCGATGAAATTGTTCCTGGTTTGTTGCCTATGCAAACAAGCCTAGCTTTCCTAGCTTTCCAGCCTAGCTCAACTCTGGCGGGATGAGTGCTAGAAGGCCACAGCAATGCTTTATTTATAGGAGCGAGGTCTGGTTTTGCAAGAATGACCTTTAAACTCCTTGTCCAGTATGGCTGGGGGTAACAACACATTTGTTTCTAGCATTAAACAGGAAAGCAGTCTCAGAGGCAGCCTAGCAATCCATGAGATTCACACCATTACAGATGGCCAAACTCCAGTATCAGGACTACTCCCACACCCATTGCTGAAGGCACAGGATGCTTTGGACAACTTCTCCTCAACACAAGACATTGCATGACTGCTGGCCTAACAAGAAAAATTACATACAACCCAAGACAAATAGATTATGGAGTGGGGTTTTTTTCCTACTAGCAAAGAAAAGGTAAGCAGCACCTGAGCAGGCCTGCCTTATAACATAGCTGAGATAGGAAGGACAGGAAAACATGAAAGAACACCAGACTGGGACTATCCCACCAGCTGCTGCTAGCTAAAACAACCAAAGACACGGGTGAACTGCAGTTTTCTCACAAAATAAGGTATCTGCCATAGCCATGCATGAAAATTCCAGTGATTTTAATCCATAAATATTGTCATGGTTTAACCCCAGCTCTCAACTAAGTACCACACAGCTGCTTGCACACTTCTCATCCCCACAGTGAGGAGACGTGTCAGAAACCAACCATCACAGCTTGAGAAAAGAACAGCTTAATAACTGGAACAAAATAAAATGCAGCAATAATAACAACAACATTAATAATAATTGCAATGGAAACAAAAGGCAGAGAGATGCATAAAACCCAACAGAAACAAGTGATGCTCAATACATTTGCTCACCACATCCAGCCCATTCCTGAGCAGCAATCAGCAACTCCCAGCACAACCCCAATGCAATTGATATAGTGGGTATGACGTTCTTTGGTATGGAATGCGCCTTTGGCCCATTCAGGACGTGTCCTGGTCATGTTCCCTCCAGATCTTAGTGTGCATGCCCACTGGCAGAGCATGGGAACCTGAAAAGTCCTTGACTTAGGGCGAGTACTACTTAGCAAGAACTAATACACCAGCATTGTCAACATTCTCATGCTAAATCCGAAACACAGCTACTAGGAACAAAGTCAGCTTTTTTCCAGCTGAAACCAGAACAAATATAAACATCATTGGGCAGGGGAAGGGGAGAAGAAATAAGGAGATCTCTTCCTGGCAAGTCAGACTCATAAGAACTCTCCTCTTTGCACTGCTTCCCTCCCCAAGTTCTCTTCTTTCCTATGAGTTAAAGTTGACTGCTGAACAAAAAACACAGCAGCATCACTTCTTCCAACTACTTTACTTTTTTACATCCAAAACAGATGATTCATTTCAGAGGGACTTGAATGCATGGGAATGAAATTAAGACAAATTCAAAGCCAGAAATTAATTTCGGAGGGTTTTCTTCTTCACCAGTCTCACTCAAGATCTTTGTTGTTACAGCATCACTATAGAAAATGGGTAGGACATCTCAACATCTGCCCTTGGCTGTCCTTCACTTTCAGTTAAGATGACTTGCAGTGACCTTAATTCAACTCATCATGAAGCAAAGCGTACCTACAAATCACTAACCCTAACATTATTTAACATCTAGTCATCCACATAGACTTCTTTCTCTTTTTATTATCTTTTATTTAGGATTCCAAGGAACCTATGCTATAACTTTGGGCAATATTCTGTTGAATCAATATAGTTTTCTGTAGGAAAAGATCTAAAACTCTTACAAAATCTTTTAAAATATTTCTCATTCTGGACTTACCACTACTTTTATTCGATCTGATTTTTACCAGATGACCAGTTTATTTAAATCTAGTGAAAACAACCTGGGAAGAGTCAGTAGTTTAAAATGCTCATCCACACTTAATTATTGTAAAATGGGATTCCTGCCTCTCTTCTTTCCAAATGCAGCTGAAAGGCATTAAAGGCACTAACAGGAATAACTTCTGTTGTCTTCCTCCAGAGGTTCTCCAGTGCTAAACAGTCCCAGGGAGGAGATGGTCATAGGAAGTCTCAGCTTTAGTATGCAGTTAGAGATGTTTACTCTTCTGCCAACACTGATAACAATTTTGATGACAGTCTACAAAAGTGATCTGGGAATAGAAACTTCAAACGATGTTGTGTAAAAGAAGATCAAGGGAAATGCACATGAGAAATATGCAAACACAGATGGATACTTGAATCAAATGGGATATAGGATGTCTCACTGCAAATATCAAGCACCTGATTTTTGAAGGGGAAGATATGGAACTTGACTTCCTAACATAAAATCTCAGTTACTACATTCCAATCAATATAGAGAACTAGCTTGATGGTACAAGAACACAGACATTTGTTAGAGATAGTCCAAAGGAGGTTACAGAGATGATCAGGGGGCTGGAGAGAGTTGGGGTTGTTCAGCCTGGAGGAGAAGAGGCTTCAGGGAGATCTTACAGCATGTTCTAGTAGCTCAAGGGAGCTATAAGAGAGCTGGAGAGAGACTTTTTACAAGAGCATGTAGCAATAGAACAAGGGGGAATGGCTTCAAACTGAATGAGAGCAGGTTTAGATCAAGATTAGGAAGAAATTCTCTACTGTGAGGCTGGTGAGACACCAGGACAGGCTGACCAGAGAAGCTGTGGATGCCCCATCCCTGGAAATGTTCAAGGCAAACTTGAACAATCAACCTGAGCAATCTGGTCTAGTTGAAGTTGATCCTGCCCATGGCAGGGGGGTTGGAATGAGATGACCTTTAAAGGTTCCTTCCAACCCAAATCACTCTGACTTTACATGTTTATTATTACAGTGGATGGAAGATGACTGGAGAGTAGACTCAAGAAGCTCTCACAATAGAAAACTATTCAGAATAAAAACCTGCAGGAAAAATACCCCAGAGGAAAAAAAAAAAATCTGTGACCATTATAAGCCCTGTCTACATATAAGAAGTTCTGTGTAAAGACAGATCCTTCATTTTTCAGCAATACCATTTTTAAATTTTCTACTGAACATTGTCTGGGATAGAAGATTAGTATTCACAACAGAGGAGAACAAATTCAAATATAATACTAGCTGAAAGCAATGAAGTCAATGAAAAGTATTGAATTAGTAAAAATAGTTCATCTGATATGCAAAGTTCCCATTACACTTTTACATGCAGCAAGACTGGAGAGGTCATCAATCTCTCCCCAGGATAGGCAGAAGATGAGTAAAAAAAGAAACTCTATACCAGTTGCCTGAACTTTTAAAGTCCGAGGGCACATACAAGCAGTGCATCTGCTGCTAAGATACTGAATATCATCAGCAAGAGGCCATGGAGATGATTTGTTTATTTTGGGACTTTCAGTAGCTCTTCTTTTTTTAATAACAGAGGATCCTAAAATATCTGTAATTTTGCTCATCCATCCAAAGCTTCAATGGATTCAGGTTCAGTTCAGCTGCAGTTCTATAAATTAGAGACAAAGTCTAGACAGATAATACTTTATTAGCTCATATGTGTTTCATGTTTTTGTCAAAAGCAAGAGGCCTCTCTGTCTTTTAACATGAGGATGAGGTAGCTTATCAATTAAAATATTCTCTTTTTATTAAAAAACCACAACCAAAAGGAATTTTTTCAATTTAAATGTGAAATTTTATGGATTGGGGACACTTGGCCTGCTGGACATGAACTCTGGTCTATGCAGACAAACCTTCCATATTTAAGTAGTCTTTACTTCATTCCTCAACTTAAGCTACAGTTTACCTGGTACATTTTCTTCACTAAGAAAGCAGTTCAACTCCTGCACAAATCAAGTGCTCTGCAGTATCTGCATAACAGTGTAAGTCACCAGTTGGGAAGAATTTCTGGATGTAAGAAAAGTAATTAGAGACAAGAAAAAACTGCCTAGGACTCTTTTATATAGAGTCTTTCTGAAGGAAAAGGCAGCAATAATACATCCCTCATGGGGTACAAAATTGGCTGGTACAGAATTTTACACCACTGGCTTGAATTATAACAGAAACAAATTAGGACAGTACTTGGGGGAAAAAATAAATGGGCAAATAAAGCTAAACTAGGAAAACCTAACTATGCAGACAGCAGATCTTTCACCATGACAATTTTTTAATAGTGGGTTAGACAAATACTTGATAAAAATGGCTCAGGAATTCCTGACTCTGAACAGCTGAGCTGCAGCAGGAGAACAGTGAGCCACATTTCCCAAACAGTGCTATGACCAGCCAACAAAAAAATGGAGCTCCTACCCACACACCACATATTACAGCCAACTAAGCCAATGAGCTCAAAGCATACCAGACCCTATACCTCAAGGTCCTTGGCAGACTCCAAATTCTATCAATTTCTTAAACCCCTTCAATTTTCTTTTGAGAAGTTTGGTTCCAATTTAGTCACCAAATCATATGTTCCTCACATGGGTTCTTTCCAATATATTCAGCAACAATTTGCTCAAGCTTTTCTTTCCTGCTCGTATCTACCCCATATTCTACTTCAGATTCTCATTTTGTTGTTCTCTACCAAAACAAACAGTAGCAGAACATAACAAACACCCCGAGCTTCTTCATAGCAGTATTAGTATGGCTTCCTGGACTACTTCTAATACCACTTACACCAATAATCACATGCTGCTCACCAAAGTACATTAGTAATTCCACTAAATCTATTCATTCCATCTAGAATTTATAAGCACTGTTGGTTCATAATACAAATTTCAGGAGAGTTACAAAAAATTAAGACTACAAGAGAAGCAAGGGTGACAGCCAACGTTAAGCCAACAACAATCAGTGTGTAAAAGTTTTGAAACTAAGACTGTAAAAACTAAAACTCTAAAAGATTCTGTTCATCTAGGTAGCATGATTTGATAAAGAAAAGAAATTATAGAGAGAACAAAAATATTTGTATGACACCAATGAAAAGCTCTTGTTTAGATAAACACTTCCATGTTCACAATAAGCTTGTGTGGGAGTTCACCAGACAGCAAAAGAATTTAAAAAGAAACATCTTTCTGATTACACATCAGATACCTTCCTTCAGCCCACACACCAAGAGTGCTGATTCAGCATTTGGGGTTCTAAGACATTTTGAGTTATCATTTTATTGTAGAAGAATGTCATTAAACTTGGCTGTCACAGAGGGAAGCTTTAATGTTCTCTTACTATGAAGGAAAACACCACCATATTTAACAGACAGCTGTGATGCATTTGAACAATCCCCCTCTGCAGACCTGGTTTTCACAACTACAGGTCAGCCACATTTTCCAGAAAAGTTGTGTTACCATCTCTCTCTTGTCACCTTCCTCCTCCTCCTCCACACCTCTAAAAGAGGTTCAGCTGTTTCAAGGACTCACAGCCCAGCTGCAGGAGGGTGCATCTGCATATCCTTGACTCACACGCTGTGGAAACAGATAACTGGAGAGCACTGCATGGAAAGCTACAGAGCACAGAAAGAAAGTGCAAGATAAGAAAGCTGAAATTTTAAAGTATCATCACTAGTAGCTCAAATGCTCAAAAGAAAAAATATCAGAGTGCAAAGGTGTGACATCCTGAAGGAAAAAAAGCAGTGGCTCCAGTGGGCATTGGCACTCTTTCCAGGGAGCAGCAGATAACAGGTTCTCTCCTGCTGGCTGATGCCTGCCTGGCCAGTAAAATGTCTCACTGAAGCACAGGCACATTTAGGCTGGTAGGTCACTACATTCTAGCAATTTTTTTGTATATGCCTGCCAAAAATAATTGCTTTATACTTTTAAGGCACATGTGCCCAGTTTGCAAAGTCTCTGCACGTGCAACCTAAGCAACTCAAAAAGGACAGCACTACAAGATGTTTTCATTTCAAGTCACTAAATATTCACTGAGCAAGGATAGAGCAGATGTTCAGACTGCATCCAAACCCACACCTGCACCCTGAGTATCTGCCAGTTACCACATTACCTAAAGTCTGGGCCACAGTGCTTCCTAGTTACCACTACAAGTGCCCTTCACGTTCTCAGAGATTTGGCAGGCACAATTCTAGTATCAACCACAATAAAACAAGGCCAGTGAGCCAAGAAAGGCAAGGTTTCAGGTCTTTGTTCAGGTCTTTGTGCTTTGTAAATGGCTTGAGAGAGGGATTCTTCGATGCTACCTCTATTTCCATCAGCAGCCTTATGATTTAAGCTTCCTCAAGTCAAACCAACTACATTGCTCAACGAAGTGTTCTGGTAAGTATTTGTCTCAACTGGTGGCCTGCTGTTTAACTTTTTGCTTGAGAACAGAAAGCTGCTACACAGCTTCTGCTCCAGTTCAGAATTGAACAGGTTACTACTGAACCTCACTGATTAAAACACATGCAGCTGGTGCTTGCAGGACAAACCCTGGGACAACCCCTCTGACATAATACCTTTACCAGAGAGAAGAAAAGAGCAGCCTCCTCCCAGATCCCTGCAACTTGAACTAGAGAGTCATCCTGAGAAGCCAGGCTCACCATAGCAGTTTGACTTGGGAAAAGAAGCAGCAATTAGCCAGGCTGTTAATTTGCTTGACTTCAGAGTCAGATGAAGCCTGCTCTCTGCTAGAAGTAGCAACTCCAGCGCTTTCCAGGTCCCCATGGAGGCACACAATTGACAGCTTACTCATTTCAACACCCTGCAGATACATCTCTAAGTTTGAGGGAAAGGCCTGAAACATAATGTAGATTTTTTTTCCCTGTACATTGAAAGGCTCTCAACAATCATTTTAATTGCAATACAACAAATATTAGTTATAGATCATAATGAAGGTCTGGTTCTGAATAGGTAAAGGAAGCAATCTTCAGATGCTGAAAGGTTTCAAACACCATGTATCTTATCTGGCCACTGCTAAGTAATGATCAGTGAAAACAAAACTTTACCTGTAAATGAAATTTGCAGGATCATACTGCAACCTGCCTTGCTTTTTTTCAGTCAAGGGAACTGACTACTCCTGTTTTCATTGTTACAGGGGAACTCAACTATGCTTTTAGGTCAATGCTTTCATGAACATCCGTGACTAGAAATTGTATCTGTTACTGAAAGAGCCATGCACAGTCTCTCTTCTATGCTATTATTACTCCGTGATGTGAGTGCATCGAGACCTGGTATATCCACACTGCAGTTTAAAAAATACAGATTACAAACTATTAGTACTGACAGTATAGCTGTGACAGGTCAGCAGAAGTCAGACCATGTACATCAATGCAAGTGCCCACAGTGGGAATAATACCCCAGCTGGGTATTATAAAACTGCATCTGGACTCTTTAACAGATCTTCTGCCATGATTTAGCTGTAATATAGCTGCTCTCTGAGCCACCTTGCTGACACAGCAGTCATACTGAGGAGAAGGAAAAGCAAAAATCAAGAAAGGCCCTAACACTTTATTAATCTGTTTACACATGCCCAATGACTAACTTTGAACGGAAATGCCTTAACGATAAGCACAGGTTAACATTATGCAACAAAAAAGGAAACATTCCTGTCTCTCCAATAGTCATCTCCATACCCTTTCTGCAGCCTCATAAAGGATGCAGAGGGAAAAAAAAATACACAGAAACACGCAGTAAGACTACCTGTATAAGCTGACTAAGACATATTTGAAATAACTTGCAGTTCGAAGAATTAGGTGATCGCATGGTGCTGTTTTCTACTGTCCCTTGTTCGTAACCTAAAAGGACTTCCGAGCACGTACCTTTATCACAAAATATTAACACAAAAAGGCAATCTACAGAAGTTAATTTACAGAGACACGAACATGGCAACATCCCACTTCAGCCTGCCTTCGCTTGGAAAAAGCTAAGTCACAGTACATGAGCTTTGGCCGTGGGACCCTCGGCGGCCGCTGCAGCGAAGTTACGGCTCAGTATGTGAGCTGGGGCACAGGGCAGACTCTGCTGCCGAGCGATGCTACGAGCAGCAGCTACTCACCAGAGCTCCATCCGCTGCCGACAAGCTCTCATACGTCTTCCACGCTTTCTCCCTCACGCTCTCCGACACCTTCAGCGCATCACAGAGCACGACGAAGTCCGCTTCGCCGACCTCGACCCTGGGAAAAGCATCGCACGTCGCCAGCGGGGACACAGAACCGGGGGACGACCACGAAACCCACACCACCCGCTGCCGGAGCCGCCCCGGGGTGACACCTCCCCGCAGCCCGGACCTGCGGGCGCCGAGAGCCCCGGGGCGGCC
>JAYDZK010000001.1:53214593-53253107 GCA_034509185.1 Euphonia xanthogaster
GGCCCGGCCTCCCGGAGCCGCGCGGGCCCCGCGGCCGCCTGAGGGACGGCGGCCCCGCCGTGCCTGACGCTTCAGGTACTCAGCGGGTACAGCCGATACATCTTTTCCGTGAGATGGGAAGGAACGCAGACCTGTGTATAAGAATAACTGTACAGGTGCAGGGCAGGGCAGGAATTGCAGATCCTTTAGGATCTGCTGGTTCAGTCAGACCAAGCGCCGGGTCCTACACTTTGGCCAAAACAGCTGCAGGCTGGGGGCAGAGTGGCTGGAAGGTGGCCCAGGGGAAAAGGACCTGGGGGTGCTGGTCAACAGAAGCTGAACATGAGCCAGGGTGTGCCAAGTCCAGGGGGCCAAGAAGGCCAGTGGCATCCTGGCCTGTGTCAGCAATAGTGTGGCCAGCAGGACCAGGGCAGGGATTGTGCCCCTGAACTCAGCACTGGTGGAGTTGTATCTTAACTGTGTCTGGTTCCTCATGGGAAGAAAGTCCAGAGAAGGGCAGGGAGCTGGGGAAGGGTCTGGAGCACAAGTCCTGTAAGGAGCAGCTGAGGGAGCCGGGGGTGTTTAACCTGGAAAAGGGAGGCTTGGGAGACCTTACTGCTCTCTGCAACTGCCTGAGCAAAGGCTGTTGTGAGGTGAGGCTTGGCATCTTCTCCCAGGTAACAAGTGACAGGACAAGAGGACGTGGCCTCAGACTGCACCGGGGGAGGTTGAGGTTGGACATCAAGAGGAATTTCATCAAAGGGTTGTTAAACATTGGAATGGGCTGCCCCATGGGCAGCAGTGAAGTAACCATCCCACAAGGTGTTCAAGAAGCAACTAGACATGATGGCATTTGGTGCCGCAGTCTCATTGACAAGGTGGTGGGTGACCATGACTCAGTGATCTCTGAGGTCTTCTCCAACCTAAATGATTCAGTGATTCAGTGGCTTCTCAATCTGACATTCATCCAAGTCCTAACTGAAATGTTATCTTTAACACTGTGTGGTAAAATTACATTTAATGTAAGAAGTTCATGCTGTGGGTATCTCCTGGATTTTAAGTCAATGAGATTGAAATTGCCAGTGCCCTGATTCAAAGATCTTAAAAATCTGCTTTGTTGTCTGCAGTTGCATACTCACATTTAGGAGGCCAATCTCTGCTGCAAACAAGCACAATGATTTTCAGACTTACATGGTGGCAACTTCTTAGAAAAGGAAAAATATTTGTATGTAAGGATTCTTACTACCTGCACGTATCTGACATTTGCCTGCAAAGCAACTACTTTTAGTGAGACTGCTGTCAAAATTCTGGATTTAAGAAAAACCCAAATAAAAATCAGCATGAGCATTCATATGTTACACAAATAAAATTCCCTAGTATTTTTACATTCATACATTCTAGTAATTTGTTCAGGCTTGTCCTTTATATTCGTTAACTTAAAACAGGCGAACAGTGTCTGGCTTTCTGCTCTATAATTAGAATTAAACCAAGTACAGAAAAGTGAATACAGAACAAATCAAAGTACATAAACTCCAAATTAAATGTTTGAGTTGTAGACTGTAATGGGATTTGGACGTTCCTGATTTTGATTCTAGTAAAATTGTGGCAGTAACTTCACCCTGCTTCTACGCACATTTAAATATTTCTTGTATTCAGATGGTACCAGATGCTGTGGAAGGTTTGGGGTTTAGGACTGTCTGTCATCAACCACTGAACCACAGACAAGTAGACAGACCAGCTTGGAAAAGTAAGCTGAACCCCTAAACCACAGCTGAGTCCATTGCCTTCTCCTCACAACTGGCTTCAAGAGCACAAAAGAATTTAAAATGAGAGCAAAGCATCTCAGAAAACTTGGTCACAGCCAGTGGAGACCGTGCCAGCTGTCAGCAAGAAGGAAACAAACACACCCTCCTGAGTTGCTTCCCTCACAGCTGCTTTAACATGTTGTTACAGCCAGGCCCTGCACCGTCCAGATGGCAGGCAAAGAATTTGTCTCATGGCCCTCAGTGCATTGCTCCTTTTAAAAAGTTCACAAACCAGCGTCAGTGTAAATAGTATGGGGATTTTTAATTGTTAGTGCACTAAGCGCCTTCTCAAGTCAGATTTTAGGTACTTTTTCATCAAGCAAGGCTCTTAGGGCTAGCCTCCATAAATAGGTAAAACCAAAATATAATCTTAGAATGCTTCAAGTTACAGCTGTAGGGAGACAAAGGGAGCAGCAGATGAATGAAGCAACAATAACCTTTAATAGTCCATCCCAAAGCCTTGGATATAGTAACTACATCTAAACTGTAGTAAGAGTTAACATGTATGTACTTCCAAAGAAAGGCATGTCCTTGGGTAAAACCATATTTAAGTTGCTGCATCTTTTTCCCCTTCTCCTTTTAAGATGTACTGATTTGAATGTTTTAATGTATTCTAAAACATCTTCTAAAGGAAGCCTTTAGACTTTTCAATAAAATTACGAAGGAAAGAAAAAAAATCAGCTCCTACTGGGGAAAAACAAAAGAAGCAAAGGACACACTGCAATGTCAAATAAAGTATTCATGATAATTTTTGCATCTGACCTGACAAAATCTTAATTTTAAACATCTTGCTATAACTTCTTTTAGAGTATCGGTCATGGACATATGTGAAACATTCTCCAGCCAGGCTGTCCTGACTCATTGTTTCCAGTTGCTACACAACCCTAGGTAATTTTATTATCCTCATCTTTTCACTTAAAAATATTGCTGTAGTTTCATGGTAATTGCCAGTGGGAATTAAAGCCATTATTTCAATTATAGTAAAATCAGTTTTCTGAAGCTGCATGACCAAAACCTATGCATTTAAAAACCTACTAAATTGAGAGCTTCTGGATATTAGTCCAAATACTAAATATTGGCAGAATTTCTACTTGAATAAATCCCATAGGCTGTAAAACTCAAGGATCATGAAGATGTCTGCATGTATCACACCCATTTTCCTGCATGTAAAAGGCAGAATTAACCAGAGAGGGGACAGAGCCTTTCCTGGCCAGCCTTTTCTGTGCATTCACATTCCTTGCGCTGTGTAGCAGCCCCCAGCCCTCTGCCATCAGTGTCACCTGGAGCCCAGCTGTCCCTCTCGAGCCCCAGCACGAGTGCTAACAGGAGCAAGGAGGTGACAGACCTGCAGGCCAGCTTTTCACCAGCTGCTGCCTACAGGCCCCAGGCCTTAAGAAGAGCCTTGCTGGAGAAGCACCTGGTGCAGCAGGCAGACCCAAGTGACAATCTTGCTGCAGGAGAGCCTCAGGGACACCCAGACCATGGCTTGAACAGGCCCTTTGCACTCCCCAGCATCACCTCCCCGGGTAACACTGTGGTTGCCTTGGCATCAGCTCTGCCTTTGAAGCTGGAAAGGGTTTACTGGGGTGAAACTGACTGGTTGTGCCTCTTGGTGGTGGTGAGCCTGACCCCTATGCCATTGTTTCCTACACAAATACACAACTTGAGATGTGAAGAGTAAAAACCATTTCTGTAAGTGAATATTTCTACAGTGATGTAAAGTCCATAGGGACCATAACAAACATCTACCTGTTCCTCTTTGAGATGAGAGGTATCTGTCAGATGTTAACTTCTAACAATTCAAATCCTCTCTCTATACATTGACATTATTAATAAAAAGAATATTTTTCACTCCACAGTTACACACATCGGTGGCTTGCTCTTCTCAGAGCACTGCTGGACTCTCAGGACTGCAGTGATGAGTTTAAGACAGGAATCTCTGTCAATAAGGCATTTGACCAAACTGCCAGTGGGATCTGAAAGGACACCACTGTTACTGGGTGGGGAAGTGGCTATATGTAAATGATGCCTATGTGCAAAACCTCAACTCTTCACAGATGCTTCCAGCTATTTTTCTTGGACATCAGAGACATTTTGCATTGATCAAGCTCTTAGACTTGACTGTCACTTTTTTCTCTTTTTACTCTGCTGTATTTGTTTATAGAAGAATCATAACTACTTATACAGACCTTCCACATTTCTTGTTCTCTGTGAGAATGGCTGTCAGAGTTGTGTCTGTTTTAACAGATTTGCAGTAGTGCTGAGAACCAGGGTACTAAAAAGTAAAATCCCTGACTAATGCAGTTGATCATATTAAGCCCTAGTGACAGTGAATTACATCAGACAAAAATGATCATTCCTGGTACGGTTTTCCTTGCTTACAATGGTTCTTGGATATCAGTGTACATCATGCCCTTGCATGTACAGCTGCATCACACCCTGTGCTTTGTCACACAGGTACCACCCTTTGTCCTTGGCAGGCAAAGCACTTCAAACCCTGGGTACAGTGTGCTCCAGGAAGGTGCAGGGAGGACATCCTGTGTCCCCTCTGCAGGGCAGTTCTTTTCTGCTGGTACTGCCAGCTGGTAGTGAAATAAAGATCAGCAAGCAAACCACAGTCCTCTTGTTGCAATTACACAGCCACATTAAGGACCCTGCTGCAATCCCTCCCTTCCCAACCTTCTCAGTCCCAAGTTCTGCTTCCTCTCACCACATGACAAAGTATGCTCTAGCACAGGCAGCACCCTGTCCTGCTGCTAGCCATCTCCTCAGTGAGGATGTTTCCCATGCCTTCACTTCCAAGATTTCCTAAGCCCACAAGAAGCAGAACGCACTGTCCTGGAAGTAGTTCTTAAGAATCAAATTAATCTTAACCAACAACCTGAAAACCAATTGAAAATTAGCAACCATAGCCTGTAGTGAGTGAGTGTAGGCATTTCTCTGAACTAAACCAACCCGTGACCTTGTTTATTTCTTTTTACTACAAGTGGGTCTAAGAGAAAGACATTCTCTACTAATCCATGGCAGTGAAATACCCTAATTAGGTGAAAACATTTGTGTATAGCATTCCAGAAAAACTCCTGGTGTGACAGCAGCACTGTAGGCTCTTCTATGTTGCTTCCTCTGTAGCAATAAAATCTCCCCCTACCACTGGAACAAGCAATGTCAGTGAGAGTGCAGCTCTGCTGATGTCTCTAAACCACAAGCTTTTGCTAATACTGATGTGTCAGATCTCCATCCTCCCACCCAACCCATATGAACAAATGCACGTACGCACCTTGACAGGCATCAGGTAACCAAACCCTTTTGCATTTTCAGTCTTGCAGGCCCAAAGGATTGTCTTCATGGCAAAACTTGCCCTGTGCCTCTTTACTAAAGCTGCAACACTTTAGCATGAGGAGAGAGGCCTTGGAGCTTTTATTGTGCTTTGTAAGCCCGGATTACATCGATCACATTGACTGGTCACAACTTTACTCATGCAGAGACCAGCTGAACATTAGAGGCTCTTTGGGACCCATGAGAGAGCAACACAGCCCCCTCCACCAACTAAACACGGTGGCACAGGATACTGGGTTTGCTACTCCAGTAATAAAGTGTCTCAGCATTAGGATTGATTTTGTTTTTTATGAGGAGTTTTAAAACCATTTCCAAAGATAATTGTCCAATGAGGTCATTTTTACACTAACCCTTTTCTGGAATTTGCTGGGCTGGAAATGTGACTTCTTCATTGCGGCACAGCCATCTTTGTTTATTAGACTCTTAACTCTTATTATACTTGTATTTATTATACTTTTATTATTTAAAAAGGAAAAAAGCCCAAGCGTCTCCAAGAGCTGTTTCTTTCCATGGATTTGTGTCCCATGCTTCATTGACTTGGTCTGAGGGCAGAAGTTCCAACATGAGCTTTAGCTGCACTCCAGGTGTTTTAGGTTGTCTTCCTACACAAATCGTTTGGCATTTAATAAGGCTGGGAGCTTTTCCTCAGTGCACATGAGTTTTCCCTCCTTCCCCACACTTATTTTTACACTGCTGATAGAAGTAAATTTCCTTCCAACAGGGTCAAAAGCTGTTAGAGATAGGTATCCAGCATGATCATAGAAACCTCCTGTGTGCAAGAACAAATCTATTTCTCCCTCTGCTCCACCACCCCTTCGGCAGCCTCATTCACTGGTGTCTCCATTAAAGGGCACACCACAGATCACCAAGTTTGGCTACTCAGTTTTGTTTTGAAAACAAGTTAAAGACCTGACTAAGCTTGCTTACAGATTAACAAGTTTCATGTTTAACTTGGGGAACATAAGAACAGAACGCTCCTGAAAAGGTAGGAAACATCCTTAAAAGTACTTCAGCGTAAGTCTTGCGTCATACAGGGCTCCAAAGAATGCACCAGCAACCTTGTGCTGACATATACTTGACCTTTGTTACAAGCACACAATTGCAACATCCTGAATGTCTGTAGCTATAGTTTTCCCAGCAGGTTTTCCAGCTTGCTTGCACATATACTGAGCAGCAGTGTAAATATAATTTATACATTAACATCTAGCCTGTATGCATGTGAGGCTTTATTTGATGTTCAAGATTGCCATGCACCATCAAACATGGATTTAAAAAGTCCAGCTTTGGAATACAGCAGTTGTACTTTTCATTTTACTTACACCAGGACCAATCTGTAAATTAAGCCACATGCAGATGAAGAAAAAAAAAAAAAGTACTGTGTATTTAGGAAACTTCCTTTAAAACAAATTATTTTATCTCAGTCCAAACATTCACAATAGCAGGAAGCTGGATCATAGCATGTTTACAGTTGTATAATAGCTCCGAAAACACTAAAGCATCCTCCCACTGTATTAAGAAAAGAGCCTTTAAAAGATGTAAAATAAGATTAGTACAAAGTCTCTTGACTGAATTAACCTAAGACAAATTATTTGGACACGTATGGTGTATATTATTTAAAAACATATTAAACAGTGTTTTGGGTTTTTTTCAAACATGCAATTATTCTATAAACATACCTACTTTTCTGATGAATCAATGCTCAATATTTGGCCAGAAGACAAGTCAATTCCCATGTCATGGAAGCTCTCAAGGGGATCCAGGGGGAGATTTTCCAGCCTTGTTTTTTCTATGTTACTCCCTTTTTTTTCTGTCCTATATTTTTTCTTGCACACAGCTTCAAAAGAGCAAGTACATTTAATCATCTTATACACCCTATTCTGCACTCTCCCCTAGAAAAGCTGGCATTACAAGGATCCAAATTGTATTACAAAAAAATAAAATCAAGCTTGCTTTAAGAATAGCAGTTTTAAGTGTAAATGGCACGATACAGAATGCAATTGGTGATATTTGAGCAAGCCCCAGATTACCTGGCAAAGCTCAGTGGCACAGGCTGGCAGGAACACCACGATGGGGAACAAAGGGAATGGCAACGTCCTGCAGGTAGTGAACACTCCTGGCCCTCAGCTGGGTCAGCTTGACTCACAGCATATGTTGGATGATACCCATCATTTGACAAATATGCAGGACAGGGATTTCAGACACTAACAACATGTTAGATCACCTTTGGGTCTCCACTCTGATCATATGTATTGTGGAAATACCCATTTAGAATTTCAGCAAGCAGCATAGTATTGCCTTTAACTGAAAAGGGACAGAAAAGCATGTTTCTCTGTTTGTATTTCATTTCTCAGCCATCTATTCTATCTTTAGAAACACAACTTCAAGTCAAATGCATTAATTTTAACTGTAGTCCCCTCTTCTTAAAAATAATCCAGTAGTAAACTGGAATCCAGAAGAAAACACAAGACTTTTAGACAAACAGGTTTATAAGGTTTATTGTCCATTGCACATACATGGATTATATACAAGTTAGTAACCTAAGTTACTTCTTAATTTTCTAGAAGATTGTTACAGCAAACACTTGCCATTTTAAAACATCAAGTCAGAAATCAATCTCAAAAAGGTAAATATGACAATATTTTAAGAACAAAACAAATTGCACTTGGTTAGGAGAGTCAAATACAGGTTTGTCTATATGCTGTAACAAACTATATAGCAGGTAATATTACAGTTAGAAGTAGCTCTTGCAGTCCATTTGTACATTAATAATTTTTTCAATTTTACTTATTTAAAAACTGGTGGATATTTCAAAGATTTTTTTTTCTTCCTAGTATTCGAGATTCACATGAAATGCACTAGCAACTAAGTCTTTATACAATTCCTATTCAAATATAAGAAGAACACCACACCTGAAAAGGAGAAAACTAAAATGTATTGATTTTACATGTATCATGAGATGAGAAGTATGGAAGGTGTGTTCAGCAAGAAAGCCCTGTCCACTACTTACATAAAAGAAGATTTTAAAAAATAATCACTGCACACAATACAAAGGGTGGGGTCATACTGTACGTTTTAAATCTCCTGTAACAGTACTATTCCTCATCACTGTTCACAGATGAGTGTTTCCATAGCGAACTTGTTCTCAAAGTGTCGAATCTTTCGGCAGTTGATGGCTTCACGCTTCTGAATTCCTGTTGTATTGGGAAAGAACAACAGAGTGTCAAGAGAAGAAGGGCTGAGGTACATGAGAGGCAGAAGTTTTATGTTTGCTATGATAAGATGTCACAGAAATCAGAACCACCCTTCTCCAACCCTCACCTCCAACAACACACAGGCACACATTCAGACATAGAAAATCAATTAGCAGGGAATGATCCTGAAAGTGTGGTGAACCAAATCGCAGTACTGGCTTAGTGAAAACCAACCTACCAAAACCCCCCACTGGCTAGTTTTTAACTCAGATCAGTTCTCAATCTCCCTCTCTGTGCATCTGTAAAAATGCTTGTGGGGACGTTTATTACTACAGGATAAACATACTGAATTTTTAATTGGATTTTGCTATTAAAACCTTTTCATTTTCAAACATCAATCTAAATTGCTTTTATAAATTGTATTTCTTCTCTTTGTTTTCCCAAGCAGTCAGGTCTCACAATATGACAGAAGCAATTAAACTGCTCTGGTATGCACTTGCACACCACATGCAGATTACACAACAACAAGAAATCAAACAACTAAAAAGCAAAAAAACCAAACCACCAAAAAGGAAATCCAAGTAACACGTGAATGCAAATAAGGCAGTATTTATCAGCTCTTCAACACTATTCCAAATAATGTTTTTCAGCCATTTTTCCATAAAAAAGTAACAAGCACTTTAATTTTTCTGTGAAGACAAGCTCTTATTGACATTTCACTGACACAAACAGGAAGACGTAACAATGTATAGATGGCTTTAATGACAAAAAGAACCTGCAATTCTGTACTTGGACTACAAGGCTAAAGCTTCTCCTATATCAAAGATTTTTCTTTGGTTTGGGGTGGGTGGGTGGTTTAGGGTTCAAGACTGAAGAACAGCATCAATGAAAGCCTGAGCTCCAGAAAACACACATGCACACATCCACCCACACACACAGACACTTTGGCACTCCTAGGTCACTGGAGCCTCGAGCACTTCTGCACCATGACACAACTAATTTGCACACCTACACAAGCAAATATCAGACACACTGAGGCCCACAGAGCTGGCAGTGCAATAAGCAAGCCTTGCTTTCATTAGAGCCTTCTCAGAACACACTCAGGTGTCACTGAAGCTTTTGCCAACACACCAGACCGCGGGAGGAGCGTTTACCTTTCATGGCTTCCTTGCGCTGTAGCTTGTAGGTTTCCTTGCCGCGGCAGAGGCGGTAAATAAAGAATCCCAGCTGATCCACGTTTTCAATGCGATCAGTAACAATCATCTGCTCATGAATCAAATAGGACTGAGGCAAGTATGTTCCAGCCTGTTGAACAAAAATATAACAGCTCTGTCAAAAACCATCTCTTCATGGTCTGAGTACACAAGAAACACTGCAGTGTTTTTCTTCAACATATCTTCAAATTATTTCAAGATACATATTTTCCACTGACTTCCATTCTAAACGTGCGAACTTCACTACAGAACAGAAACATGTAACAATTACATGGAAAAAGGTCACAGAACTTCCACTGATGCTAACACCCACCACCATCCTGATACAGTAACATCAGCCTTCAACGGGGTTTTTTTTTTCTAGGTGTACCCACTGTCACAGGCCAGTTCTGAAATTATCATCCAAAGTTTTCACTTAATTAGTAACAGCCCACTAGACCTCAATGGGAACAACTTGAAACAGGAGTTGACAGAACCATGATCCACATGGAGATACTCCTGATGAAGCAGGCCAGCTGCAGTCCATGGGGTGGGGAGCCTTGAACTTATTCACAGCATGGGTCACTGCTCTCAAACCAAAGCTAAGACAAGACCATCTATCCCTGTAAGTTATTATGGCGACTTGTAAGTTATGTAAGTTATTGTGGCAAAGCCAAAGTGGGACATCAGGTGTTTCAAGGCAATACACTGAAAAAGGGGAGAGCCACAATGACATACAAAGGCTTTCCAAGCCCTCTCTAGACCCTCCAGTATTATTCTGCCACAGATTAAATGATGGAGGAATCTGGCTCTGTGCACACCTCACTGTACATGGTTGAAGATGCACAGACTTTGCTGCCAGACGGTTTTCTACCACCGTTATTAAATAATCGTCCGTTTTTAAAAATAGTAAGAAATCTTGTTAAGAGTGGTTTTCATTTATAGCAGTGTAAAGAGGATGTTCCTTGCTTTTAAAAATAAAATGATCAGCTATTGTGAAAACAAATTCAGATTCTGTTGTGAAACATCTCTATATTTTTAGTGACAATAAACAACTTGAAATCTCCACTGTGAAACAAGATCATCTTTTCAGCTCCAGTGACATGCTGAGAAGCTGATTAAATGCTATCATTCCCAGTAAAGAAAGAAAGGACTGCATAAAATTCACTTTAAATTTTGCATGAATAAATGAACTATGAATATTCTCTTCAATATATATTGTGAGGAAAACAACAGCAACTTTTTTCCTCTAAGTAACAGCTTAGCAAACATCACTCTCCCAAATTATCACACTCATTATTTTGTAATTAAATCTCTGCAAATTACTGCATCTTAACTCCTGATCCCTCAAATCTCAGGAAGGAGTCCTGAGGGAGTGCCAGAGCACAGCAGCAGTGCAGGGCACTGGCAGGGTGAGCAGCACTGCTGAGAACTTGGGGGGCAGCCTGCAAGGGCACTCCTGGGCTCATGCCCTCCAAACCACAGGACCTCTCAGCCCATCCTAGACCCAGCCTTCTCAGTTCTCCCTGGGTGGGACAGGAGCAGAGGAAACTCAACACAGGAATCTCCTCTGCCCAGATGCTGCAGGAGCAATTACCCAGCACTGGGATCCAGCACAGCCACAAATATCATCATTTTTGAGACATCCTGTGCACTGTGTACAGTTAAAATTAGCCAGTTAGCTCAGCAGCAGGAACGAGGTGGATGAGCAAATATATCTGGGTTTCAGTTTTGTTTTCTGAAGAAACAAAGGAGGCCTTTCATGTCTGCACACTGAAGCAAACTGTATCAATATATAGAAATGTGGGACTTCAGGCTAAAATTATGGTCTTTCTTAAACACCAGAACAGCCCAGAGCTCCATCATGTACATAAAATGTCCTCTGCGTGTATTCAGAGCTCATTTTAATGAAACTAACACATTAATTTCATACTTTTTTTTTTTTCTGGTGCAACCAGTGTGACTGTAGGACAGTATTTACTCACTTTATGAATCTGCAGCATAGTTTTCCAAATTCTACTTACAAACGTTTAGCCTGATTTTCTGTGACATCAAATGCCCACAGCATTTGTTAATACAATGAGAATTAAGCAGATGTCTCATAAAATTAGGGCACCCAGTGTTGGGGACAATGATCGAAACTGTTTGCTTTTGCACGGATTTTCAGTTAAATGTGTGATGCCTGGTTATCCTCTTACTTGTAAACCAAGCATATTTGATTCTGTACTAATGACAAACTAGGAAATTAACAGATTTTAATAGTGGAATTTGTGTGATCTAAAAATGGAAAGAAAACAGCACAGACAAAGTTAAAAAAAAATGGGGTCACTGAGTTTTACAGACACCACATCATCCTTATGTACAGAAAAAGGAAAATGTGGTTAAATAGCCAGTCTCAAAATAGGAAGCAAAAAAGCAGCGAAGGACTTACTTGTGGTAAATTTTCACATGAAATTTATTTATACATACAAACCACTCAGAAATGCCTAAAATGTTTCCTGGAGTCCTAATTCAAAAGCCTTTTTTGAAAGATGCAAACCTAAAGCTGATGTAACCATTCTAAAGTTACAAAAGCCCAGTAAAATATTAAAACATTCTCCCCAAATCTTAGCCTCATTTCATCACCTCTCTTCCCCAATGGACTATTTTGCTGTTCTGTGAAGAAACCAGAAGGCCAGAACCCAAGGTAAACACTATCTAAATCAGCAATTGAAAGCATTCATTATGTGAAGTGCACAGCAGATCCAACACATCTCGTGTGCATCACCCTCAAGCCACTGGACTGAAGTCGGGGCCAACCCCAGGCTTTAAACAATGCCCCTGTGTAAAAAGCATTTCCCAGTCTTATCTACTCCATGCCTCTCAGCTAACCAGTCTTAGTCCAGTGCACACATACTTTATAGAAACTTCAGTCACAATGGATTACAAATTAGAAAACACAGACTACTAGCAAAGAGTCCAGCTACATCACATTTACATGGTTTTGTCGGCCAAATTTATAGCACGAAAGAAAATCAGATTTTTTTTTCCCTTCCTCTGAATTAATGATTCCTTCATGACTGTAGATCATTGTCTAAGTAGGTTACAGACTTTTTTTCTCTTTGCAAAGACCTCTAGTGATCATGTGCCTTTTGTGAATGTCAGAGTTCTACAGAAGGGAAAAAAACCAAAAAAACTTCTACTTGTTCCTGTCTTAAGAAAAAATTACTTGTGATTTAATCATACCTTGATATTGATGAGCAGTTCCAGGAAATTTTTTGGTGGCATAACAACTGAAGTGTTCAGAGGAATCACATAGCACTTATCCAGGCTAAGGTCAAGATAGGCAGTGAGTCTCTATTGAGAAAAAAATTATTTTAATCAAAATAACAAGAAGATCAGAAAACTGACAAACTGATGTTGCTGAACTTCTATTCTCTTGTGCTGTTTTTCAAATTATTCTTTTGTTCACTGTAAAGTCTGTCCAACAAACTCCAATCTAAGGGCAAGTAAAAGCACAACCAAAGGGCAGCCTTGATGAGAGTTTGTATTTTCAACAGGGATTTGGGCAAGGCAGCAGGTGATGAGGAGCTCAAATGCACCATGCAAGGAAACAACAAAGGTGTACCTGAGCTGTTATGGAAACAAGAACAGTGTTCATTTATGCTTGGTGCCTTCATTGTGAAACAACAGGGCAAAAACCTGGCTAACCTTCATGCTTTTATATTTTGTTATAGTCTAAAGAGGAAATGCTGCCGTAAGAACAAAACACAGAAGCAAAAAAATTGCTAGAGATAATGCAACAAAAGTAGTTTTAGGTTCAAAAATATGACTGACTTGCAAGGTTAATGATTATTCATAGTTGAGTTATTATCTTTATACAGTACCTGAACTGCAGTATTTGCCATTATTTGATAAAAAGTTCAGGGAATTACCCTGATGAATCCTGTAGCTCGGTTCACTGAGCTGTGTTTTACTGCACCTGTTCTTGCTACAGAAGATGTTATCTCTAGCTGCTGAAAGCTCTGAGGCTGTGTATATATATATAAAATACTGAGCACCAGGAGCCCAGCAGTCAAAATAATGCCAGGACAGCAATCATCAGTGCAGCTAATCTCATTACGTGGAGCAAGTGCTGTATCTATGGCAAATGACCCTTGCACAGACCTTTAGAGCAAAGCCTTGAATTTATTACATCCAAAAGTAAATTTTTAATATTATATTGTTCTTACTTGCTTCTTAGACGCTGGTTTCTTTTTTAATTTTCTAGTTTTCCCTCTTTAGAGTCTTTATTCTAACTCTTAACAGAAGGTCCCTAAATATATTCTGAAATATTATTTGAATTACATAGCTTGAGCAAGCAATGTTTTCCTCCAAATCTGGCTATGAATATTTGATAGATAGCACTTTAAACTCCAAAGTTTGCATAAAAAAATAGGACACTTCCCTATTCTTTTTCAGCTTAGCTTAAAAAAAGCTGTTCAGCGAAGTCTTCAAATGTTCACAGAGATTTAGCTTCCTGAAAACCAGCTGTACAACATTTCATCGCCATCAGACAGCTCCAACCATGCTGATACAGAAAAGGAAGGCTTCTAATTGTTCTGCAGCTGCTCTTAACACTGAGAGCTGTAGGCCTGTCAACTGCCTTAACAGAAATTTATTACCATGATTCCTATCAATCAAGGTTATTTCTCCAAAAAGGGAAGATAGCTTTGAAACCCTAGTTCAGTGTCTCTAGGAATCATAGTAGCCTGAGGTGCACAAAGAAATTAAACTTTGGCTTCCTGTGGCATCTGGAAAATGAGCTGTCTTCCATGGTCCTTCTCCTTCTGCTGCTGCTTTGGGGGTTTGAGCCATGCTAGGAGAGCATGCTAGGATGAGCCCCTCCAAGCTGATGTCAAAGCTACTTCAGTCCTTTCCAAATTTCCCTTGGCACCTCAGCAGTTGGTCAAATTCTGGCTCAGTGGACTCAGGAGAGCAAGAACAATATTCTCTTTTGTTTCTCATACTAAGGAGAGCAAATAGATCCAAGATTTTTCCCTTTCTAAGAACAGAACTGTATTTGTAAAAGATGGTTTACACACTACCTGATGATGACTCTATCGTGCTGTACTTTATGCCCAGTTAATAACTACTTGCAGCCTGCTGCTGATCAAAACATTTCTGCTCCCTCCTCCACCCTTCTCTTTTCCCCCATCATAATAAATGAGTATATTTATAAGGATGACTGAGGGGGAACATTTTTCAAGTTTTAAACGCTTTCAACTTCTTCGGATGTATTTCTTACCCGGTGGAAGTCGTGGACGATATCAGCAGGATCGCTATCAGCAAATTCAGGGACTGGCACACTGATAAACTCAACATCTTCCTCCTCCAGGATCTGAATATTTTGCTCAATTGTGTGGTAGCGAGCAGTCTGAGCCTCTGCCCCAGGCTCAGGTAAACTTAAGCCATCTTCAATGTACTTTATTCCACAGAAATACACGCCACCCTGCTAAAAATAGTAAACAACCCAGCAACAAAAAGATCAGTAACGGAGAAGTTTAAAAGTAATATTCTCTGAAGAAAAACTTGTCAGACTATATGAAATTTTTTGCCTTCAAATTGATTCATACACCAAAGCAGCAGCCAGTTGCTATCAAAAAAAGGACCATGGCTAAAACTTCAGTTACACTCATCCCAGAGGGAGTTCTTCACTTGAATTCAAGGAAAACAGGGCCCCACGAAGGAGATTCTTAAAATCCAGTCTTCTGTGTATTTTTAGAAAGACAATGAAGTTCCTACATCTGTATGCATGTGTATTATTATTATTATTATTATTATTATTATTATTATTATTTATCTAACTGTAATATTATTAAATTTTAAGTTAAATCTAAACAGTTAAATCTAACTGTTAAATTATTAAAAGTCAAAATTACGAATAAAACCATTAAAACTGGTCATCCAAATCACCTCTAAAAAGAAGTCTAACTCTAAATTTGGTCCTGCTTGCAGCAGAGGGTTGGACTAGATGACGTCAAGACTTTCCTTCCAAACTCAACTATTCTGTGAAGTTGCTTAGTTTTACAAGACTTCAAGAGTCTGGAAAGTCAGTTTCTAAAATAATTTTGAACAGGTTTAAGAGACAAAAAGGTAAAAAGCGAAATTGAAATAACTAATTTGTGTCCTTCTGCCACAGAACAGGTGGCAGGCTACCTAAGTTAAGCGTAAAATACAGTTCCAACTCAGAGGAAGTCATGTACCAAATTTACACACCAAATAGTTTCAGAAATATAGAACTCTGCATATGCACATGCCATCAATTTAAAATTTTACATTGAAAATGTGTCTTCAATGTCAGCTCAATTCCTGAATGTTTCCTTTAAGGCAGATCTGACTCATAAACAAGCAGCACAGGTTTGAATTAAATGGCACTTTCAGTTTCATCTCATTGGCAGGTGAAAAGTGGAGCATCCAGATCCAGTGCTAAGCACGGGTGAAATGTCCATTAGAAATGCAACAGGCCTTCAGCTCCTCAGCTCGTTAATCCACCCACCGGGATAAGCTGTGCTGTTTAAGCATCATCGTTTGCAACACTACTTATCCCCTGTAAATTTGGTTAATGTGATAGCCAAATAGGCTACAAACTGCAAGTTCAGCTAGAATTTCCCAAGTTTAATGACTGGCTTTCCACATTAGCAGCTACTAAAATGGGGGAAAAGCAACCATCCTGCTATCAAGGACAAGAACATGATTTTTTACCTTATAATTAGGTGCGCTAACCAGTGGGCTAGAGAGATTCATTTTCTGCTTACCCTCTCCCTTTCTGTCTCTGTGATCTTGCAACCCCAGCAGTTTCTGAAGCAGGGAGGGTATGCTCCCACCACTTGGGCAACAGCCTAGCACATCCAGCACTGCCCAGTGACAACTCCCCCCAAGGGAGACAGTATTTAACTCAAATCTCCCATGTTTCAGGTAAATGCTCCATTTCCTTAGCACTGGTGCCTTCACAGAGCTCTCTCTTGCAGCAGTGCTCTTTGTTAAAAGACGGCAAATACATTTTGTTAGAGGTCAAATCTTGTCAGTGTAGATTAGACTTGACAGGGCATGTTTAAACCACACTGACTGTGCTTTTCCCAAGTCCCCTGCAGGGCCCATATTTCTTATCCATGTGGAGGCTAGGGAAGGGGAGAGTCATCACGGTGCTCTCACAAGCAGCTCCTTTCCTGTACATTAGCAGTGCCTCATGTGTTAGGAAATCTGGGATCAAACAAGGAGGTTTTCAGGGGTTAATCCACCTCCAGTACTTGACACTGCAAAAGAGAAAAGAGAGTAGATAGAAATCTGGGACACCACAGGGGCTCCTAAACCCAAGTCCTATTTAGATACAATCTTTTCTCTGCAAAGTGAGGTTTTCAAAATTGTAGCTCTCTTCTATTTGCCAGCTTCACTTCTGCCCTCCTCTGCTGATAGGTAACTTCAGAGAAGGTAAAACTCTAGCCTTTAGAAACCAAGAAGTTTTGGAAAGAAAAAACAGTTTACTTCCTTTGGTTTAGTCTGTTCTTCCTCTTCTAAATGTAACACAAAAAGAACATTCTGTTGCTCCTCTTCCCACAGAGAAAAACAGCCCTCTCATAACGAGTATGTGACTTACCTGGAATGCAAAATATTTGTACAGATAGGCACCACCCAGGAACACACCAGCTAGCATAAAGGCCAATCCAAAGCACATGCACCAGCACCAGGCCCTTCTCTGTCCAACAGGCACAGCTTCCTCAGGGTCCTGCAAGGCATCAGAGAGGGACCTTCAACACACTGTTCCCAAGGCAGGTAAGAGAGCAGATACTTCAGGCTCAGCAAATACAAACACTGCATCCACCAGGAAAGGCTTCACACACTTTAGCACAAGTGTTTAGAAACTTAGCTTATTTGGTAAAATTTAAAGGTAAGTCTATTTAAGTTGAGGTTTAGTAAAACTTGTACTTTTAATGCCATCATCACTGACTAAATCTGCAGACTTAAGAGAGAAATGTAACAAAATCTCCTGAGATATCTAATAATACACAGTGAGCCACTTCCCAGGTTGCAGACAGAAAAATATGCATTCTCAGGAAGCCTCCATGCAACAACAGCAGAGCGAGGAAGTCAACTCAGAAAGGTCAGATTCTGTTTTACCTTAGTATATGCAATGTAATTGAACCCAAAGAACCAACAAAAGATCAAAGGTAATAAGAGCAGCAAAATAAAACTTCTCCTATGTTGTTCCATCAGAAGAAAACAGCCCTTACCACAATTTAGCTGGCAGAATAGCCAGCGTGGGAATGAAAAAAATATAAAGATGCTTTCTAAGTTGCTGTTAAGGAAGCTTTCTCCTCTATCTGCTGTTTGTGTAATACTGAAGGAATGACAGGATGTTTCCCCTTTAGGGCACTAGTTTGCATAACCATGCAGTCCCCACAGGCATCCTAAGCAATAAACTGCTGCTTGCAAAACCTTTCCTCTAACAGCCACATTACAATGCTCTCTCTTCCCCCAAGTGTTTGTTTAACTCATATACGAAGTAAAAACAAAAACAAACAAAAAACCCACAATAACAACAACTATAATATAATAATAAAATTTAAAAAAATCCAACTTTGAGCAACCCTGTTCCAAGCCAGGATGATCCTGGGAAAACATCTGAATTCAAATAAATACAAAGAAATTCCTTACCCCTTTGCAACCACAAAACAATAATGTAGAAGGACGACGGGACAAAATCATTATGACTGAAAGAACAAAAAAACACCAAACCAGAAAACTGAGGAAGAGCAGGACAGAAGCACTTGAGAAGCTTTGACAGCCATAGTTGTTAGTCAGCGTCCTGCCTGATGTGTTGGGTCTTTTTGCTGCATTTGCTAATTAAGATATGGTACAGTGCCCAGGTGCGGGTGCAGGACCCAGCTGCCTCGGCCCAGTTAGGAAGGAATTCCCCTTATCTGGCTGAAGCAAGTCTGACACCAAATGGAAAGGGGACCCTCCCTGTAAATGGTGGGAGAAAGTGGCACTTCCTGGAAATGACTCAGCTATTCGGAGAAGGGTAAGTAGCACTTTGGAGGGATTTACTTCTTTTCACTGATTACAGAGGGAAATTCCTTGGTTAACAAAGTAGGTACCTAATTCATATGCAGCTAAAATTAAGTGATGTGAAACCCACCTTTACAGTACGCTGCAATTACCTTTCATACAGAAGTAGCAATGCAGCTTCTTTTCCAGGCAACGGCTGCCAAAATCTGATTCAGAAATATTTAGAGTCAAACTGAAGATATTTCACACATTTTATTTTACTTTACCTTGCTAAATACCACAGTAAATCAGATTGTGAAATCTCCATCTTTGGAGATTTTCAAGACTCAACTAGAGAAAGCCATAGCTAATCTTGCTTTGGCAACCATCCTGTTTCTAAAGGGAGGTTGCAGCAGATGACTTCCAGAGGCCCCTTCAAACCAACATTTCTGGGATACATCACAAGGCAAAGCGAAATCAGCAAAATAACATTCACTGTGGACTGAAAAGACACAATACAAAGACAAGAAACAACTTTTCAACACTTTTAGATTACCAATTATTTAAGGAATTCAGTGTGAAAAATTACAGGATTATAGATGCTTGATTTTTAACCTGGCTCTTTGCAAAGACTGAGAATAGGATATAATACCCATGCTAATCTAATTAACTCTCAGGTCACATTGAGAGTCACTGTGAATTCTTCTATGAATCATCTCAATTATAAATCTAAACCAAGTAAACCAAGGGTTTTTTATTTTTATGTTGCCCCGTATCATTAGGTAACTATTTCCCTAGATATTTCAAAGCATACGGGACACCTGACTGAAACTTTTTGCAATAGCTGTCACTTAAACCATTCCAAGTTAATGCCAGAAAAAGGGAGAGCAAACTGCCTTTGGGATACAATATCAAAATATTCCCTAGTGAAGAATATAAACAGTATCTTTATTCTTTCCTAGACCTGATGTCATTTCCCACACCTTTTTAACTTCAACCAGAATTATCCATTAAAGGAAAAACTGCCTCTTCAATTTTTTTTCATTATTTTTTAAGTCCAGAAAGACAAATAAAACATGCACCTGGGAAATGATGAGGAAGGCACACAGAGTATGAACACCTACCTGGAAGTGGGGGTTAATGTCAGATCAATTTTCCACAAGCCACCAAAATAATCAGAAAAAAAGAAAGTAACTTTTACTCTTTAACCATGCTAGGAGGAACCTGAAATACAAGTTTATCAGTCTTCCACCTAAAATAATTTTCCTTTGATATATGCAATGACAGACGTAAACAATGGGTTTAATACAACTCTTTTATCCTTTACCACCAGCTAAAGGCTATCATTATTATTTCTGAAGGTGTCCCTTGTGGTGGCATATTAAGCTATTTTGTATTTGTAGTTACCTATCATTGATATGTCCCCAGCCTACCAAAACCAGCCCATTAAATTCAGATCAAAAGTTCAAGCCCAGTTTAGTCTCTTTCTTATGAGGCTGAATGAAAGCACAGTACCTTAGCACAGGCAGAACCTGAAACTGACAACACTGAAAAGATTTTTATGCTACTGAAAGAGAACAAAGAATTGACTTCCTAGCCTGAAAGCTAAGTACATTATCAAGCAGTTTAAAACCAGCTTAAATTAAAATATTATAAATAATTTACTGAAGCCAAATTATATATGTAGCTAACCCATGGCTAAGCTCTCTAAGCTTTTCTATTGTTGCTGTTAACAGCTTCGTTTGGGCTGTATTGACCCAAAAGAATAATTTGTCCCTTGCTATAAAAATCTAACCCTCTGCACTGCAAAAGAAGGAAGTGCAACGGATGCTCACCCTCCTTCCAGGTGACTCATGTTCTGAAAAAAACCCCATTAAGTGAAAGCAGATCCCCACTAATAGGGACAGTGCTGAATTAGCGCTTCTCCCCACATGGTTACAACTGCACTTTGTTCCCCGGCAGCAGCGCTGACTTCTGAAGCCAGAGCACAACATGAGACTGCAGCCTCAATGACTAATCTTTCTCTAGGCCAGCTTTCCACTGCCAGAGGCATCTCACAAAAGAAAGCATCATGAACCTGAGGTGAAGACTGACCTCTCTACTTCTGTGAGCAGTAATAAATAATTACTGTCCCAGTCCCTTCTTTCCTCTCTGCTTCATCCCTGCCCCACGTACTTTCAACTCCCTTGTGAATCCTCACCCTTAAGGTGATGCCACAAAATTCATCTCTGATGCAAAATGCCTTAAGAGGAACTGGATGCAGGCCCAAAACTGCCTTGTTTCCCTTGATGAGCTGATTGTTCTAATTGGAAAACATTTGATTAGCCTATTTCCCATGGACAAGATATGAAACAGAAGCATCTCTCTGCCACTTGTACACTAAATCCTACGGTGTTGAAATTAAATGGTTCAGGACTTCCCAACCTGAATAGCTTTAAGCTCTGCAGTAAAAATTTCCTTTCAGATAGAAAACAAGTATTAAATTCTCTATTATTTGAGACTAGCAAGATTCAAATCTAGAGTCTTCTCACAAAGAAGTGACAAGATGATAGCAGTTTTCAGAATAGGTCCCTTCATTGATGACCACAGCAGTGAATGTAAACCTGCTCTCTGCCTTCTAACTAAAACCATGAAACACTCCTCAGATGGGCACATGATACCACAAACTATTTAACAGAACACTCTCAACTACAGAGGGATGTGCACAAGAACATTTTTATGACAATCAGCATTAACTGTTCTGCTAGTTAATTAAAAAAAGAAAATACTAGTAAATTTAAAAACTAAAAAGTTAATAACCCCATAAACCTGCAAACACTAGCAGTTATTAGTGGCTAGTGGCCATATATTCTCTTGCTCTTTTCGGTTCAATTTTAATGCTACTTTTTTTTTTTTTTCTTTAATATATGCTGTATTTTCGAACGGCCAAATTCATGTTTGGGGTAATATCACAAATGTATTCTAAGAAGCTCCAATGCTGAGCCACAAATGTGTGTAATTAGACTTGATAATTACTTAGATTTTCCCCTTGTGGCTTTTTGTACATAGTGGAATATAATTGCTTTAACATTATAAAAGTGAAGCAGTCTATAAACTTAAAAGGCATATGTCTAGCTCATATTAAAATGAGTGAGAAGATTATCAGACCTTGTTCCTTTGCAGAAATTAAGGACACATCCATCTAAACCAGATATGATGGACAACATGCTATGAGAAGTCCAGAACACTGTATGACTGCAGGACAGCTATGCAAAAGATCATGTCCCAGATTTAAAAATAGATAAGATAGCAATAAAAATAATTATGGGAGGGGGAAATGTCTTTTGGAATGAACAGTCTTCGATCCACAGAGAAACCATATGCAGAGCATTACTGAGTATTACAAACATTACTAAAAATGTCTGCAGCATAATACACAAAACGTCCATAATTATGCATGTGAAAATAACATCTATTACATATACACAAACACATATAGCAAAGCTTGCAGTTAATGTGGGTAAAACTGGCTGGAAGTTATTCAGAACAGTTTTTTCTCCAAGGTCCTCTGTGTGCCACTTAACTCACATGGATGGACAGAACACAGTCGGACAGACTGAGTTTCCTGAAGGCAAATATTGACCAACTGCAGCTGTAATTAGTGGAGCGGGAAGAAGGGAAGTTAATGATGACTCCCTAGAAGTGTTTTTTAATGAGAGAAGCTAAAAAGTCTTTAAATAAAATACTGACCAGTGGCTATATAAACTGAATTCTGTTGGTCAGGCTCGCCTGCTCTGACTTGTAAATACGACATCTGTAGAAAATCTTCACAAAAGAAAGTAAATTTAAAATGAACTTAATTTAGAAAGAGCTCTGCATTCCTTCAATGGTATTCCTGCCTGAAGACTGCTCCAAGCCTGATATTCTATTTATTACTTGTTGCAGATGGGAAATTAAGGCAGGCTTTTGCAAGACTCCTCACTTGGCAGATGCTGCAAATCTGGAAGGCGATCATCCTGATCTGCCTCTAAAACAGCAATTCTATGCTTACTAACAAAATTATATTTAAATTTTAAGTACAATCATCTTTTAACTTGCTAGTTGGAAAAAACCACTCTACATACAACAGATGCTTCAGAGATTTCTCACTTGTCCAGAAAACAAGCTATGGCTGTTTATATGCAGCTGATATCTGAACATTGCAACCCCTCAGTGCCAGCACTGCCAGTTCTTCGGTCACGATGGACAGGGACCTGTCCATGCAACCAAAGGCTCTCTGCCTAAAGAACAACATGAAAACACGACCTTACTTGTGCTGCTGTTCGCTGTAGTCATGTAGCCTGAATAACCAAGGAGATAAATCAATTAGAATTATCCATTAGGGAGTTGGTACTATTAACCTCTTCTTCTATTTCTCGTATTTGTATATGGTCTGTGAAATAGTATTGTAAATACAAAATCTTTTAGACAGCACTAGGAAATCCAGAAGTAAGAAGAAACTAAATTCCAGGAGTTTACAAGTTCGAAGTCCAAGGTTGTTTTAACTGGTGAATGTTATCTTTGACGAAATAATGGGAGAGTTTTATTAAGACATACCTTGTCTGTCAAATGACTCATTACATTTTTCAAACATTGTAACTATAACAGAATAAGAACACCAGTATGAGCAGCCAGCTCAAGATCATCTTAGAAGGGGAGTGAGAATTGGTGGGCAGGAAGGTAGCTGCAACTGCATGTATTGGGAGAGACAGAGGTGGAGAACAAAAACTGGAAAACAGGCAAGAGTAGGGGAGCAAGAAATAAAACTCAGAAACGTGTTAGAACATGACAAGTTCAAATTTTCTGCAGGAAGTAAACAAAATTACAACTGCAAAGTGAATGTTAAGGACAGGAATCAGCAGTTCATCCACAGCTGTGTGACAGAGGGACAACAAAAGAAGAGTATGTCCCGAAGAGTAATCCAGCAACTCCTAACCAACATGAGTAATCCTGATTTACCTAAACACAGCCTTCATTTCTGAGATAAGAGACTGCAAAACCTGATGGCAGTCAACAATTAAAGAGGATGGGTAAAGAAGGAAAAAGCCTGTAACTATTCAAATTGCTGTTTTGGTTAAATTTTGGCGTAGCATTAAGATGAGTAGTTGTTAGCTCCGGTCTTACATGAACTAGAAAGTGACAGGGTAGTTAAATGGCCTGAAAGTTGTATTTTTAGACCAGGCAAAGACTTCTTTTCAGGTGATTCACCTACACTTTTGGCTATATCCTCATCCCAGGCTGTCTACAGCAAGTGTACAACTAACCACACACTGTATCTGATGTTTTCTTCAAACTGGGTTCCCCAGATTGTTCCTCTTCTCTGTCCAGTTTCAAGCTCTACCAGCTTCCTTCTCTGGGCACTGACCTATGTCTATGCCCCCTGTATCTTTCCTCACCCAAAGCAGAGCTCTCTGGTATCTGCCACACACAGAGTAACTGGGCACACCTTATCTCCATTTCCTCCCTTCACCACTGCCCCAAGATAAGCCACTCATCACCACGCTCTGGCGAAGAGGAGATGAGCTACAGATACAGGCAGGATTTTGGTCTGCCACATCAACCAGCACAGCACTCCTGTGCCTCTTGGCCTGTGTATTCACTGCAAACACTCAGGGCAAGAACTGCCCTCCTGGGTCTTCTTCTGTACAGTTATTAGCACCACAGGACCTTAATATTATCTTATACTCCTACTGAACATGATGAAACACTTCTTTTATTGCATGACCCCAAACATTGGAACAGCTTGCCCAGGAAGATTGTGGAGCCTTTCATCCTCAGAGATACTCAGAAGCTGACTGGAGGTGGTCCCAAGCAACCAGCTGCAGGTTGTCCTGCTAGGGCAGGGGAGTTGGCCCAAATGACCTCCAATGCCAGCCATTCTGTGATACACATCTACAGTTTCTAAGCAGCACTAATACTATAGAGGATGAGGATTAACAAATAACTCTAACCACTTGCTCAATTTAAGGAAAAAAAAAAAAATCAGACTTCCAGGAGTGCTGGGTCTGTGCTAGACAAGTAATAAAGCTCCACACATCCTTTACTTCACTTTGGAGTTTTATGATTCTTCTGCCTTCTCCCCACTCCCCTGCCATGAAAACTTCAACAAAGCCTTCAACATTTGGAAAATGTCTTGTCTCTAAATGTCTGGATGCTCAGGGTGGAAATCAGGTTTATTTAGAAAATATATTAATGTTGCTGAATTTCTCTACATATTTTCATAAACTGGAATGAGGGAAATTTGTTCTGCATTCCACACTTAGTTTTCTCACATATTTAAAGGAAAGAGAAGTGTTCTGGTGCAAGTTTGCAAGTGATAGATCAAAACGTGCACGTAGAAAGCTTGCACAGGTATCTGGCAAGAGGGATTAATTTTTTTAGCAAAACCCCTCAAGCCTAAGAAGTCATATGGGACATTCTTCAGAATGCATTTTGCTTTCAGAAAACAAAATCACCACACCCTTTATAGTTACAGCACACCGAACGTGGCATTTTATTAAACTGTCCAATTCTGAAAAATGCTTCATTTTCAAACATTGCCAAAATAAACCCTTTACCTTACCTGCACTTTTCGACCTACAGCTGACTTACATTCTACCATACTCACAAGAACTACACTAAATCAATCTATAACTTTAATAAAGTATTTCTTTCATCTTTATCCTGAATGAGATCAGTATTTGAAAACAGGAACTTAGAAGGTTCCTATTCCACTTTAAATGGATCAATACTAAATTATCTCTTTGACCTTGATTGTTCCAGTCCCCGTTTCTCCCTTACCCCGCTCAATTCTTATATCTGAAATTTCTTTTTTCCTATGACTGCCTGATTCTCAGACATCAGTATGATGGAACATTATGTGAATTTAACCTAGATTTCTCTCAGGGCTATTTTCCCAAGTGGCTTTGGCTCTTTCACCCAAGAGATCTCATTAGCATGCACATATGCACCACTGAGACTAGGAATTTAATAACTCTATTCCCAGTTCAGCCACAGATGGTATGTCATCTCAAGCAAGTTACAAAGGCTGTGTCTCAGTTTCTCCCAAAAGTAGAATCCAGCACCACAAAACCCTCTTGTGAGGTCTGTAGTCCTGCTTCAAAGGAGGGTAGACTCCGAAGCCTGTCTAGGTTGCTCAGGGCTCTTGACCAGTCAAGGTTTGAAAACTGCTAAGACTGACACTTCAAAGCTTCTCCGGGTAATTTTCTCAGCAGCATTCAGTTCTCCTCAAGACTGAAAAATATTTTGCTTCTATCTGTCAGAAGCTCTCTTTTTTAAATTTATGACCACTGTCTTTCCAGTCACCTCCCCAGGCACTGGGAGGCTGCTGTTAAGTCCTCCTTGCAGCAGTTTCATCTCTGGGTTGAACAAGCCCCACTCCCTTGCCTGCTCCTCACAGGGCGTAACCTCCAGCCTCTGAGTATTGTGGTGGCCCCTGCTGGACTCGCACCAGTTTGTTGCTGTCTTTTTTTGGATCAGAGAGCTCTCAGCCTTCAGTGATGCCAGTGACTAGCATCCAGCTGACTGTCCACCAGAAGCCCTGGCTCTTGTGGCCTTTTTCAAGCAGAGCAGCTTCCCAGCCAGATGGTGCCCAGCATATCCTGATGGCTGGGATGAGTCTGCACCAGGTACAGGACTTGGCATTTGCTATTTCTGAAACTCATGAGATTTTGTTCAGCCCATTACTGTAGTCTGTTGAGGCTCTTGTGAATGGCAGCCCTGTCCTCAAAGACATTTACTCTGCTAATACATGTATTAGAGAATTAGAATGCATAGCACCTGAACAGCAAGCACAGTTCTCTGAGTGGAAACCATTCTATATGCAAATACAGAATAGCATTTAATTGTAGCAGTTATGAGTATCAGCACGGGAGAGCTGACCTTGTAAGGCTGAGGTTTAATTATGCCCTCTTTCTAGACAAAACTGTTATAACAAACTGAAGGGCCTCAGTGCAATTAGACTATCCCCAGTCTGAAGTGGAGCACACACTCCAGTGCCCAGCACCTGGCGGCACCACACCCTGCAGGATCACAGACGTGGCCAGAGTTCAAACACCTCACCCAGAGCTTCCCAAAACTGCTCACTGCACTGTGCAGCAGCCTCCGAGTCGTGCTTGGCCTCACAACCTTGCAAAGGCTGCTGCATTTTCAAATGTGTAATTGCAACGGTTTTCTATTTCTGGGTAGGCTTCATCTTTTAAAATAAATAAATAAACAAACAGGCCTTAGTGATTCAGCAACTATGTGAGATCCACCCCAGAGATCACTGACCCCTCCCAGTTATGATCTCTCCAGCCTCCTCTTTTTCCACAGTCATTCCACCATCTCATTCTACCCACAAAAGAGCAGAAAGCTGCCATCAAAGCAGGAGTTTGCTGAACACTAGGACAAAGCCAACCACAAATTAACCAAGAACTTGCATTCAAGGAACTCTACTCTTAAAATGCCTGTGGGTTTTATTTTTATGTGTGTTTATATATATGAAATTATATGTACTGCATACTTAATAATATATCAGCTTTAGAAAAATTTAGAAAAATATTTGTGTACGTGCACACGCACACACTGACACCACATGGAAAGGACAAACAAGATACCAATTTATTTTTTTTTTCAGGATCTCTATAATAACTGTTGGGCAAATATGATTTTGGCATTTTGTCATGATGAATTTTGTACAGCTGTTGCACAGAGGACCCTTGCTTGTAGATGACACATGGATCACTCAGGAAGGACCTAGTGCTTTTCTGTAAGTCTGTTGTGGCCCAAACCCTACCTAGATCACATGATGTCTGCCACAAAATCATTTCTGGGTTCACTGCAGAGCTCAATCTTATTAATTATCTCATTCCTTTGGTTTACCACATCTGTAAAATTAGGACAGATATCCGAATTTTATAAATTAGCATGCTTTTCATCTGTAGATTCAAAGTAATTTCCACTGAGGATAAAAAGCAGTACATAAATAGTAAGAAAATGAATGTTGTATTATTCATACAGATCAGGAGACTAAAAGCAGATAATGCTAACCTTTGTCAATCATAGCACAAGGGGAGGAAGGGGAGAAAAATAGGGAAAAGAAAAAGGAATCTGTGCAATAAGAAACAAAACACATAATTACTTATCCCAGATGTAGCTACATTTTTAAAATGCCATAATGTTTTTGGAAATACAGAATAAAGAATATTTAAAATTACTAGGACTGAAAAATGCAGTATTTGTGTTTGAAGGTATTTCCTGAGGGTCACAGAGAGGGCCATTTTCTTTTTATGAAGAGCTATCTGATGCTTGTAGCTACTGGCTAGAAAATAAATATAACACTGACAAACATTCCAAAACCACAACTGCAGAACAGTTACCTGAAAACATTACTGGAGGTAAGTGTGCTTATCATTCTTACAGACCCCCCACCACGAAGACTATTAGCATCAACATTTACTAAAATGCTGATAAGAAAAAAAACAGGAAAAAAACCTACATAAATAACAAAGAAAATAGATTTGAAAATAGAAAATAGTCTATAAAACCAGAACTGTTAGGTAACATTTGCAACTGCAAACATTTGATTAAAATACTCAACAGAAGAAAAACATATATACACATTACATTTTAAAATTAAACTTTCCTTGAAACAGATGTTCACGTGTGGATTAAATATTCATTATAATGGAATGAATCAAAACCATTTCCCTTGAAAATACTGCTGATTCCAAGAAAATTTTTTTTTCAAATGATTTTCACAGGAACACTCAGCTTTTCATTTTGATCCACATCTTCAGAAATTAACTAATTTAACTTGATCTTTCCCATTGAACAAAACTTTCATTTCAACAGCCTCTGTTTAAGTGATATTCTTCACACTGCTATGCAACGTTAATATCTAAACTAGTTTCTTGAGGCTTATCAAAAAGAGTATTGCAGCACAGAAAATACAGGAGTGAACATAAAAGTAATTCTGGCATTTACTGTAAAGATACATTACAGTGCAGGATAGTTTTTCTAGATACTGCACTAAATAAAGCATCATCTAATTACAGACTCTTCCATATGATGATATTAAGGGGGAAAAAAGTTCTCCAAATACATTTTTTGGGCAAAGGGTTTCAGCCAAGTGAAAGTTTGGGAAACTGAAGAGAAACTATTTAGAACTGCAGAAAGTATTCCCGTTGTCTCTCTAGTCATCCCTGCACTGAGTTCACACGAGCTGTACGGTACAGCCATCAGCTCTTGCTCAGTCAGCCAAAAATGTGAATGATACAAACAACTGACGAAGCAAAGGTCTGGCAGAATACATCCTGTTTGAAACATTAAATATAATTCTTCTGGGAAATAGTTGCATTTCTCAAGCAAAGCTTTGTGTTTGCTATTCAAGTCGGGAGGTTATGAGAGACAGAAAAGGAAGTGAGATACTGACCACTGACAGAACTCCTCTGTCCCACAGGTTTGTGCTGGGGGATGACACCACCTCCTCCAGATCACATTTTGGATTTTGTAATTCCAAATCCCTAAGCTCAAATAAAAATAGCAAGAGATTGTCAAAAGAGCACCACAAACTTTTAGAGATCTTGGTCTTTAAGTATTGTCTCGATTGCTGGCAGCCTTTAAGGAACAGCTTTAGGAGCCAAAAGTCTCAAGGCCACAGTTACTTATGTTCAGGAAGCTACACTACTTAACCAGTAGCACAAATTCATAATGTAAAAAAATGCAGGGGAAGCCACAAGGCTTCTTTTCTTAGGAGAAGTCCCTCATTAACAACATAAATTTTGTTCAATAAAACTCAATTTACCCTAATTTATCTTTTTGGGTACCCATTAAATCAAATAAAATAACAGATCAAGCCCTGGGTACTCTTTGTGCCTGAAACTGGAGTGTTTTCATCTATGGTTTGGTGGATTTTCATTAAAATTTTAGCAACATCTGGGAGAAGAGGGAGAGAATTAACTCTGTTAGGATTTTTTACTTCTGGTCCTCTTTTAAATAACCATGTCTTAATCTCCACAATGCTCTGACAGATAGCAGAAGCTGGTTGGTTTAATGACCTAGTTGCATCACAGAAAATAAGAGGAAAATACAAAGACTGCTCTTTCCCCAATGGCATCTGGTGTAAGACCTACAGAAATTTGGCTGGAGAAAGCCTATAATGGGAATATGGAAACTCCTGAAAGAAAAGAAGAAATGAAAACCAAACAAAACAATCCTAAACCACCCAGCTACAGGGACGTTCCATAAAGTGGGAAAACCTGCTTTCCTGACAGCAAAATAATAAGCAAATTACTATTTTTTAGTGGATACAGTAACTTTTGTCTATATATATATATACACACATATATATATATGTATGTATATAGATATGCTTAAAACCTGTAAAGTTAATGCCTTTACTTTTACTTCAAAAACATTTAACACAAATTACACAAAATCTGAGGGTTTTTCTACACAGCAAAATAGTGCTCACTAGTTGTTGCTCAGCAGTTATTTCCTAGGTGGATCCTTTCACTCTGTGTTTAAAAAATGGCTATTTTAGTATGCTTTAGGCAAGATTAGGCTAAAGTGAAAAAAAGAAGGTTAATTTTAAAGGTCAGAGTAATAACGTTCTTATAAGAATAAATGCAGAAAGCTGCTGCTTTTAAAATTCCTAACATTTACACTTTCACACTGAACTCTCTGCATATGCAGTTATCCCATGGTCAGCCACAATACATATGTGTGAATCCACAGCTTCTGTGCACAAAGCTGGATGTGGTAAAGATGCACCATGTTGAGCACCCCAAAAAGAGAAAAACAGTTTTAAAAGGTTGCCACTGAACCTGGCAGAAGGGAGCAACAGCCCAAGTCACTGAAGGCACGAAGATTCTTGGGAAGGCTTAATCTACTGAATGGCCTTTATAAAATGTCTGAAGACTTCAGCTATGCTCAGAAACCATCTTTGGCTCTCCAAAGATCTATTGTAGGAAGAAATATTAAAAGACCACACATTGTTTGTTTGTTGGGAAACTGGGTCATAAAACACCCTATTGTAAAGACAATGAGCAAAATGGAAAACAAAATGTGGCCTAAGACCCTTCACTAGGAGCATTCTGTATTTTGGCCAAGAATTATGGCATAGAAGTATACCACCCCAACAACAAAAACAGAGTTGTAATGGCTGCCTACTGTAATTCTGTACACTTTCACTACATGCCATAATACAGAGAAGTGATTTATGCAGAGACAGGATTAGCACTCTAGATTTTTCAACTCCTTTTTAAGTAACATACTTCGAAACATAAAAGCATTGCCTTCTGCAAAACCTTTTTTTAATGATGTTTCTGTGACACATCCCCTACTCTTCTTGCCTCCTCCTGTCTTACCTTCCCTGATTAATTTCCGTTAGTTTCCAATCTGCATCAGAGGTTACTGGGCAATTTTTGGCAAAATCAGAGTATTTCTATGCTGTATCATCAGCATATTTTAGCTGCAAATGCTCTCTGCTAAGTCCTTGGAAGATTATGTATTTGAGAGTAATCCTGCAATGACAGAGTGGCAGTCTTCAAGGCACTGTGCTGGGAAAAGCCGCAGAACGAGGCTGTCAAAGAATTAGCCCAAAAGCTCATTCCATGAATTTTTATTTTCTTGACATTTCAAGAGTATTTGGCTTTATTCATTAATCTCAACTAGTTTACTAGTATCTCTGGCTCAAATATTTTTAAGTTCTTAGTAATAAAATTGTGGTAGTGCAATTCTGTTGAGCCTCTTCTTAGGGTTTTCTCTTTACTTCAGTCCAGAATGCCTTCCAGGACTTTGTTCATACAAGAAAGCTTCATAAAATGTTGCAATATTTTTCATGTTTACACTTGTGATCCAGATCTAATTATTTTCCTACAGAAACAATGTAGGAGAAGGGAAAACAAATGTCCCATATATGCTGTTTTGGAAATGTGACCTTTTTCAGTCTACCAGAATTCTTCCTTCCAATATACATTCCCACACTGCCTCCAAACCTCACTTGAAGCAAAAGGTTTCCCAGCAGTGACGTGATGTGAATAATGCATTTGTCAGATGTGGTTTATTTTCTCCCCTTTCCTCCAATGAGCTGAATAGGCAGCTGAAGTTGTGGATGGGTGGGGGAAGATCTGTTTCTAATGCACTTGTATTCCAAGAAGGCAAAGTTCAAAGAGTGGATCTTGCACTTACCTCAAAGGTATCAAGTTTTACAAGGGCACTCAGTTTCTTTCCACCCGCCCCCCCCCACCCAAAGACCTGAGAATAAGCTCCCAGACTTGAAGAATCACAATACCTCTAGAGCTACATGGCAGTGCTTGTTTCACTGCTGTTAATCCTGCAGGGATTGCACAGCCTGTTCTACAAAAACTACAGACAATGCTACTGTACCGGATCTGCTTTTATTGATGCTTTAAAACACAAAAGTTAAAAAAAAGCTTACTCGAGAATTTTGCACACTGTTAGGTGCAGGTGAAAAAGATAAAAATGACAAAAGATAGAAATGTGTCAAGGAGAATGTCAAAGGCTCATCCCTCAAGAGCGCTCGTTTGTTTTTGGAATTTTCATCTGTACTGAGCATTCCCTCCTAGCAAGTTATTTTAGGAGTGTTTCAAGCTTCGTTCAGGCGTGTTCATCCCCTGACAGCAGTGCAAGAACTTTTAAGTAGCTACTGTGATATCAGACCGCCTTTCGACCTGGTTAGTAAGTGTTTACAAGTCTCATTTCTAGGCAAGGAAGCCAAAGTTAAGGCAGATCTTGTATGTCATCCTCAGCTGCTAGAATTTGGAGCTCCACATTAAGGAAATCACAGTCAAATGGCATGCTTCCGTCAGTATCTGGACAAGGTCGGGAGGATTTGGTCCCCAGTGTACAATTAGCCAGATGTATTTTGTTTGTTTAGTAGCAGAAAAACAAGCCCAATTTGGTAGGCTATCTGGAAACAAACATTATCCAGGGCAGGTCTGGATTCCGAGGTAATAAGAAAAACCCATTTTCTGGAACATGTAGCTTGTGTCTTGCTTATGTGCTTGGTGTCACAGTGACCAGCAAATCTGGGGGTTAGGAAGGAATTCTACAGCTTAAACTGGGCTCAGGGAAGCCACTACTTCCTAGAGAATAGCGCTCCTCTAGGAACAGGAGCACCTAATGGATTTCGTATAATTGCAGGCAATCTGAGCAACAATACTGTCTCATCTGTTGTGGCACACTGTTTGGAGACTTAAATACTCTGGTCAGAGTTTTATCTGAAAGCACAGTATGCTCAGCGGAAGTGTGAAATTTAACCACTTGCTGTATCAGGGAGATGTCACTAGAAGCACCTTTCTGGTTCTCCTCGGCTGTGAAATGACAGCGGATTCTGCAGGTGAAGAACCCGGCCCCATCAAAATCACAGCAAAACCTGCACCAGGGCACAACTTCACACCACAAACTGAACAGATACTGTCCTCCTATGCAGAAATTCACCACAAATATTTAGGAAATTATTAAACACTATCACTTTTGAAGAGCCAATCTGGTAACTCAGAGGCCCGAAGAACAAGAGACTGTGAAAGCAAATGAAAACAGCAAGACACTGTTTATGTGCAGTTGGCCATTTTTCAAGTTTTCATTCCCTTCTGAAAGAGCTTAGAGCAAATTACACTACTCCGAATTAAAAACTGGTTTTGATTACGGGAGTATAGAAATTGCAACCAAAAACCTTTATATTCTAGGCAGTTTTGCACTTCATAAACTTAAAAAGCCGCCGGTGTTTTTTCTTCGTTGCTGTTTGCAGAGGGGAGGCGACAGCAGCGCCCGGAGTTTGGGAGCTGTTTTGGGGCGGGGGGAGCCAGCTCTTTGTTCCTTTATTTAAGTTCCGAGGCGAAGTTCTCCGCACCACATAACCACCAGGCTCTGCGAACACGCTGCGGCACAAGCGCGGCCGAACCCCCAACTTCACCCTCCAAGCGCTCCCTTGCCCTGGAGCATCCGGGGTCCGGGAGCTCGCCAGCAGCCGGCCGGGCCCCGCGGGGCGGCCGGAGGGAACGGCAGCGGGGGGAACAGGGGGCACGACCCGCCCTCTCCCCACAAACCAGCTCCCACCGCCGGCCCAACACAGCCCGGGCGCTGCGGGAGCGGGCTCGCAGCCGGCCCCGAAAGCCGAGGTGGCCGCGGTCCATGCGCTGCAGCGGCTAACAAAAAAACCCCTCCAAAACAAAACCCCAACAAAAACCCCCAACCAAAGAAACAGAACAACGGAACCAGCACAGAGATGCCCGGAGTGGGGAGAAGCGGAGCCGAGAAGCTCGCCCTGTCAGCCATTTTAGAAGCGTGAGCCGATGGGGCGGCAGGGCGCACCGCTGCGCAGCCTTCCCCCGGCCCGCCCGGGGGCCATCGCCGCGGGCAAGGGGCGTACAAAGCACGGCAGCGGCCCCGCCGCGCTCCCCTCCCCGGGCTCCGCGCGTAGCGGAACGGAGCGGAGCGGAGCGCCCAGCGCCGCCGGGCCCCGGAGGGTCGGTCCCCCCGCCGCCCTCACCTTGGCGTCCGGCGGCAAGATCAGCACCTGGCTGTTCTCCTCCTCCTTCTTCGCAGCCTCCTTCTGCGCCAACGCGGAGTTGAACGACACCTTCACCATGATCGGTCCTCAGCACCCCGCACGCAGGAGAACGAGGACGAGAAGCAGCCCGCACCGGCGGAGCTTCGCGGGCTGTCCCCTACCTTGCCACCCCCGCTGCTGCCTCGCCGCGGCTGCCGCCCCCGTCCCCTTGTCAGGCGGCCGAGGAGGAGGAGGAGGAGGAGGAGGAGGCGGTGCCTGACAGGGCGGGCGGAAAGAGGGGAGGTGGTGGCAGCAGGGCCTCGCCCTCCGCCCGCTGCCTGGCCCGCCGCGGCCGGGCGGGGGGCTGCGGGCGGGCGGGTCGCGGCTGTGGGCTCCTTGGCCGAGGCACCGCGGCTCAGTGGGTGCCTGGCCGTGCCCCGGGCGGTATGGCACTGACCTCAGGGCGGAGACTCTCGGGGGACCGTGTGCCCCCGCCCGGGGCTTGCCTCCTGCGCATGGAGGAGCCCCTGCTCAGGCGCTGCTGGCCCTGCGCTTCCCGGGGGCACGGCTGGCACAAGCGGTTCGGCTCACCCCGTGCAGTGCCAGCATTTCCCTGGTTGCCATTTTAATTTGGGGTGCTTTGCGAAAAGAAAATGTTTGGGCCTTATGTTCGTGAAGAAAATCCCCAAAATCCTATATAGGCAGCGTGGAGGTGAAGTCCACCAGTTATTAAACCCTTGGGGAAAGATGAGAGGAGCACCGGGGAAAAGTGGAGGTGTGACCTTCCCGCTTCCTCTCCGGTGCAGTGGGGTAAAAACTCAGTGAACTCGGCACACCATCCCAGTAAGGTGCTCTCCAGTAAAACTGCGTGATGCATATATTCGAATTTGCTCTGGAGATATGGTTGTAGTCTGCTCCAATAAGTTAATTTTGGTGACTCATCTGGGTAGAGTTGATTTCCTGGTTAGAGCTTGGCAGTGTAGTGCTTCTGTCACTGTGAGACAACAGGCAAGCAAAATGCAGTCCTTCAATTCAGTGGGTACTCTGCTGCTGACTTAGTCAACATCTGGTCTTTCTCCCTAGAGCATTAGATGGCACCAAGACTGAATTGTCCTCACGCTTTGTACCTCATCATCAGCATCCTTTAAAATTGTTCACCTAAATTAACTAACAGAAAAGCTAACTTAACCTACTTCATCCTATCATCCTAAAGTATTTAAAGATCTACAGATAATTTAAGGATTTTTTTTTCTAATGAAGATATAAAATTCACAAAGCAAATCATAGTAATTTTTTATGCTCTAAAGATTAAACAGCTGATGGCACAGCTTGCACCCAAGTCTGTAAATTGCCCAGATATTACAAGAATTCGATCTAACTACCTTAAAACTCAACAGAGGTTGACTGAATTATTTGCAGATCCTTCACTGAAGTAGAAAACGTCATGGACTCTAAGGAAGACAAAATACAGAGATTTCCCTAGGCAATTTCTGACCATATTTGGTATGACCCTGGAGGTTTTACTTTAGTAGGAACGTTCATTAAAAGTATTTGAGCATTCTTCATGAAGACGATAAAGTACTTTAATAAAGCTATCGTAAGCTACAGTTTCCCAAGCTATTACTATGGATTTTTAATTTTTTTTCTTACAAGTGGGACTTTATTTTCTCACTCCTAGATTAGAGAAAAGCACCAGGTGACACCTCTGCTCCCATTTCAAAGGGAATCTGTGCAGGCGCACTGTGTATTCAGGACAATATTTAGCATGCAAAGGCTGTAGTTCAGAGTTTTGCTTTGCTTTGTTCTCCTTAATGACATCTTCAGATATTCCTCACAGGGAGATGGGTATGCAAAAGACAGTCAAGGCTAAGGCATGGCATCTTATTATCTGTGTCAAGGTACATCTAACTCTGTCCCCAGGCAGCATACACTCTTATCTTTCCAGATCAAATATACTCTGTCTGCCTCTTGAATCATGTTTACAAACCATGGTGGCTGGCTGCATCTGGATTAGAGCAGCACCTTTATGTGTTGCCAATTCTGACCTTTTTATCAGTGAGAATTTAGGATATTAGGATTATTTCTATTAGAGACCAAAATAAGGATAAAGCATGAGGAGAACCTCCCAACTTACTTCCTGACTGTACTATGCTTCTATGGGCTTTCAGGCTATGGTTTCGCAGGCAGCTGAGCTGTAGGATGGCTCCATTCCTCCAAATGGAAATCTTGCCTCAACTCTTCCTTCTTTTGTCCTTCATCATCCACCTCATGTCACTCTTCATACACCCCCCCTTTCACCAGCAGTTCCTCCCAGTGCCTGTGCTAGATGTATGACCCATCCATACCTACGTTTTTCTGCATTAGTTTTCTGCTAGGTTGGTGAGTGACATCACTTCAGAGAGATACGAGGACCAGCACCAGCATGATCAGTGGACCTGTGAGACTAAGAATGAGGAAGAAAGGGCAATAGATCCAAGTAGTAAATCAGCCCATCACATCTCTCAAAACTACAATGTTGTTTTTTCTCAGACAAGTAGGTTTATATCCAGATGACTTTCTCATTCTCTCTCATGTTTCTGCCCCTTTCCTTTCACATACAAGTCTTTATTTCCTTCCCCTCCCTCATTCATGTATCAGATATCAGATATCGGGACCCCTCCCAGGAACAGATGACACTGTTTAGATCTGGCTGTGTCCTTTGGCATGCTTTCCATTGTTTCAGCTGACACTAAAAGGGGGGGAACTCATTGATTTCTTGTTTACCCTGAGTGGAAAATGGCTATTACATCTATCAGGACTGGAAGCTGCTTTCTCTTTCTGATGTCCCTCGTAAAATGTCACAATGCTTCAAGCAGTACCTCTGCTTACCCATCTACAATTCAAAATCAGCCTGCATGCTATCTCTTACACCAGGGTTATTAATTTCTAATGCCGGTACTAGACATCTGTAGATTCAAGCATGTAAAACTGGGGGGGTAGGGGGTGGTGTTAAATATTGATATTGTCTGCCAAGAACACTGTTTTGAGGTGAAGAGAATGTAGTTGTTTAATTTAAAGTTTCTTTTATAAAGCTTTTAAATGCAACTGAAAATTGAAAGTTCCATATCATGTCATGGTATTTTTAAATTGTTTCTGCTACTCCTTGTTTCTTGTTAACTGCATAACATTGTGATATGGTGTGCCTTACTTTTCCTTCAACCACTCTTCCCAATTTTATGTCTCTCTCTATATATATCCATTTATCTATCTCTGTCTAAATAGGTGTATCATTCTCACTTCTTGGGGGAGGGAGGAGACAAGCAGAAGTTGGTCCTGTGACAGACATTTATTCAGCTTTCTTTCTTAGCCAGAAGTTCAAATCCATTTGCACTGTTTCAAGGCTTTTCACACCGTGGCTGGCTCTTCCTGTCTGCCTTATTCTCCCTTCCACCTCCCCATCATCTCTGCACAGCCCCCTCAACTTCATCTGAGAGAAGTCTCATCTACCAGATACTTACCCAAATGGCCCACAACAAACCTGCTGTCACAGTGTTCCTTTTGTGCAATCCCTGAATTTTTTCACAAGAACTTGTACTTAATCCTAGATTCATTAGAAGATAGGTAAGACTACTAGTTTTATTTGTATAATTCCAATGACAAAATAGAAATGCCATTTTTATCAGCAAAATTAGGGGTTTTTTTTTTATTTCTTATTGTGTTGATATGGGAATTCTTTTCCAGGTTGTTTGTTTTTGTTAGATGGGGGAATATGGCCATGGCAGCATTTTTTTAGCTTTGTCACAAGGTAAATCTGCTACCACCCACAAGTCTACCTTTTCTTTTACAACTCAAAACAAAAAGAACAATCTAAATTCCTGAAGGCTAAAGCAGAAAGGAAAAGATGGCACTTACTATTTTAAACAGAATAGGAAAAGGAAGAGAACATACCAAAAGCCGCATGAGCAAGTCTGTTACTCAGGCTCTATATTCTTCTAAATACGCCAGACTCTGCTGAAGTTGGCAAACCAAATGCTGCATAAATCTTTGCCATTCTTTAGCTTGCAGATGATTGGGATTGCAGACTGTTGGTGTTTTCACAGAATTTTGGACACGACATTGACAACCAAATCTCCAATTTTTATTAATCTCTAGGCGATACTCTAATCTGAACCTTAGAAATAACATAATTTTCACAATCTGTCTAAAATGCAGCCACCACAACAAAGCATGAAATAAGCCTGACAAATCTATTTCAACTTGGCTTGTGCCTCCCGGCACCTCAATCATCCCTGCTGTGAATAAAGCCCTTTAGAGTGAGTAAGCTGTACCACAGCAATGAATTATGCCTTAATCCAGAAAGCTGCTTTGAGAAATAAACGGGGGCAGGAGATCTTTCTCCTTTTAATGCCTTTATTAAAAGTGATCAGCTCAAGATTGGGAGGCCCGACGGGTCCGCGGTTCCGCCGTCGTCGCTCCCTGGCGTGGCTCAGAGGAGGAGGAAAGTGCAGCTC
>JAYDZK010000001.1:53253207-53281061 GCA_034509185.1 Euphonia xanthogaster
CTGCTCACAACTTAACTCGTAACTCTGCAACCTTCTTCTCTAAAAAAAATGAGCAGCTTTTTTGTTCATAACACTTTGCATGGCCAGCTTCTGCACCCACGTGGAGCCCTGGGGTCCACCAAGGTGCAGCAGCTTGCCTGACTGTGTCTGCAGTTTGTCTGGTGTGAAATTGCCATATGCAATATGCAGAAATATCCCTGTATGTACAGTACCCAATTGCATGCTCTTAATTTCAAAGAATTGTTTGCAACATGAACCGGAACCTCCCTCGTTTGAAGGCAGTGGAAGGGCTCTCATGCTCTTCCCTTGAAGCTCATCCTGTCAGTCTTAACTGGTGTCATCTATTAAATGCCAGACTGCAGACAAGAAACCTTTATATGAATTTATCAACACTTTATTTGCTCATTAAGCATCATGATTTGGCCAGTACTGAAGAAGACTCAAATTAAAGACCACTGCTGCCCTAGGGACTTTATAATCTAAATCAGATACAGAAAGAAAAAAATCTCAGGGAAGCTAAGGTCATGGAATAACTTTGAAGGCTTCACTCTCTTTTCCCTTAAGCTCTTTTTCTTCTCTCATTTCTGTTCACAGAAATTAAAATTGTGTGCAAGCCCTTGTCCTCTAGTATTCTAGCAGCTGCTTCCTTCTCCTTACTAGCCCAGCAATGCTATTTCCCCCTTCTTAATACATTAAATGCATGCTGCAAATCTCTTTTATCTTTTAGGCTTTATTGAGCTGATCCTATTGCTCCTTTTCACTTTGTCCATTAGCACCCAGACTTTCAGAACTGTTGGGTGCACATCACTAATTTACCCGAGGACACCAGCTTTAGGAAATTAAAGACAAATCCAGCTTGGTTCATTACAGTATATCCTAGAAGACAATGTCATAGTCTCAAATTTCTATTTAGGCCTCGGGGATTTTTTTTGTACCTGTCTTTTTGTCTCCTTTTCTGCTGCATCAAACACAAACTTCCTCATTTGGCCTTCCAGGCCTTCCCTGGCTGGCACGTGGCCCTGTCCATATTGGCTGTCAGTTCTTATGGCAGGTCCTGCACTGCACTACTGGTGCAAACCTTTCTTTTCTTTGACTTTGGTTCACCCATACAAGGAAGGAGTTGTCCTGTCCATCAAAGCCCACAGCGCTGCTAAAACTATGTGTTCACAGCCCAACAGAAGAGCCACATCCCTGGCAGCTGGGTCACCACAGATTTGTAAAGTTGCCCTTGTCTCATACTTGCCAGCCAGATCACCAGGATCTCACAGGCTTGCATTTAAAGCAATGTAGCATTGCTCTCCCTTGGGCAAACAGTGCCTTTACAGGAGAGAACATGAAGTTACTATCAAAGCCTCAAGTCTGCTGGATGGACTCACACACTGTGAGACCTGACTGCTACTGTTCCTCTGCAGTCCCAGGAGTCAGGAAACAGCCTCCTGTGCACGGATGTGCAGGTGAAATGACAGCCCTGCTGAGGTGAAGTGATGGGCTGCTCACCTGACTAGTCATTGACCTGACCTGATCCTATCATTGCTCTGCACTCTTGCTTTCATCCCTTTCTCCACGTTTGCTGTGTATCACTATGTTCCCCTGGCTTTTCTGGACCTGTGGTTGTCTCTTCATAGACCCTGTGGAAGCATGAGCATGCACACAGTACTTTTTGACACCAACTAACTCGCCCTGGGCACTCCTGTAGTACAAACCATTCTGATAGAATCCTTGCTGTTCATTTGAAGTAAGCAGGGGGGTGGAATGTGTGGGGTTGGAAAAAAATTCTCATTTACCAATTTTGTCAAAATTTCTATTATCCAAGATATCCAAGATTATCCATTATTTTTAAAAATTGGTTTTGGGGTTTTGTTGGTTTCTTTTTTGGTTTGGGTTGGGTTTTTTTTGTTCCCTCCAGCTTTTGTTTGCCTTGATGTTTTTCAAATCTCTTCTGTTTGCTAGCATTCTGCAAAGAAGGGAAGAACTGGCTTTTCCAGCCTGATGGTATAAGACTAATTCTACCTTGCAGCTGGTGGTTTTTAGGATAAACTTCTGCAAAGCTGGTAAGTTGCACACTGCAAAGCATGAACAGCTCTGTCCTTTTTAAACAGGTTTCAATGTGGTTGGCTCTGGATGCTGCTCAGAGAACAGTAAACCATGACTTGTGTCCAAGGGTTAATTTCTCTGCTGGCTGCTCTGCCACATCTCAGACAAACCTTCCCAAATGGTAGGAGTCATAGGCTGCACCCAGATATGCCTGCTTAAAATATCACCTGGTATCCTCAGGAGAAGTTTCATGTTAAGCCAAATTTTGGACAACTCCATCTGTCTGCTACAGTGACAGCCCCGTTGCTTTCTATGAGTTAGGCCCTGGTGTGATCAGAGATAAACTGGATCTAAGAGCAAAATGTATAACTATTTTTTATTAGTAATTATTATTATTGGTGGATAGGTTCTCACTAGATCAGCTCTGAGGCTCTCACTGCTCAGCTGCAGTTGCCTCCAGGGAAGCAGCCAGAGATGGCTGGTGGGTGTGGAAGGGGAAGGAGCAGTGGAAGGGCTCCTGGCAGGCAACAGCCACAGTCACTTCATTTTGGATGTAATACAAAACCTCATTCTTATTGCAACTGACATCCTCAGTCTGGCAGTGAAGATGCTGGGGGCCTGTGTGTGTGTGTGTCTGTGTGTGTGTGTGCATGCAAAAATGGCCCTGATGCTGGGGTCTGTGTGTACAGCAGTTTGGGGGTTTTGTTTTTGTTTCTTCTGGCAAGACAGAAGGAGCAGCAACATGAATTATGAGAAGCTGCAAGAGAATACTGTTAACACAGGATGGGATCCACCACTTGTCCCATGGCAGTAATCAGAGGTGTCTTTACTTCTGCATTTGAGATAAGTTTTAAAGATATTTTAAGACTTTTTAGTGCAAGATGTTTTAAGTTTTAAGACTTTCTACCAAGTTTACGAACTTGTAAAATACCCCACCTCATTTTATATATGTTTTTAAAGCAACTGTAAGTTTGATAAGGTCACTTGGCTTAATATGACCAAGGAAAGATTTCCCCAGGAATGCTCAGCATGAGGGAGGTTTCCTTTATGATACTTTAATTCTAGTAAAGCAGAGCAGTAAGCATACATCCCCAGACTACGACTCATTCGCGTCATGCAGCCCAGACTTCTCAGTACTGCTCACAATTTCAAGAAGAGAAAAAAAAAAAGAAAGGAGAGGAGAGGAGAGAAATTTAAAACCATGGGTTATAATGACAGCAGGATTTGGAGTAGGCTGCAGCATACTGCTTGTTAAGTGCTGTCTCTGGGCCAAAGAGCAGTATCTGTCAATAATTTAAACCCATTTTAAAATTTCCTTCAGGAAAATTTCATAAGGGACCACCTTCTCAAATCCTGAATGGATTTGAGAAAATATGTTTACTCCTCAGAAAGCCTCAATGTTTGCCTTATTATAGAGACAAAAAATTAAATAACGTGCAATCTCTGTCCAACACTTTTCTCTTCAGGATTATTTAAAACTATAGAGTTAACAAATCAAGTTTCTTTTATATTTTTGAGACTGATTAGCTGGGTAATGATATGATTACAAGGATGAGAACTGAAAGAAATGAAAGAGATATTTCTTAGTTTCTCAGGAAAATCTCCTCTATCTGCCATAACACAGCACTGATGGCACCAGGACAGGGTAGAATAAGCTGGGGTGAGGTGACTACTGACTTGTGCAGGGTGGCTCAGACTCTGCCCTAGGGAGATAAATTGTTCAGGAAAGATAAAGGTAATAGTAATTTGTAAGGAAAAATCAAGATACAAAGAGAAAACTGTAGTCTCAATCTAAGAATCCTCAACTGTGTCCTCCGGGGAGGCTTAGACACCCCAAAAAAAATCTGAGTTCCTGCCTATGACTTTGTTCTGTAGTTATTGAAGTCAAGAGCAATATTCCCATTAAATGAAGATGTGCAATTATGAGTCTTGACTGCCTTAGAGGTAAATCATCCATCTTCACTGTGCTAAAAAAGGAGTTTACAATCCCCTTTCAGGATTAATAAAATGTATATAACAAGAAACATCTGGCCATTTCTGGAAGCAACAATGAAGAATACAGTTTTTTGCAGAAATTGCATCACTCAAATGATTGACAAGAAGACATCATCAAAGTTTTTACACAAAAATATGTAAAATCCGTAAAAACATATGTACCTTGCCAGCAAATCAGTTTGTTTTCCTTCAGTCTTCAATGATGCATAGCCCAAGAATCATATTCCTAAATAATACTGCCCCTTCTGAATAGAAAGCATTTAATAATAGGTTAAAGGTAGTATATTTTATGAACAATAGATTCTTTAAATAGATTATTAATTGAAACATAATATTTAAGCAGTCATTTGTGCTGAAATCTGAGACTACTTGTATTGGTGAATATTGGTGGATATTCCTACCATCATTCAGCTTGTCAGAGAAACCACAACAATCCTAATATGAAAACCATGGGTCATTTTCATTGCCTTTCCCCCAGTAAGATTGCCATTTGTTTTCAGTAAATAACTGCCTAAAGACAATAGAAGCAGGTCTCATGTTTGAAAAATAAGAACAAACACAACTAAATATGAACCAGGAATGACAGAAGAGACAAAAATAAATATTCAGAGAAAAAAGAGCAAGAGGAATAGACAGTTTAATGAGACTGGGAGTGTGGAGATTAAGACAATTTTCATGCTAGTTTTAAACCCAAATTAAGAAGAAGGTGATAGGTATTTTATAAAAAATCTGTGTAGGCATGTTTTGGTATATCATTCTTTTCTCAGTATGTGCGGGGGCTATCAGCTTGTTTTAGTTTAGGAGACCTAAAGATACGCCTTTCAGTGTGAAAACATCTTTGAGTAAGTCACATTATCATATTTGCTAGACTGTGTTTTCTCCTCTGCTTTGTACAAGTCACAGGCTGAGTTGAGAGCACTACACTCAAGTCAGGGAGGTACGCATGTCTTCTCTACAGCAAGGACTTCTGAACACAGTTTCCACTTCTCAAGTTTCAAGGTATGTCCCTGGCACAAGTGGGCAGAACTCTCTTGCTTTTAGTAAATATTTAATAATGAAGGAGGAACAAAAAATTAAGAGTATAGAAGACCTTTTCCTTATGTTTCGCAGAACTACAGTCCCAGGCATTTTTCTAAATGTATAGTGAACCAAAAATCCATTAATACCTTCCTATATAACAGTACCCATCTATCCTCTTTGTTTGTTCTGTCCACACAGCTGGGACACATCCACACTTTGAATAATTTCTCTCTCAGAAATAAAATCTCATAATAAGTGGGGGAATGAGTGGGAACCCAGCCATGGAACTAGGGAGGGAAGGGAGTGGGGGGAGCCTGAATTGTTAAGCAAAAAGTCTGTAGCACAGATAGAAAGGGCGTAAGAAAATTGGGGTCAACTAACCTAAGAGCGGGACAAATGAGAGGAAGACAAAATCCTTGCACTGGGTAGAAGGGTTGGTGGCAAGGGAAAATTATATGGGCAGAGAGCATTTGGCATGTGAAAAGAATTGAGATCCTGGCAGAAAAATTGGGGTACATTGGTGTGCATGTCTCAAGGTGGGAGTGTTTATAGTATCTTTTCAGTGGCGAGCAGGTGAAGAGGGACACTGAGCCACAAGTAGAATAGTGAAATATTGATCACATAGTGCCTTAGGTATGAAACGGTGGCTTGGGAGAACCCTGACACAGGAGGTGGCATACAGGGGGATGTTTTGTATACAGTAGGAAAGGTGACTTTAAAAGGGAAAAAGATTCACAGAGTGAGGCAAGACAAATGAGGATTCAAGTTAAGCTGGGTGTTCAGGAATCGGTTCCTCTGGAACTCCTTTGCATAAATTCCCCCACATTGCCTTGAGGAGACTGGAGACAGGAACCTGCTGTCCTCAAAGGACTCTTCAGCCACTGGGGTGGAAAGAGTTGCCAGGCAGGCTCTCATGTGTTAACCCTTGACACTTCTACAGCCACCACAAATGTATACTTGCCTCCTGGCTGTCCATCTCCTCCAGGGAGCCATGTGTCACTTTGGAGCAGGGCGTCCGAGGATATGCTCTGCTAGACCAGCACATCCTCATGGCCTGGATAGCAATTTTTTAATGAGTAATGGCAAGTTGTGTTCAGTCTGTCCAGCACTTTGGGAGTGCCTTCATGCAACAACAGAATGAACAGGTACTGAAGAGGTAGTTTACAGGGAGCAATTTCTCAATTCTCCACAAAATTGTGACCCTGCACATATGGCCTGTCCACCCATTCCCCATGTAGGTCCCATTTTTCTCTCTCTGGAAACATAGAGGCATTAGTATCTTTCCAAGATTCTTCTGCATTATTGTTACATAACACTTGCATATTTTTCTAATCTGACACTTTCAGTTTGGATATATACTTGCATTCTTACTAAAACACATCCAGAACTGCACAGCTTCAGACAGCTTTCTCCCCACCACAAAGCTGCTACCAAATAGCAGCACAGGAACTTTTTTTAACACTGTGGTTGTAACTGACTTAATCTGACAGGTTCATGTCTGCCTCTGGAAGCACCAGCACTAGAGCAAGACTATGCTCTCAGTATCATCTCCGGCTGTCTATCTTGTGTTTGGGAACAGGTACAGGAAAGGCAGACCTGGCTTGGAACTTCTACTGCCAGTATGTGCTACAGACAGAGGCTGCCCATTTTGGGGTGAAGCAGCAGAAATCCTTGGGAATGGTAAGTTTGAGTGGCCTGTTACAATGTGGGTATAGCACTTTCAGAGACCTAGGGCACCAAAGTCTTCTGTAGGAGCCCTTGAGGAAACACACGCTATTCCCAAAAATTAATGAGAAGTGAAAAAAATAGTTTTTTGTTCTCCATCTCTGCAGATTTTGCTGCTCTGAGTATAATTTCATACTCAGGCAGGGAGAGTAGGATTACACAAAATATGATAAACCATTAGAAATGGAGAAGAGCAATTAGGATCAATCAGTGCATCCATTTTTAGAAACCTGACACAATGGACACGAGACACCAAAATGCTGTGTGCTGTACAGATACAGGACTCAAGGTCTCCACCTCTTGAGCCAGCAGTTAAGTTTAAAATCAAAACCAGACCAAACAGACAAATCAAGACAGGATAACAGCTCAGGCATCCCAACAGACCTGCATGGCAGCTCCTCACTGTTGTCAGCCCTTCTCCAAAAAGGGTAGTTTTGAGGAGTGTAATGAAGTACTTGAGGGGCAGTGTAAAATGATAAGCTTACTGATGTTTATTGAGAAAGTCTTCCTGTGAGAGATATGTGGGGGGCAGGAAGTTTGGAGATCGTTAACTGAGCTACAGCATTAGCAGATTCAGTGCATATGTTTGACATGGCTGTGTAGAACACTTGAACTGCCTGTTTGTTGCCCTAATCCGTCCAAATGATCAAAAAAGTCATTGCATAGAGGGACAAAAGAGGAAAGAGAAAGAAGAAAAGCCACATCTACTGTGTAATGAAAGCCATGCCATAGGCTGGTTGGAAATGTGGCAGCATTTCAAGCACATGCTACTCTCCACTTTGATGCAATCCTATTTTCTAAATCAGCCTGAGATCAAGGCTGGATGAGAAGGGAGAAGTGACTTTTGCAGAAATGCAGTGTTTTTGCCTGTCTTTTGACCAGGCACATATGTAGCTCTGGATCTGAGTGTCAGTCAACAAAGTAGGATGTCAGTAGGATGTGTCAGTAAATTCCTTGCAGGAACTGCTTTTGTTCAATCCACTTCAAGTTTTGCATGGTGCCCCTTGACTTGATGCTGAGTACCTCTGTGGTAAATGAAGTATTTTGCATGTCCCGCTTGGGACATGGCAGATAATAAACAGGTTTTCTACTTAGTAAAAGACTGACCTTGTTCAGGAAAGAAGGACATTCTGAGCAGTCCTTTTGCAGTATCTGCAGGCAAAGAAGGGACCTGGTTTTGTCCCTTAGCACTTCTTCCTTCAGAGCTGTAAGCCAGCCTTAGCCCATGGCAGTCCCCTTTAGTCTCCAGCTGTTGTTTGCACAGGCTTTTCTCTCCCAATTTTCTTGGATGCCAAAATTGGCAATCACAAATTTATTGCCCACATTCAAGGAAAAAGGCAAAGACTGGTCATGGAGGTGAGATGTTTGAGAGCAGGAGGTGATTAGTTAAAGTAAAAAATATGTCTACAAAGCAAATACAGAGTATGCAGACTTTTTGACTGTCCCAGATAGATCACCTTGAAGCAATTTCCTGATGTAAATTAGCTACCCTTGAAACATCCCAGAAAAAATGCCAGTCTGCTGCAGAGAAACTGAAATATTTCTCAGAAAGGAAGATTAATAATGAAAATACAATCTGAAAAAAAAGGCAATCTATAGGTCAGTATCAGGTACAGTAAAAATGTGGCTGTAGAGAGGGGTTACAGATGAACTGATCATAGGAAGGAAATTTGTTGGTTTCTCACATTTAATATCACAAGGCGCTTTCTAAAAATGAAAGTTGAAATTGCACAGAGTATTATTTTGCACTGTAATATAAATATGTAGTATCATAGTATCCAGAGTGGTTCTGTAGCAGCAATCAAACAGTAATGAGGGAAAGAATGATGCTGGAGTAAGACCATAACCCTGAATAAAAATAGAAAAATTCCCCAGTCCCATACTTGCCAGCAAATTCCTTTATCTAGACCCCAGTGCTAATGGAAGTTTTTCACTCTGATATCTACTGTCACTAGTAAGAGGCAATGTGCAGGGCTTCAGAGTGTGTCCCTCCTCTGTCCTTCCCATCCCTGTCCTCGCTGCCGCTGTGATCCTGTGCCTTTTCAGATGGAGACCAACTGGAGCACACTGTAGAGCCTTCTTTTTCCATACACCTGAATTTTCTTCCAGTGAAAAACAGCATGCAGAAAGGGGGAGAAAACTGTACATCTGAACCTTATCCTCATATGTATTTAAAATGTGGCCAGGAAACATTTTGGCAACTGATGTCTCTGGTCCCACAATTTTAGACACGCCTGGAAGGTACAAGTTGCCTGATAACAGATTTCAAAAATTAAACTGTGTTTCTTACTGCCTTCCACTCTAAAACAGTAATAATATTTTACAGCAAAGCAAGGAATGATGACAAAGTCAGCTTTTTTTTCATAATCAGATAAGTGCACCAGGAGAATAATTATTTGTCTATTAGCACTTGATTTGCATGCGGCTTCAAAGTTATTCATGAAAAATGCTGTTAATATATATATTCTGAATGTCTGAATGTGAAATGGCTGCTGCATTAAAGGGCTAAGGAAGCCTATGGAAAATTGAAAGGGAAACCTCTATGTGACATTTTAGTTAATTAAAACATCTAATTTATTAAAACAACAAAACACAGTGAACTGATTCAAGACCATCTGTCCAGGATAATCCTAAGTATATAGTCATAGTTTTGCATCATTTGATTAATAATCATAGTTGAGCAAACATTTTGAAAGAAAGATAAATCCATTAACCATAAGTTCCATGTGTGAGCCCAATGAGGACCCTAGTCCTCAGTCAGGACTGGGCCTCTAGGCTTTGACAAATAACAAAAGCAACAAGGAAAGGGAGTGAAAAATAACTGAGGACTAAACAGCAGGTTTTAACATGTTTAAAACTGCTGATTAATACATCCTTGACTAATAGAAAGCATCTTTTCACTTCTAAATTACTCAAGTTTTGCCCCATTTAAACAGCATTTTCTTATTTTGAGTCTTCCTCCACAGATTTTTATCAGAAGCAGAATTAACAGCAATTGAAATATGCACTAGAGTGTTTTCCTTTCAGAAAAAAAAAGAAAAGAAGAAAAGCATATTCCTCCTATGACAGTGTTTGAATTTTAATGTAAAATGCATTCTGAGATAATCCTCACTTACAGAGGCTTGTTCTTTCACTGAAGGATGACAGGCTTTTAAATCTGCCAAAGATGAGTTCAGAACTCTCCTTCTGGCTCTGCATTGCTTCTGCAGTACTTGCTGACACCGCTGCTGCTTAGGGGAGCATAAGGAGTCTACCTTAATTTAAGGGTGAGCTGTAGAAATGGGAGATGCTGACGGCTGGGCCTCAAAGGTGAAGAAGGAGCTGATGTTAAAATCATCTTTCAAAGAACAAAATGGATAAGCAAGGGTAGCAAATAGCCAGGCTTTAAAAGAGCTTTTTTCTATACTCACTAATTTACATTAGCTGTATCCATTTTATCAATTGAAGGATGTTAAAGCTATGACTATGCTAGCAAATTAAATATGCTTATGATCCCGCTGAGGGCCACTGTGCCTACCCATTGTGTTAAAGTCTCTTATCTCCCCAAACAGGGTGGCTGCATCCAAATGGAATGGTCCGTGACTGATTGCCACACAGCTTCCAGGGTCTGCCTGGGGAAGGGCTGCACATGCTAGCACAAGTGTCAGGAGAGCCTTCTCACAGGAGCTCTTGCTGGGATCCCTCTTCCAGCTTAATAGTCTGGATGCTCAAATTCTAGTTCCAAGGGACATTTACTATCTCCTTCACCACTACAGGGAGAGCAGTGCATTTGGCTACTAACATGAATAAATGTGCCGAAGTCATCAGAATAACTCATAGTGATAAAGGCATAGATCTAGTATGTTGTACCATTGATGTAAAACCACAATATGATTAGGAATTATTATAACAGCAGTCTCTGCATAGTCATATGCTTTTATTCTGTGAAGGCACAGACCTCTGAAGATTTATATGCCCAGAGTTACTTGTATACTTCGGGGTTTGACACACTGTGGTCAAGACAGAGACAGTAAAACCCACTGTGGACCCACTTTACAATGTTCAGTTTATTTCTTTTGGCAATTGAAATCTGTATCACACTTCTGTTAGTTCTTCACTATGTCCTGATTCAGAATTGGTATTGTAAGTGATTTGATTTGAGGAAGGCCCTCACCACAAGACAGGAGAGGTATGAATAGTTGAAATTAGCTAGAATCCTACCAGAATTTCAAAGCTAGCAGAGTTTTATTGTTTTTTTCTCCAATAGAGCCTTTGGATTCACCTATAGGAAATAATATGTGGGTAATATATTTTATAGTTTTGGCAAAGGACATACCAAACATGCAGTGACTTGCTCAGACCTAACCAATATAGGATAAAAGGTAAGATGTACAAGACCATGGGAAGTAAAATATTTCTTGTTCAAATTTATAAGCTTCATGAACACTCTCTTAAAATAAACCTTGTATGCATAGTTATCAACCACCATTTCCTTGTCACACAGGATCTGGTTCTAGATTACAGGCCTGCAGCAAAAGAAGCAAAGCAACAGAGCAGGAAAGAGTGGAAGACAAAATTAGTATTTATTTTTTACTCACGTAAGTAATCAAGTATTTCCATATGCCATGCAGCAATTGAAACTTGGTTTCCAACTCATTTTCATCTATGGTGGATCTTCTACCATCTGATAATGGTGTGACCTCTGATTAAAACTCTTTATGAGGTTAGGATATATAATATTGCTCTCCTGTGTAGATTTCTTTTACCTAAGATGGCTTGGGTTGATGGTACACTTTTCTTCCCTATAAGGCAGTAGGCTTTCCCTCTGCTATCTTCAACTGTTTTCCTGATAGATCTATGGACCCAGTATATTTGAAACTGCTGTTTCTGAATAAAGCTGGGCTCAGAGTGGCCAGAAGTTGTCTGCAGAGAGAGTACAGACAGACACACAAGAGCACACATATGCTCAGAGCAAGACTGCATCATCATAATTTGCATAGAAGCTAAAAAGAAATAAGCACAGCAGTCTGATTTTGCTGCAATGTCTTTCTTAATTGTCGAAGTTCATCTGGGCTAGAAACCAAGATAACCACATTTTAATGCTAAGCATATCTGAAGACTCATGCTGCAAGCCTAAGGCAAGTGTGTTCTCAGAAAGTAGGCTCCACACCAGGCATTGAATGCAGCCACAACAAATCATCTTCCTTTGCACATCTAGATCCTGAAACAGGGTGTAAAAGACCATGCACACTGCGGCAAGAGTGTGGGAAGAAGAAAATAAAACCGCCCTCACAAATGAAAATATGGAAGCTCTGCTGCACCACCGGTGACTCAGACCTGCTTCTTTCACCCCTGCCAAGAAATTCAGGACACGTCCTCTTCAGAAATCCCTGGCCATGTTACCGAAATACCTGCACTTTCCAAATTCTGTCAGAAAGTGCACACATCCTCTTTCAAGATCTTGGCAGCATAAATCAAATGATTCTCTGAGGAATAATCTGGGGTCTCAGCTTCCTATGGCTCCGTTACATACTCCACAATAGCTCAGCAACAGATGCTGCTGGTAGGAACTCGGTGTATGTACTGCACAGAGGAATTTTCACTGAAGAGAGTCGCCTTCGCTGTGAAGGATGTTGGAAAGCTCATGTGTGGGAGGAGAGGAAAGGTTCCTATGTCTCCACCACAGCTTCCACAAAGTCCCAGTGGGTCTCAGCTGCTCTGAGTGAATACTCTTAACTGGGTGTCTGGGGTTCAGGGACAGAGTAAGTTGTTTTTCTCTCAAAAGAATGTGTATGGCTTTGTAGATTATAATTACTCAAACTGCTGCTGCTCAGGGAAGAAAGACCTCTCCCCTCTGCTTGACTATTGGCCAGCTGAAATCACTTTGGTTTGGGGAACAGGAAAATGCCAGACCTGTGACCTCTGAAACAGATCAGTGAATCTCTTGGTTTATAAATCCCAGCACAGAGAGGCTGGTCCCTTATGACAGCTGCCTGTAAAACCTGTGACCTGACAGTGAACAAAATGTCAAGTCCTCTTAACAAAGGAATCACTAGACTGCTGCTCAAAGAGAGGAAGTTCTCAAGTAGGTATTTTGTCATTTAAGTGACACTCTTCCCTACTGAATGCAGGCTTTATCGCAGCATTTCCTACTATTGTTGCCTAGCATTTGGATTCCTGCTGCTCCCCTCCAGGGGCTGGTGATACTTCTCCAGAAGTTTCAAGCACATAATTAGATTGCTCCCTTAGTAAGCAGAATTTCCTGGAGGGGAAGCACATTGCAGCACTGTTCCATGACTTGCCCAGGCTGCCAGCAAGAGCCAAGGAGAAGGCTAGTTCTTGAATCCTCAAGGATCTGCAAACTCAGCTGGCCCAGAGTGCATAGCAGTAAAAGTCTGGCAAGGCTCTGACATAGGAGTTGCATGTATTTAATAATATGTTTTGCATAGCAGAGCCCAAGAAGATCTGGGCTGCAATTTGGCAGGAAACTGGACCAACCTAACAGCTTGGTGCTGCCAACAGGCTGTGATCCTATTCCCATCTTCCCCCTCACCCTTCTGCTCCCATCAGAGCCTCTTGCACCTTCCATGGAATTGCTGGGTGTGGAACTCAGCTGAACTTGACAGGTGACCAAGAAAGCTGACTCAGCTCCTAAGCTCAGGAGACCACTCACTTTTTTGCTGGCTTTGTTTTCTGATGTGAATAGTGAGGTAAACTGAACCACTCTTAAAACTGAACTGAATGCTGGACGAACGCTGGCATTGGTGCAAGGCAAGTGTTAATGGCATGTGCCTGTGTGGGAGGAAATACAGGACAGAAAAAGGGAGCAGCCCCCTTCCAGCAGCAGCAAACTGTTAAATTGCATTCAGCATCACATGAACCCCCACCTTTGGGCCTCGCTCAGTGTCAAGTCGTTTTTTTTTTTTTTTTTTTTTTTTTTTACTTTCCAAAACCCTGCAGTGGGTGATACCTAATTTATTCTGGGACTCAGTGTGCATTTCAAACAGATTTATTTTACAAGAGGTATGGATGATGGCAACCCACTGGGCAGATAACAGGCCACACTGTACTTTGGAGTAGGATTCCAGCACAGCAGAAGCTGCTCTAAATTTGGGCTACTGCTGCCTGATTCCCGTCCCTCCTTACTCACACATTTCTTCTTTTCCTACATGTTTTGGTCTTATATTTTCCATAGCATTGGTGCCAGTAGAACCAGAAGACAAACTATGCTCAGGGAGCTGACCTTACTAAAATCTAAACCTGTCCTGAGAGTTTTTCCCTTGGGAATCTGTTTTCTGAATCAGATCACTGTACAAGTCCATCTCATTAAAGGGATGGGGTACAAACATGATGGCATAAACATAGGAAGAAAGCTACTTTGTATTTTTAACAGCCTGTCAGTTGTTTAACATGCATGGTAGGTGAGTTTTAAAACTTAGGCACTAAGAACAAACAGGGAAGATTCTTAAGGGACTAAAGATGGAGTATTTAATCTCAAATACTTTAGTTCATGAGAGTGATTTAGGTTTCTCTCTCCCCTTCCAGGAACTGAGGAAGTTAGGTAGTGATGCATTCTTTGTCTACCAACAAAACCTCTGAATGTGGGAGAGCAGCATCTTTTGAAACCAGCCAGAGGGAAAGACAAGGCTGTTAAGAGCTGAGATTCTTCTTCTCATACTTAGAATTCTCTGTGTGTGAGATTGGAACATTTTTTGATCTCTCCTTCCTTTCATTTGTTTCTAGTTTTAGGTAACTAGCTCTGCCCTGGGAAATAAATGTGTCCTGCTGAAAAGTGGCCTCCAAGGAAAAACAGACAATGGCTTAAATATCCAGTTTTTGTGGGTTGACGCTAGCTGGATGCTGCTCACTTACTGCCCTCTGCAGCTGGATAGAGGGGAGAAAATTTAACCAAGGGTTCATGAGTTGAGATAAGGACCATGAGAGGTCACTCATCAAACACTGTCAAGGGCAAAACAGGCTTGACTTAGAGATATAAGGTAAATTTGTTACTAATAAAATCAGAGCAGGATAATGAGAGGTAAAATAAGATCTTAAAAAACACCTTAGCTTCCCCAATCCCTTCTTCTTTCCCACCAACTGTGCAGGGAGATAGGGAATGGGGGTTTGGTCACCTGTGGTTTTTCTCTCACTGCTCAGGGAGAGGAGTTGTTCCCCTGCTGCATCGTGAGGTCCCTCCCACAGGAGTCAGCTCTCTGTGAACATCTCTGACATGACTCCATCTCACGAGCAGCTCTGATCTGTGGCCTGCTGCAATATGAATCCTTCCCACAGGCACCAGTCCCCCTCAAACTGCTATGGCATGGGTCACTCTTCCAGGGGGTGCAGTCCTCCAAGGACAGGCTGCTGCAGCATGGGATCTCCACCAGGTCTCCCATTGGACCACAGCCTCCCCCAGGCATCCACCCGTTCTGGCATAGGCTCCTCCACAGGCTGCAGGTGGATCTCTGCATCCCCCCATGGATCCTCCAAGGGCTAAGGGGCACAGCTGCCTCACCATGGGCTGCACCAGGAGCTTCAGGGGAATCTTGACTGGCACCTGGAGCACCCCCTCCCCTTCCCTCACTGACGTTGGTGTCTGCAGAGTTGTCCTCTCACGTGTTCTTACTCCACTCTTCTCTAGTCACAAGCAAAACTGTGCAACCACCTTTGTTTAGATTTCTTCTTAAATACGTTATCACAGAGGTGTTACTCCCATTTCTAACTGGCCCAGATTTGAACACCAGTCCATCTTTGGAGCCAGCAGGGATTGGCTCTGCAGGACATGGTTAGAGCTTCTATCAGCTTCTCACAAAAGCCACCAATATGGCCCCTCAATACCAAAAACCACTCCGTGCGAAACCAATACAAATGACATCAAATGAAACGTCAGACATGGAAAATTCTGAAGTCAAAACAACAAAATGGAATTTAAGAGAATGGAAGACAATTGAATTGAGCTGAAACTTCAAGAAATGATTGTCAAAGAAACCTCAAGATTTCATTTCCATTCAGAGTTTTCATTATTTCCAATTTCATTTCTTGTCGTTATATTACCTTTCCTGTCTTTTCATTTCCATTCATTCCTTGATTTTTGACTTCCTTTCATGAAATGACATCTCAAGATTTCATTGAAAACCATGTCATAAAGTTTTCACTCATTTTGATGCACTTCCTGTCTTTCCATTGCTTTTCATTGGTTTCACTTAATTTCAGGATTTTCTGGTTTTCCAATTTCATTTCATGTCGTTATATTTCCTTCCCTGCGTTCCCATTTCACTTCATTCTCTGATTTCAAGATTTTATTTCCCTTAATGAAATGAAATTCTTCATTCATTCATGAAGGGAAATACAATCTCATGATTTCAATGAGGATCAATTCAGCACGTTTGGGGCCATTTCACTGTTAAGGTCAGCTAAGGCCATCCCCTTCCCTTTAAATGTTTTCACTTTTGTTCAGATTTTTTTTTTTTTAGCATTTAATTTCATCAATTTCTTCTCCAGTCTCTTCATTTCACTTTGTTCTCTGATTTCAAGAGTTCAGTGTGTATAATTTTGGCAAGGTTCTGTCCTTTTCACTGCCTCTCATTTCATTCCCAACCCATCCATTGTATTGACTCAGTTTCTTCTTTTTTACACTTGCTTTTGATTTCATCATATACCCTTTCTAGTTTGTTTGTTTCACTTTCTTCTCTGATTTCAAGATTTTATTTCCTTGCATGAAATGAAATTCTTAATTTCATGAAAGGAAATTAAATGAGAAATCAAGAAAGGAAGTGTAATGGAAGGACAGGGAAGGAAGTATAATGACATGAAATGAAATTGGAAAAACCAAAAATTCTGAAATGAAGTTAAACTAATGAAAAGGAATGGAAAAAAAAAGGAAGTGAAGCTAATTAAAAGGAACTGAAAGAAAGGAAGTGCATTGAAATGAGTGGAAACCTCATTACATGATTTTCACTGAAACCTTAAGATTTCATTTCCTTTCATGAAAAAAAGGAAAAGGAAAGGAAATTAAATGAGACATCAAGATATGAAGGTAAAGGAATAGATAGGAAAGGAAATATAATGAATGATGTAGTGTTTAGATCTTGGCTGGGTGGCAAAACTGCTCTATCACTCCCCTTCCTAGTGAGACAAATGAGAGAAAAGGATGGAAAACATTTCATAGCTTGAGATAAGACAATTTACTAAAGCAAAAGAAAACCAAACAAGTGAAAGTTTTTGCTTCAGCACATATAGTGGTTTTTCTGGAAGGCAAACATTCTGGAATAACAAATGGACCCACTTCCCCTCTCCCTTAGCTTTTTAATCTGAGCTGCTGCCATACGGTGTGGAATATCCCTTTGGTTAATTTGGGTCAGCTGGCCTGGTTGTGTTCCTTCCCAGGATCTTTCCCACTCCCAGCCCCTTGATCAAGGAAGGAATGTTAGAGGGAGAGCACAGCTCAGCAGTGGCCAAAACACTGGTGTGGTATCAACATCCTTCCAGCTACCAATGCAAAGCACAGCACTGTGAGGGCTGCTGAGGAAAACATGAACTCTATCTCAGTCAGACTCAATAACGCAGTCAAGGAAAAAAGAGGATTTTCCTCAGAGGGACACTGCTCAAACCTGCAGTTCCCTTCCCAAAAGGAGATCTTCTTAAGCCAGAGCCAGGAGGCTAAGGTGCAAGACCATCCCCACCAACAGCAGAGACTTCTAGACAAAAAAAAAAAAAAAAACCAAAAAAAAACCCCCAAAAAACCAAGGAAGAATCGCAAAGCCAGGAAAAGCACAAGCAATATTAGGGAGCCCAACTCTGTACCTTAATTATAGAGGTGCTCCCCTGAGAAATTGAGGTCTTTGGTACCAGTCCTTGCTTTCAGCATAGATTACAGATTTTTAATCCACTGACTCCTTAAAGCAAACATACAATTCCAGGGGCACGGCTATAGGCAAGGTATTAATTCTCCTTACGTACTAAATTCTTTGATATTTTAAAGCACAAGGCATTTGTACAGTTGTTAATAACATGCTGCAAATGCCCAACAGCTCCAAGCAGGAGAGAGAATGAATGCTTTGTTATTCTAGGAAAATGGATGTGTATTTTTACTGTAGTCATAACAAAAGAAGCTTCAAGCATTTCTCTATATGCCAGTTGGGTTGTTTTTCTCATGATAGATATTCATCTGTCTGCAGACTGTAATGTCTTTCTATGTTCATATGTGATGCATTCTGACAGCTTTTCTACAGTTAAAATTTGATATTTCAAGAAATCCATTCACAGTCTGGCTTTGAATATAGCACGTGCAGTTATTTCAGCTTCTGCATCACTTTCCATTTTATTTTCAGAAAACTTTGTTAGCATATTTTTCTACATGTGTGAAATTTCAAATTGGAAAGGACTTGTTTAAATTCTCCTTCTCTTAATGGAAGCTTGTCATCTCTTCAAAAGATAGAGGAAAAGAGGTGTGACTGAGAGTTAGATTCCCTTCCTACTTACTGCTACTTCTGGAAAATCAGGTGTTTGGAAGTGAAGACATGATGTTGTTCCAGCACGAGGTAGGATTGCCAGAGGTCAGTCTGAAACTAGGGACATTGCACGACTCCTCCAGCTAACCTACTGCTGGTGTTCAGATGTTGACACAAACTCCAGCATTTTTTTTTCATAGAAACAAGCCTTGAGGTAATTGGGCACACAAGATTAACAGCAAACATTTGTAATAAGGACTGCAACAAAGAGACACTAAAATCATAGTTTAAAAAGGGCAAAACTACAGTCTCTGTGAGAAATTTAAGATTTAAGATTTCTAAGTTTTAATGGCAGAATTTATCAAACTTGGAAACTTTTTCTAACTGCTTGTGTCTGAACAGATCTCCGATATAATTTCCTTGCATAAACAATCTTAAAAATCTGTGTTGAGTCCTTCTCTTGTTCACAAAGTTCTGTAGCATTATTTAAAGTATATTAAAGTTCTGTAGGCACTAAGTAATTTGTCATTTCTTTTTTCTTTCTCAGCACCTATGCTGAGGTCAGGAAGAAGAGCTAGGTGAGAAGGGAGGATTATGGATGGACGATTATGGATTTAGGATTTTATCTCTGCAGAGTCTGGCATGGTCTTTTGTTTTGAGACTGCACTTTAGTACCTGGATTGTCTGTTTTGGTGAGAGAGAGGCAACTTTTTGTCAAGGAAGATGACAGAACCAATAGCACATGTGAATTCACAAGCCAGGAGCTTTGTGTGGGTCTCTCATAAGCAAGGGACAATTTTGCAGGCATCTGATAGCATGAGAGAAGTAGAAATCCCATAGAGATAGGATAGCCTTTTCACAGAGACAAAAGCAAGCCTGTTTATGAAATATGTTTCCTGAAAAAATATATTTTAAAACTTGTATTATATATATTTATACAATATATAAAGACAAGTACTGTGAGTTAACAGAGAAAGAAGGCTTATAGTCCCTAAACCAACACAAGACGTGACTACATGCAGAATTCATGTCTGGAATACTAACATTATGTTCTTTGCTTGGGGGTCTGGAGCAATGTGTCATGGTTGTCTTTTGGCCTGAGTATATTTCCCACGAATCAAAGGTGCAAAGTCTATGAGGCAAAAGGACAGACTGGTGCACACCCACGGCTCACCCTGACATACCAGATATATGTTTGGACTTGGGACTACTGCAGAGGCACTCCTGTGTTCTGGTGTTTACCCCATGAGATTGCCTGATTTTGCTGGCACGTAACAGAAAGGTACAGCTAGTGCTGTGAGGAAAAGCACAGCACAGTGCCCTCTCCAGCACCAACTTGTCACCTACACCAGCCAGGTAGGGAGTTGGAGCTGTTGGGTGACTGCAGAAGGACACCCTACAGTGCCAGTGGAATGGTCGTACCAGAAGCAACCCAAATAGTGCATACAACTGCCTACAATTCTATAAATGTCCTGCCTGCATCCATGCTGAATGCACTTCCATTCTTGTGAAAATACTCAAAGAACAGTAGAACTACACTGTGTTTTAAAGGACAAAATGTCACAGCTTGGAAGGCAGAAGCGCTTGGCAGAGTTATCAGCATCTAAAAGAAATGTATTTGAGCATTCCTAGCACAAATGTGTTCTCGGGTACTCTGTCCTGCAAGACAGAGGAATCTGCCAGGTTCTGTATACTCAGGCCATAATGTACCAAACAGCTTAAATATGTTTTTAATTGCAAGCAACAAGCCCAAAGCCCAAAATTAAACATAGGGAGAGCCATGCTATTGAACTGAGGGAAAGAACCCCCAGTACTTCACAAGGTCAACCCTTAGCAAAATTGGACCATAATTTCTTGAAGTACCGTAATTGTTCATGTCTTTGAGCCTGGAATTTGGAAATGAGGGTGACTTTATTTCAAGGTGTATGACTCAGGCCCTGAGTAACCAGAACAAAATCAGAGACAAGTGAGAATTAGAAGCACAAGGGATACTGTGGGGGAAGAAGCGAGTGACTGAGTAAGAGGGTTCCCTGAGGTGAATGAACTCCTTGCCACACTACCTGCAAATGCTTATAACTCACTCCTATGGCATTCTTTTCATTGCCACCTTTATTACCAGATAACCTAAGTGTCATTTTTGAAGCACCTGGGGTCAAGAAATACATGTGATCCCAGCCTGGCCACATTCCCTCCTACTGTAGGGCTCTTCCTGGGATGGGGGCAGGGCAAGGCAGGCATTATGAAAGGAATTTGGCGAGGGTAAGAGAAATGAAAACATGGGAATTATTCTCCTGTCATGACACTTTCTGAGGTCTGTAAAGATGCGACAGATTGTACTGGTTGCTTTTCATATTCTGCATTCCAATGTGCTTTTAGCATACATGCCTTATGTGCTCAAGTTCATGCCTACAAAGCAGCTTTTAAGGAAGCAATGCCAATGCTGGCATTGTCATTTGCATAACATACAAAATTTTGACAGGCAGCATGGAGCTGAGCAAGGTTCTGTGCCTTTACAAGGCACAAGAAACAAGTTCTAGCACAAGAAGTTAATATTAAATAGGTAAAAAAACCAGAATAATTTCCAAAATACCCTGGATATCAGGGATACATTTATCTTAATCGTGAACTCTTGTCAGATTACTTTCAGTGGCTGCCACCTATCTAGCATAAGGTGGTATGGCAAGACTGCATGGCTTTTGATGACCTTATGTCAGTACTATGTTGCAGTTTGAGCTAAAAAGGAGAGGTGATATAAAAAGGAGACATAATATGAACTGTAGTTAGGATTTTCCACTGGAGGGAACTTTGGTGTGAATTTAACATAGAAATCAGAATGGTTTGGGCTGGTGAGGACCCTAGAGACCATCCTGTTCCAACCCCCTGCCATGGGCAGGGACACCTTCAACTGAATCAGGTGGCTCGGGGCCCCACCCAACCTGGCCTTTGAGACATTGTCTCTGGTTCTTCAATGACAATGCTGTTGAGTGGCTTCATCCCTTTTGGAAGCAGATAAGGCAACTCTCTAAAGAGGTCCGTTGGCTACCTGAAAGCATCCACATGAGTCACTACTGAGGAATGTCTTTTCAGTGGGCTTTTAGTACTTATGCTTGTGGATGATCAAAACTACAGAAACAACTCTTCAACTGGCCTGCCACTAAGCCTTGAGCAACTCATCTACAGACACAATAACTCTGCCAGCACTTGAATGACAGCAGAGTTTCTTTCTGCATGATATGCTAATATCCAAACAAATGGCAGAGCCCTGAAGCAGATATCCCTGCGAGGCCAGTTTCACAAAGGACTGACCACTACTTGATTGTATTTTTCCCAAGCTTAATAGCTCTGAACTCTCCCCTCAATTCACATGGAACCAGCACTGTTAGTAGTTTGTTAGATTTCAGAATGTCCCGTGGGATCTTATTTGGCTGCTGAGCATAAGTAATTCTGTAATTGCTTTTGGAATAGTGCATCATACTGTTTTCTCAGCTGCCAGTAAAAACTTTCCTCAGTTCTCCCAAGACTTTTCTTTCATAAGGAGTTTTACCTCTGTCCATCTCCAAGTGCTAGGAGAGAAACCACTTTTTTATTTTTTGCTCATGTAGGTTTCTAAATAAATCTTCCATTTAATCTTTATCCTAGAACTCAGTCCTCACAACTAATTTAAGTCAGGTACCTCTATTTCTGGTGGGTGTTCTGCTCTTTCTGAATCTCAGGACAGAAGCTGATGCTGATGTCAGCTGCAGGTATTTGAAAACCTGTCTGGAAGTTGCATTAAGCAGGTGAAAATCTGAGTAGCATCTTGGAGATTAGAAGATGAACTCACCCAGTTTAAAGACAGGTGACCTAGTCTAAATGTGAAGAGATGACAGCTTTATCTTTAGCAGGCAATAGGGCACAATAAAACGATGAGGGAGATGTGGGAAGGGATTCATTCTAAGTCAATTACAACTCCTATCAGCCTAGCTGGAATTCAGCATGTGGGAGAGCAGGGACTGCAGCTGTCATCATTGCCCTTGGATTTTTTGTAAGGGGAAGTAAACAACTCTAAATTTCAGCCTGGCTTCTACAGAAGCTTGTGTGGGTGTCCCAGTAGTTTTTGGTAAACAGTTTACAGCAGGAGCCACCAGGAAAATTAGATTTTTTTTTCCAAATAAACAAGTTTAACTTAATGAAGGCTCAAAATTACTATGTGTTGGGGGGTTACCCCAGGAGTCTCATTATCTCTAATTGGATGTTTTATTTCATGAAGTAGTCAGCATTAACTTTTAGCTTGGTGAGGAAAAAATCTCATATTTAATTGCCTCAAAATTTTCCTTTATTCCTGAGAAGACTTGGCAGGATTGTAAATATCCCTAGTGGCCAAGCTGTCAAACAAGCTTTTCCTTTTCAAAGGACATTCTTTCTCTCTCTCTTTCTCTCTTTCTCTCTCTCTCTCTCTTTCTCTCTCTCTCTTTCTTTCTTCTCTTTCTTTTCCCTCCCCTCACTATCCAGGGCCAATTTTGGCTCTCTTTCCCACTCAACACCTCCTACTTCATAGGCAGCACTGGTCCCCACAAGCCCTCCAGCAGACTGAAAGCAAGGACTGCTTTCTGCCTGGGTGACTTCCTGTCTTGAGGGCTCTGTGCTCAAATTTACACCAGAAGAAATCAGTGTAACTCAAGTTTAATATAGCTCAAAGCAGAGCTAATTCTGTGCTGAAACAGACTGGAATGGCATACCAAACTCTGGTTTTGGCCATATGCACTAGTGTTTCACACTCCTTCTCCCCAAAAAATAAGTTTTGGCTCATAGTATTATCTGTTTTTATCTCATCTATAACCTATTCTAAAATTAGACCAGTTAAGCAAAGCCACCTTTTTCATTTCCTGTCTTATCTCATTGGTCTAAAATTGCTATCCAACATAAGTGAGCAGGAAAACATAGATTTCTTTTTAAATAGAAATAAGAAATGGATGATTTATCAGACACATTTCAAAATATTAATGGTGTAAAGACATCTTGATAAATGAGGGACGATTATTCTCATCTTCCCAGACCAAAGTACAGCTGTGAAATTCTTCCAAACAGTGCTCAAGATGTCTGATTTCTATTTTAGTTGATATTTGGCAGAAAGGATTTTATTTTTACATTATTTAAGGGAAGTGGAAATGAGTATTTGTTCTGTCCTTTTTCCTTCTTGCTCTCCTTGCTTATCCTCCTGCTCTTTTATTTGTAGTGATTGCAATGCTTTATTACACATGGTCCTGAGAGCCATCAGGAGTTACATATCTTCTGTAGTCAGTATATTTTTCCTTATTATTTTAAGGTGTGGTAAACCCAGCTGTTGCCAACTGAACACTTGATGTCTAGTGTCTGGAATGTATAAATTAGAAGACAGCTGAAAAAAACCACTGTAGCCCAGAAAAAACACAGATTTTAACTGAAGCACAGACTTGCTTTGGGCTTCTGAGGTGAGAAGCTTCTCTACAGCTCAGCTTCCATGTTCTAAAGTGATCCCCTAGTCCATGAAAAAAAAAAAAAGTAGGAATACCTGAAGTTAAGGAATCACAGTATTATGTAGGAAGAAAAGGCTTTGCACTAGAGGAATCCTAGGTCTGAGTTGCACTGAGTTGTGAATAAGAGAAGGGGAAGACTTCACTTTTCAGCAGTAGCCCACAGTGCCATGAAATTAGTTGTAACTAAAGCCATGCTCTGAAGGCTTGGTTCCATATGATGAGGTTAGAGTTCACTCTCTAACACAGAAGGAAATGAACACCCTCTCCCAAATTAAATATTCTTCAGTCTGGTTATTGAGTTGAAGTGGTTCATGGACCATATGGCAAACACCAAGGAGGAGCTAAGGGTGGGTGAAAATCTGCAGTTGGGACATGAGAAGTTAGCAACATCTCAGCTTCTTGCCCTTGGTGAACTATTAGATCAGATCAGCTGCTCCTAGACCTGTCTAGAGGAATCAGTTTGCTCTGCAGATCATCACTTCAAGGCCCATTCTGGAAGAGAAAATACTCAACTGAACAAGATAAAATAAGCTATTTTTGCTTATGCAAGCAGGTTCTTAACAATACATTCAGTATGCCATTGAACAGACAATCTGAAATGAAAGAGCTTGGAAATGTCTAATAAACTCACTATGCAAAGATCCATGTATGGCCACAGAAAATAAAATGTTCTCAGACTACTGGAGAAATTTGGGAACAATGCTTAGTTATTCAGGAGGGGCGTGATCTTTAAAGAAGCAGGTCTGGCTCAAAACCAACACAAGTATGAAAAAAGTTTAGCCAGGGGAAAGTAAGCAAAAAGCACTGAAGAACTGAGGTAACAGAGGAACCAACACTGGGGGAACAGAGGCTCTGTTGTTTTCACAGGCAAATGTTTCAGAAGTCTATTCAGCAGATTATTCACTCAGTCTTAAAGTAATCAGCCCATGGGACATGTTTGGGGCATTTCACCCAGCCTTTCCCTTTGTCCTGAAGGAGATGACCCCTCTGACATGGTCTGAAAGACTTTCTGTGTCTTGGCACAGGCAGGCATTCCCTGACACCTCTGGTCTCACCCTGTCCTCCCACACAGAGGCACGAGCACAATTAAGTCTCCGCCTATTCCACTGCACTCCCCAGCCATGGCTGGATCGCCAGGGCAAGGACAAAGAAAGCACTGGGCAGCAGAAAGCAGAGAGTTGTCCATGTTGCCTGGAAGAGGGACAGAAATTTGAGTAGGGAGAGAAAGATGGCTGCTTCAGGGAAAGATGGGTGATACTGGCCTGGTTGGATGGGAACAGTACTGCTGTGAAGAGGAGGGGAGGGAACAAGCTCCCAGGCACAAGGAGAATGAAAGATCAGGCTACAGAAACCACCTATAACAGATATTCATACCTGTCAACTTTGGGTGTCCTGTTAATGCTGCAAGCTTTTAGCTCAAGTGAAACCAGCATTATTGCCCTGAAACATAGCACAAGTACTTGAAGTCAAAATAATTCAGATGTCAAAATGAGTATGAGGAAGAAAATGATTTAGTGGAAGGACTGCTTTGTTTTTGATGTCACTATTTCTTTCTATTTATGCACCCATACAGACACTAACAAATCAGTGAACTGGATGCACAAGCAGACACCATCACTGATTACATCTTTCCCTGAACAAAAGCAAGGAAATAGAGGAGGGAAAAAAAAAAGCAAGCAAAAGTTATTTAAAAGGCAGAACTATTTGATGAGATTTTATCTGCTTTGCAGTTTAAACAGAATTCCCAAACGATTTACAATCAGAATGTTGAGGGTTGTTGGGCATTGCAAAGGAATTTTAAATAACTCCTGTTGGCAAAGATTTTTTCTCAGAGTTGCCAAATCTCATTGCTTTATCACAAGTCTCATAATGTTGACTTGCTTATTTAAATCACAATCCAAAGAATTACTGACTAATGAGTTTCTTGCCTTTTTTTTTTCTTCTTTAAATAAATGTAAATTTCTCTGGAACACACTTATTGCAGAAGGTAACAGATAATCAGAGTAAATACCAGAGCAGTCAGAGATGTTATTGTTCATGTAGGGTAGTATTGTTCATGTAGGCCTTTCAGGCCTTTCTTTAATCAGGGGAGAAGAAAATTGCTGCTTACAGGCAGCTGCCTGCTGACAGCAGAAGGACACGGGGTCTGGGGCTCCCTGTTGTTCTGTGGCAGTGCTTGCCCTGGTTAATAAACCCTGGCCCCAGATTAGCTCTCACTCTGTACTCCCTCATCTTCCCTCCACCCTGCCCTCTCAGGGTCTTTCCACATTGCTGAAACTTTCATGAATATAAAAAATTTCCACTGGCTTCACTGCGACTCCACCCAGAAGGAGCAGCCCGTTTCACCACCCCATATAGAGCAGCTATAATTAGAAAATCTCCACAACACAGCAGTATTTTTAATTCTAACTCAATTGCTGGCAGGGCTGGGGGCAGGATTGGTGCCTATTACCTGCCCTGACCATTGTGCGTAGAGGTGTGTGATGGACACCGAGCTGCCTTCATGGACACGAAGGTGTGCACTGGCAGTGTTGCCTCCAGTCATGTATGGGACAGCCAGCCCAGGTAAGACCCTGGTCTTGGTCTGATTTAAAGCTCAGTTTTTTATTGTGCTTTCACTATCAGGCACTTAAACTTCTTTGATTGTCAGTAGAACACCAGATATATAAATGTCTAAAGGAGATGTGTTAAAAATAGGTTAGAAACTGTTGGAAAATAGTTGATAGATCGTTAAGCATGTACTGTTAGTTTGGTTATTATATTGTAAAAGAGGTTAAAAGGGTAGTTGTAAGAAATACGGTACTCAACGTACCATAATACACCTAAGAAAAGTGCACCACCCCCCGAGCGAAACGAGCCAGCCTGGACAGAGCTGTAAAGGGCCAATCAAGGGCCTTAAACCTTCATGCAAATGAAGGATCCAAAAAGAAACCAATCCAAAGGGACAAAAAACAGGATAAAATGGGGCTTTTGACCCACTGAGTGTGTGCCACTCCATCTGGGACATCTGGGACATCGCTACACCGCTGCTGAAAAGAAGACCCAGCGCTGGCGTTGCAGCATCCTCGACGGGAACGCTCCTGCTCGGCCTGTGGGGCCCCTTGCTTTAGGCCTTTCTTTTTCTTATAATAATCACTTTAGTACCGGGAGCCTGCTCCTGTTTTTATCAGATGTGTCAGGATGGAGCCTGGTGATTCTCAGTAGTGCCAAGCAATAGGACAAGAGGCAATGGCCAGAAACTGATGCACAGGAAGCTCCACCCGAACATGAGGAAGAACTCCTTTACTGTGTGGGTGACCATGTGCTAGAACAGATTGCCTAGAGAGGTTGTGGAGTCTCCCTCACTGCAGATATCAAGAACCCTCTGGATGTAATCCTGTGCAGTGTGCTCTAGGACAACCCTGCTTGAGCAGGGAGGTTGCACCAGATGACCCTCTGTGGTCCCAACCTGACCCTTTCTGTGATTTCATCCTCCATCTGATCAAAGGCACCTGAGGGATTTTTGGACACCAAGACTCTGAAAAACTGAACCCCCGAAGATGTAATTCAGCTACACACTTCACCTGCAGCCTGTTTTCCGTGCCTTCCGTCATCTGGAGGCTCTTCGTGGGAACTCCACAAACGCATTCCTGTTAGAATGGTCATTGGCAGGTGGGGGCTGACCTCTTTTTCCTGATGACTACCAATAGGACAACGAGAGGTTACAGTCAAGTCTTCAGCTGCACCAGGCAAGCTGAAGTTGAACATCAGGAAGATTTTCCTCACAGAAAGGTTGGTTAAACATTGGAATGGATTGCCCAGGAAGGTGGTGGTGTCACAATCCCTGGAGGTGATTAAGGAGAGACTGGATGTGGCCCGTAGTGTCGCAGTCTAGTTGACATGACACTGTTCAGACTCCATGATCTCAGAGGTCTTTTCCAACCTAAATGATCCTGTGATTCAAAGAGCAACAAGAGCAGATCCTCGCGCAGCGACCCGACCTCAAGACAGGGCGGTGACAGACGGGCATCTGACCTCGACGAGGCACAACTGCCCTCCTTCCCCCTCACACCCCCCCGTCCCGTGGGACGAGCCCCGCCGCTCCCCGCTGCATTCCCGCCCCCGCGGGAAGGGATCCGCCCCTCCGTCCCGCGCATGCGCGCGCGGCCTCGCGGCT
>JAYDZK010000001.1:53281303-53314173 GCA_034509185.1 Euphonia xanthogaster
GAGTGGCGGCGGGGCACCGGAGGCGGGGTGAGGGCTCCCGGCGCGGTGCGTGCGCGGAGCCGGCGGCGGGGGCGGCGGGCGGAGCGGCAGCCCCTGAGGCTGGGATGGGAGGGGCCCGGCGCGACTGGAGCGCCGGCCCGACCCGCTCGGGTTCGCGTGTTCCTGCTCTCGGGCCGTCCGCAGGCCGGCTCTGCGGGTGCGGGGCTGGTGCTGCGCCGGGGTTCGGCCCGGCCCTGCGCAACGCTTCCCGGCGCTCGTCCCAGGGGGAAAGCATCGGTGGTTTGCAGAGAGAAGGAGCAGCTTCCTTTTTCTCCCACTTGCCTTTGTCACTTGGTTGACACCTGCGTTTTCTGTGAAGTGCACACATACGCGCCGATTTTAGGCATTTTATTAGTCACCAAAAAATATGCTAAAGTCAGAAATACGTAGATGGTGTTGCATGACATCAGCTGTTCTGGTCACTGCCTGTATTAGTACTATATTCATTCCAAGTAGGCTGCAGAGCTCCTCTTCGGCGTATCTGAGATAGAAATGCTCAGATACTTAATCCAGGGTCTTGAGTCCTGGCTGGTAATCCCCGTCCAAGTTGTCAACTGTGTCGTGGAGGCGCAGCTGGCAGTGAAGTTCAGATAGTTCCTAATTATTTACCACACCTCAGGGACAGCAGGAACTTAGGAAAGCATTTTCAGAGGGGATAACCTGTGCTATCCATGTGGCTCGCTCGCTCAATGATTACCGAGAGGAGGATAAGCTATTGGCGAGTTGCTCTCCTTGTGTCTGGTTAAGCTTTATCCTCCGTCACAGATTTTATTGTGACATAGGGGTTGCTGGAGAGCATGTGTTTATGGAAAAATGAAAACAAACTTGTTCCTTATCTATATTACTAATTTTTTTGGAACGCTGGAACTAGCGTTCTACCACAGTGAAGCCACAGCAGCGCTCAGCAGCATTGAGAGAATCTTCCTATTGATCAGCAAAGTGTTGCAGCACCCCAGGGGTAGGCCTTTCTCTGTCACAGTACTGGTTTGGTGGTAGGGACAGAAATAAAGCCTCATGTCCAATCTGTAGCCTTTCTGTAGTTTTGAATCTACTTCTGTGCATTATTTGGCTGACACAGGGCAGAATTACCAGCATCCTGTGACATCACCCTTGATGGTGGTACCTGACCTACTTAAAATGGATTTGCTACTGCTCAGTGTTGGTCAGATGGAATAAAGCTTTAGTAACAGTGACAAGTTTCCTTATTTTCTAGTTGTTTATAATCATAGTAGTGTTCAGGAGTGACCAAGAGACACAGACCAAGATCAGAGCTTTACTGGGTTTTTTTGAGACATTTCTGGCTCCACTGCTGTATTACTCACACACCCCTCTGACCTGCTTACACTGGACCAAGCAAATTATCAGTACTTCCAAGGGCAGTGTCTCCACATAGACAGTTGCTCGTGCTTAGGGTTGAACTGCCATTCAGAGCCTTAGAAGCTAGATAACTTTGCTGAATTTACAGAAAATGCCTTTTTGCATCATGGTACCCAGAGGTTCTTGGTGGTTTTTCAGAACAGTGGCAGAGTATCTGGGTATCTGGAAGAGTGATCAAGAGGTCTGTTTGAGAAGCACTTCTAGCACCAGAATATTACCAGGGTTCTGTTATATTTTTTGTGTGCTTGATGCACAGCTAATTTACCATCGTGGAAATACTTGTTGTAAAAGTCGTTCCTTAACAGACTCTGTTGGTATTTGAAAGTGTAGACTTAGTTGCTCTAAATTACAAGTATATTGGGAGAAAAAAATGGAGAAAACTAGAGAAGTAAAACAGTGAAGACCCTCTTGCAACAAACCAAGTCTGAGTGCACTTCATTATGCTGTTTCTTCTCTCAGCTTCTGTTTATGTCTTTTATGGTTTAACAGGAACTTAGCACATTTCTTGAGCTCAAATACATGGGGGCTTCATGAGCTCAAATAACAAAGAAAAAAGTGTGCTTTCTTGGTTGAAAAATCCCTGTCCACACTGTACTATAAAATATAAAATACTCAGGTCCATGAATACTTTCGTAATGATACCTGTACTCTGTGTAATTTTGGGATGACTTGATGTGAGAATGCCTTAGAAAATTGTTCAAACTGAGTTCTCCTTTCAGGGAACTAATTGAAATTTTGGCGATTTCAAGAAACCAAAAGCTTCCACAACCAGGAGAGGAGAGCCAGGTAAGCTGACTCTGAATTGTGTTTCTTTGGGTAAGCATAATGCTTTGCTTCTAACTTTTTTTCCATTCTTTTGTTTGTTCTTACTTTCTGCCTTTGTCCACACCTATATTCAAGTTAATGGCCATGATGGGGCTTTGGCCCTGCTACAAAGGCATTATTGGTTCTTCTGTTTTTTATTCATTTTTTTATGCGCTTCAAAGGCTGTTTCTGTGAACAGGAAGAAATTTTGTTTTATTTTTCATTCAAACAAAATTACTCCTATGGATGCCATTTGCTCTTCTTTGTAGCATGACTGGGCGTGTGTTGTTGCTGTAGCCAAATTAAAAGTTCTACAAAACTGTTGTTCAATAGATCCTGGAACTGCTGATTCAGAGAGATGGAGAGTTTCAAGAGCTAATGAAGTTGGCAGTTGATCAGGGAAAAATCCATCATGAAATGCAGCTTTTAGAAAAGGTAGTAGAAAAGCGGGATAATGATATTCAGCAGCTGCAGAAACAGCTTAAAGAAGCAGAGCACATACTGGTAAGTTCATAATGATGTGTTTGCTTTTGAGCATCTCCTTGTAGAAAAGGTGGTTCTGGGCAAAGTGGTGTTGTGTTAGTTTGAGAAGATTTAAATATTTAAAACTTCATAAGAGCTTAGTGGTTTGGGTTTTTTCTCAGTAGTCAAACACTGTTTAGTTATCATGGTATTAAGTTGTTGTTTTTTTTTTTAATAATGCTAGTTTGCTTCTAAATCTACTTTATTTCAGTGCATTTTGAAAATGTTCACAGAAGTTTCTCTTCTAAAATGCAATTTAATTGAAGGGTTTATTCACAAAGCAGACTTTATGTATACGTTTATAAATTAAAGATCCATTGAAGGTTTGGTTTCCTTTGTGGTTTTTTATTTTTTACAACTAGGCAACAGCTGTTTATCAAGCAAAGGAAAAACTGAAATCAATTGAAAAAGCACGAAAAGGTGAGCATCCATGATTGTATATACTACGTAAATGCAATTCTAAAGAAAGCTGTTAGTGAGCTCAAATTGGGCCTTTTTAATTTTTTTAAGTTCTCCCATCACAGATTTCAGATGCTTTGTGTGTCAACAAATTTCCATTTCATTATGAAACTGTAACGATTTCCTCAGAATAAAGACAGCATTGAATTTTTTTTTTTGTGGCAAACATATTTTAATATGAAAGTGTCTCAGCAGTCTTCTTGGACTGATAATAGTATATCTGATTACCTAAGTGCCTTACCAAATTGCCTCAGGAGGTTTGCTAAGGAAAAGAAGAGAATGTTTGTGTGTATATGCACTGTATTTTGAAAGACTGAGTAGCTGGTGATACTAGATTGTAATTGTAGCATTTCCTGCCATTCAGTGGCACTTACCAAACTAAACTAACTTTTTTTTGGAGGGGGGAAGGCATCTTCTTCCAGTTGTTTTGTTGTTGTTGTTTTTTTTTTTTACAGTGTTTTCTATCATTTTGTTATGCCTCTTTCATCTAGAAAATCAAGGAATTTAATTAAGTTTCTATTAACCTAGTACAAGCACATATTTGGAAGGACTCTTCTGGGTACAGTCTATAGTTACTAAACGAACAAATAAAACTTCTTTGCTACAGAAAATTCTATAGTAAAGCAGGAGCTGAAGTTTTAGACTTTTTTTTGTGCTTGTCAAGTACACTTGTTTAAGAGATTGTTTGTGGTTTTCACGAGGTTGGAGAACCATTGATATTGAAGGTGTTTTGTACTTGTGTGTGTAAAATCAGTTCACTGCAAAGCTCTTTGCATAGATTGAGAATCTTCTAAACAGTCACTGCTTTTGAACCAGGCTCTTAATGTTTGGCAAAATCACATTTCCAGTCTTTTAGATATTGATGGCGAATATTCTGAAATAATTAAATGACACAATCTCTTGAGAATGCAGCAACATTTTTTTCCATTCTTCCAGGTGCCATTTCCTCTGAAGAAATAATTAAATATGCCCATAGGATCAGTGCTAGCAATGCTGTTTGTGCCCCTCTGACATGGGTACCAGGTAACTGTTGTGTTTATGACAGTAGATTTTTTTAATAATAAATCATGGTTAATATCTGCTCTTAAAATGTTTTTATACAGCGATAAACACCAGGGTTTATTAGAATAACATTGTTTTCAGCCGTTATATCTCATATTTAATTCTAAATATTTACTTTTATCTAAAATGGATATTCAGAATCCTGTGGACTTCACATACATCTCCAAAAGGTTATGAAACTGTCTACTTTCATTAACAGACTGGCCTCCTCTGTTCTTCCTTGTTTACCTTTTTCCCCTGAATGTTTACCCTGATTATAAGTCAAAGCCAAGTATGTGAAAGGCTTTCCTATGTGTTGGGTTGTGTTTCCTCTTGCTCTTTACAATATTCTTTCACAGAATGTTAGTAAACAGCAGAGCCAGAAGCAGAACTTTTACTATGACATGTTTCAATTTTGGGTACTACCCTCTTTGCCCAAAATGAAAATGTGTTTGATCCAATTCTGTCCTTGCTGTTTAGCTGTGAAGTAGCAGGATGAGCAAAAATATCTTTTAAACATGATGGAAGATGTTTTTTTTTTTTTTTTTTTTGAGTTGCTTTGGGTTGTTTGGGGGTTTTTTAATATGCTTTTTCTGCCAAGTTTGAGTGAACAAACAAAGTCTGAGTGAAAGACAAACTTGGATTTTAATAAAACAGGTGTGATGCTCATTACTCATCCAAGCAACCAGAGTATGGGGTTTTTTTGGTCATTAAACTAGGCTCTGAAGCTAAAGCTAATGTCTGCAAGACAATTGTTAAATATTTCAAAGCATTCTTTTCCCTTTTTTCTTAAAGGGGACCCACGTAGGCCATATCCTACAGATCTGGAAATGAGAAGTGGCCTCTTGGGTCAGATGAACAACCCACCCACCAATGGAGTCAATGGACACTTACCAGGGGATGCACTTGCAGCAGGTAGACTTCCAGGTAAGTGAAACTCCGTTTTGTTGTGTTTTTCTTTATTGCTTATAGATTCACAGCAGTTACACATTTCCCTTAGCAAAGGCAAATCAGAGGTGAAGCAATGAAAATTGTGGTTAATGTTGTTCCCTAGCAGTGAATACCTAGTAAAGAAAGGTAATTAGAAATTGCATATTTTTTGTGTATGTTTTAGTAGAGCCCGTTCTGGCTTGCTCCTTTGCCTTAGAGGATGCAGACTTGATCCATTTACTTTTGAGTGCTGTCTCTATAAGAACTGAAAGGAATTTTCAGGAATTTTCGGAATTTTCCTTAAGAAGCTGGAAAATGTGGGATTTAAACTCCTCCAGGAAAATTCTTAATTGAGTCTTGGGCTCCTCTGTCAAGTTAAACACTCACATAACTAGACTGTCAAGGTAAGAGGGAAACATTGATTTACAAGGAAGTTGAAGCTGCCTGAGCATTTTGCGTAGGGATGCTGAATCTGTTGGTGTGGAGGCGTGTCCTGAGAATGCTAATTATGGGATCTAGTCCTTTTGGAGACTCCTGCAGAGATTTCCAGTTACTGAGTCCTTAGTGAATGTGCAGACCAGTTTCTGGACTGCTCGGTAGCCTCCAAACTTCGAGGCTGCTTAGCACACACATTCAGCCTGGTTTAATAGCAGACTGGTTCTAGCATTGAAGCATGGCTGCACAATGTAAAACACTAGCTTCCATTCTGAGCTGCTTTTCAGGCATATTTGGATAAAGCCTTTTTCTCTGAATTTTTATGGTCTGCCTGAATTTTTTTTAATCTAATATTTTAATCTATTTTTGCATACTGAGAGACTTTGATAATTTTCATTACTCACAGTAGTTGTGAATGCTAAATCAGTTCAAACTGTGCTTTGAAGATGAAAAGCTCTGTATTGAGTATATGAGTTATCAAGAGCCACTTACATAAATGGGCCTCTCTGGCAGAGCAGACTTTTACAATTACAGAATTACTCCATCATGAGATGCTTTCCAGCTCTTACTGGAGGGTTTAATCTGTCCAAAATTTAGAAAGTATTTCAAGATTTGTTTTGATTTTAAATTGAAGTTCTGGTTGAGCTGTCATGTTGGATTTGTCAATATACAAAACTGAAAGTTTTCTTGATGATGCCTCTTTTTTTCCAGATGTGCTTGCCCCTCAGTATCCTTGGCAGTCAAGTGATATGTCAATGAATATGCTACCACCTAATCATAGTAATGACTTCATGCTGGAGCCTCCAGGACACAATAAAGAGAATGAAGATGATGTAGAAGTTATGTCAACAGACTCCTCAAGCAGCAGCAGTGACTCAGACTAGGTACAAGGGGGACAGTATCCCTAGTAGACCTTTCCTGTGGTGAAGGTAGGTTAGATGCTGTTTGTCACAAACTGCAACATCCTTTTGTTACACCAGCAGCCCTGTGTAGGGAGAAGATAACAGCTGGCTCAGAAATAGGATAGCTAATTTAAAACCATGGACTACAGACTTGTTTTTTTTCCTGTTAGATGTTCTGGGAGCTGGGAGAAATGTCTGGGAGCTGTCTGCTGGCGGAGAGATGTCAGATTTTCAGTGATTGTGTAAATGTATGTTTGCAACAGATGTGTAAATATATATTTATATATATGTATTTACTATACATTAGAAGGCATAAGTTCCTGGGAAAAAATGTGTAAGGGGAATCCCCTTGTATGTTTGTTAGTAACTTTACTCTTTTGATGATAGCCTTTTCTATGCCACAGAAATGAAACATGAAGTTTGTAATGTATCTTTTTTTTGTTACTGCCTAAATCTGTGTTCTTGATCATCTGTGTATCAAGGACAAAAATATGGCAATAAGTGTAATAAAAGAGTTTGTAATTATTGTAATATATAATGAATGATTTGTCATAAATAAATTCAGCTTTGATCTAACTTCAGTTTTCCAGACTTGAATCTTAGATGAGTTGCCACGTAACTTCAATACACAGCACATTTTATCCCAGTATGTGGTTGAATTCTGATTGAGTTTCAGAAGTTTGTACTCCATTTTCCCCTATGCAAAATGCCCAGTCAGCATTAGAAGCAGCTGAGGAGGAGTCAGAGTGGAAAGCCTGTCCTTCCTTTTCAGGTGAGCCTTTCCAGGTACACACAAATCTGGGCAGACCCTGAAGCAGCGAGTGTCCACCCACAAGGCTGCCCCAAATACTTGGTTAAGTGTCCTGGGACCCTGGAGGTGACACACTTTGGGGCATGCTGCAGGTTTAGCTCCTTTCAGATCAAAGTGCTCAAGGATTTTTTTGTTCTTGTCATCTATAATTTTTTCAGTTCTTTGAACCTGCTAATTTGTTTACTTTCGCAACTACATTTCCTGCATCAGCTACAATGTTATTTTGTCTTTCCAAAGGCACTTCCCTTGGCTTTCCTTTCTTTGTTCTGTTTTGCTTAAGGAGTCATTTTATGACAGCTGCTTTTCTCTTATGTAACCTTCTGATAGAATATCAAAACTCATGTGACCTGTTGCTCCTGGCAGTTAAAGGTTTCTGTCCTGCAGCACAGCTTCCTGCAGCATAGATCACAATTCTCTTCCCTTTTCCATTTTGTAGATTCCTCACAGGAAGTATCTAATGAATCAGGTAATTCCTCCTTTGTTCAAGTAATCTTTCAAACATTACTGCCAGTAATGCTGCCACCTGTGACCAACCTGTACAAGTCCCATAAGGATGTAGAAAGAAGGACTTCAGTCACATCCAATCACATAATATGGGGCAGTTGGTTTTGTTTTCAGAGAAATGGGGAATTTGGTTTTGTCTCAGCTGTTCCTTTTAGAAGTATTTTCAGATTTATTAAACTGTCGTCACTTTCACAGCTTAAAGTTATTCATATACATACATATTGTAACCTTTATTCAGCATCATGTTTTCCTCTTGGGTGCTTATGTCCAATGTCTTTCCTCTTTAATTAATCCAAATACATGTGCCCTGTCTCAGTCATTCTAGTTAACCTTGCCCACCCCTTTTCTAGCTCACATTAGTTTTTGTCTTAAAACATGTGTGATCAGAATCATACACAATATTACAAAATGGAGATTCTTAATGCTTTGTATAATGGGATTGGTATTTTCTTTCTAAATGCCCCTCTCTTAACACACCACTGACACAGTTCACCATCCTCTTTTATCTTCTAACTTACAAGGACATTCTTGAAACAAAATACAAACATATGTAATTAAAACTCATGGGAAGTGTAGTGTTACAGTCCACTCAAAACTCTTCTATGGCTGTATCTATGTAATTTACCAACTGAAATATTGTGGAGGTGGGTGGTTGTTTTCAGACATAAGAGGGAACTGAAGCAATGACCACTTCTTTTTCTGGCTTGTTAGTTACTCTGCTATGGGATTAAATGGAACCAATGTATTACATCTAATAAATAGGTAAGGCAACAGCTCTGCCCACTGTTCACATAGCATAAAATCAAACTCGGTATTAGATGCATCTTAATCAGTTTCATTGCATCACTGCTCCAAACTATGTACAGTTCAGGAGTATGCTTCTCAGTGCTGCCTAACTGTAATGGCATTTTAGGTGAATTCTGTCAGTTACAAGCACTTTAGTGAACCATGATATAGTAACTGAGTGTTCTGATATTCAGTACATAATAGATTTTCCTATTTAGCAAAAGTACCAAAAATCAAAGTAAAGACTTAGTTGAAAGGACTGAGTCTTGGCAGCTAAAATCGACTGAGAACCATATTTTCTGCAGGGGTGGGAAATATAAATGTGAGATACATACAAACAAAGTTATTTAAGTTGAGGATTGCTGACAGCTGGTTGCAGTAATGCACTGTAGTCTTTTAATCTGTCCATTTTGAAAAGATACAGAAATGCTGACATATGGAGATACTGTTTCTGTCCTCATTTCAGTGTCTACTTCTGTATTTACAAGAAATAGAATGTATATAACCATTAACAAAATATGCCAAGGAAGTATTTATTGCATGATAGACCATTTTACACTGGTCCCTGTTCTCTCATCAGGACCTGAATGTTTTCTAAAATTTAAAATTGTACTAAATAATTTAATTTTTTTCTTCATTATTCTTTGTGACAGATGGGCAGGACATCTGTCAACTCTTCCTACAGCTTCTTTCTTGACAGCTGAATGGAATAATTTTCAGTGTACATAAGGTTGCTTGCAGGAAGCAAATCTCCACTTTTGAATAGAAAAATAAGCTTTTTACAAAGTTACAGTAGCAAAGGAATTTTTCGTGAAATTTCCCATTTCAAGACTGCTGTGTAACATTATTTCTTTCTTCACTTCAGAGAACGGGTGTCTGTCCTAAGGGAAGTTGCACATAATTAATACTTCAAACTCTAAGCAGGAGGATTGCCAGGGGCAGTAGCATCCTTATGCCTCATCACCCTGTCTGTTTCTCAGCAAGAAGAGCCATCTCCATTTAAAAAAATGTATTGTCAAAGTAAGAAAGAGCTTTAAATCCCTCAAGCTGATTTCTTTTAAGAACTGAGAAGTCAATTCATAATTTCAGGCGATTTTAATCTCTCAGTATTGTGCCTGTATTTTATTCAAAAGAAATTAAAGAAATCTTATGTTTTTGTACAATGAGTATACCTAAAGGAAATAGACAAGAGATGTGCTATAAAAGAACCCTGGCAAGAAAAAAAATGAGCCAACTAGGCATTTATATCTTAAAATTAATTGCTGATGTCTTAGTGACAACAGCTGGAAAAGAATCAAAATTAGTTACAGATTCTAGGAAAATTAAAACTATTAACTCCTTGGTTTTATATGTACTGTTGGGTACTGTAATTTCATTCACTAACAACTTAGTCATTTAATCAGTCAAACTGAAAATTCACAATTTTACCAAATCTCAATAGTCAGCCATACAGAACTACACCCATGTGTGCAGTTTAATACTGACAACTCTTTTTAGCTACTAAGTAGGATTTTTGCCATGGAGCTACACTTATAAATGAGATTTGCATCAGCCTAGTAGAGTAGGCACCTCTCCATTCCAAGAGTTCAGTAACAAATTCAGATCAGTTGCAGAGATCTGAGACATTTCTGCAGATAAATTCAATGTAACTGAGACTCTAAACAGAATCTGTTATGAAAACAACTGGCAAGGAAGGTCAGGGAATTGTCATTCCCTGCAATAAGTCATGACAATCTTTTCAAGAGTATTTATAAGACTCTCTTGATTTTCAAGTGTATACTGCTGTCTGTAGGGAAAAAAGGCATTGTCTATTAAGTGTAACTTTTGTTCATGACAGTAGCTTCCTAACTGAAGCTAAGAGACAAGGCTAAGTTTTGAAATTGGTCCAATAATTACAGGAAAGCAGGTTTAAATGAGTAAGTTTTGCTGAAACTGTTTGGAAGTGAGCAAGCTTCCCTGGCCAGTGCTGATTTCCAAATGGCTGGTCATCAATATAAAGACTTTACTAGATAAAACACTTAGTTTTCTGTAAAATAAAAAGTTAATAATTAACTACTAAACCTAGAAATGGGTCTGGAATGAGAGACAACTGTCATGTGAAATACAGGAAAAGCACTGAAACAGTCGGCATGTTCTTGTTTGGGAAAGAATATTTTCCCATGGGCAGGGTGAGCACTTCATATCTTTTTTTTTTCTACACCAAAAAAGCAAGTCTGTCCTTTAGTTTGTTACATAACATACAATTTGTTTTTACTCTAATTGGTGACTTCCCGTGTACCCCTTTAGATGATCGAGCTCTTCTGTAAAGGGATTGTAACCTTGCTCTCTTAAACAGCGTAAGGCCCAGAACAGTTGATCTGCTGGAGGAAATTCATCCCATTTGACCCATTCCCAGCCTGTAGGAAAAAAAGAAAAAGAAAAATCAGAACAAAGAGTTAAGACAGGACTCAAGGAAACAGCATGAAGCTGTGGCAGGAGAGGTTTAGGCAGGATGTTAGGAGAATGTGGTGGGGCACTGGAATAGGCTCCATAGTGCAGCCTGACAAGCTCAAGGGGTCTTTGGACAACTCGGGCCCAAAGTGGGATTGCTGAGGCTGCCCCGTGCAGGGCCAGGAATGGGATTTAATGATACTTGGGGGTCCCTTCCAACTCAGGATATTCTTTTTTTCCGTGATACGACAATTCTTCCTCTACAAGTTTAGATGGATCATACAGGAACTTCCAATACACAGTCAGGTTCTCTGTTGTGTATAGAGTCATTTTGCCTGAGCAGCTTTTTTGTTTCCCAGAGAAGCTGTGGATGCCGCATCCCTGGGAGTGTTCAAGGCCAGGCTGGATGAATCTCGGAGCCACCTGACCTAGTGGGAGGTGTTCCGGCCCGCGGCACGGCGCTTGGAACTAGATGATTACTCACGCTCGTTCTTGTCGGGCTCCTGGTTGCGCGGCTCGGCGCCCGGCTCGGCCTCGCCCTTCATGAGCACGGTGACATAGTGGTAGCGCCGGGACGCGCACACCGCGTTCACGGCCGACGCGAACCGCACGTGGCGCAGCGGCAGCGCCGCCTCCTCCAGCGTCTCCCGCGCCGCGCACTCCGCCAGGCTCTCCCTGCGGGCGGGCAGGCAAGGGAAGGCAAGGCACGGCACAGCACGGCCGCCTCAGGGCACGGCGGGGCAAGGGGAGGGCAGGGAGGGGAGGGAGGGAAGGCGCGGGGCTCCTACCCGAACTCCAGGTGGCCTCCGGGGAGCTGGTAGGTGCCGGCGCCCAGCGCGCCTTTCCGCTTGCCCAGGAGGACGCAGCCGGGATGCGCGGCGCTGGTGACCACCACGCCCACGCCGACCCCGGGCCGCCGGGGCTGAGCCGCCTCCTCGGCCATGGCAGCCCCGGGCGCTCGGCGGGCGGGGGCGGATCCGCCAATGGGGGTTCGGGATCCCGGGTTTTGGCAGGCCTTGGCCGGGGGTGTGTCCGGAGCGCACGAGATACGCGTGGTGCTGACGTCCCTGGTGAGGAAGGTGGCGAGGTTCCAAGGCTGGCTCGAGAGGGAGAGGTGCCCTGTCCTGCCTGGGGTCCTTGCCTCTCAACGCGCAGGGACTTGTGTGCTCATCGGGAATAGAAAAGGAGTTTGTGCAAACGAGGGGCAGCTGAAAACAAGCAAGATACGACTCGGTTTTTGAAGGTCAGGGAGCCAGTCGGTCTCGATTGCAGATTTGTTCAGAATTTAAAAAGTGGCCCTTCTTTGGTTAGCCACCTGTTTCTGGTCTGTGAAGAATCTGACTCTGAAGTGTCACGTTGGAATTATTTAAAAAGGAAGCTACAAACTTAGGTGAACAGAGCTCCACAGGCAGAATTACAGTTCCCAACTGATAAAAAAGAAATAAAAGTTTCTGCTGGCAAATACTTACCTTCAATCTCACATTTTTAAAACTTACAGAGATATGTAGAATACAAGATACAAGGTTTCATTTTCTTTATAAACAACAGTAAAGTTTGTCAGATTTTCCCCTTCTTCAGCCTATTGATCACAACAGAGAAAGAAGTTTTTTTATTTGCAGACCTTTCAAATTGGTTTTGGGTTTTTGTTTGTTTGGTTTTGGGGATTTTTTTTGGTAAGACTTTAAAATATCTGTGTACAGATATTTTTATTTGCATATGAGAGTCGCAGGGCCAAACTGGCTGAAGCTTAATCACATTTTCTGGGATCAGTTTTCTGGGGTTTAACTGCTCAAAGTGGCTCAATGCAGCATCAGATGTGTCCCAGTGTTGACATAAAAAGGGCATGTCAGGAGCAAATGGCTGGGTATGCTAGAAGCAAGGCTGCCCTTTGGCAGTATTTGGCCCTGCTGCTTAACTGTGATGTCAGCCCATACCCTGTAGTAATCACATATCCTCTGAACAGAGAGAGACATAGCTCTCCCAGGATTTTCCTGGGGAGCTGTGAGAAGCTCCGAGAAAGCTCAGAAAAAGAATTAAAACAATTATTATCTCAATCTCTGTACCTGGCAGGCAATCTCTGTTTCTCAAAGATGTTTTCAAGAAGGAGTTTTCCCTTCTTGATCAATAGGTGAGAGAAGATTCCTAAAGGCCAATCAGGTGTTAGGTCCACCATTGTTTCTATAAGAACCGTGGATTTCTAATAATAAAGTGCCTTTTCATGCCTTCTGATGATGGAGTCTCTGTATCACCTTTGGCTCTCCCCAATACCCCTTCAGTGATAACTGGTGACCCCTTCGGTGATAATACCCTGAATTACTGACATTGCTAAATAATAGCAATAATAATAAAAAATAATCTTGGGCAAATTGCCAAGCTAACAAGACTTACTGTAAACCAAGCTCATTCCTTTGTATCTGTCTCCCCAGTACAGCTGAGTATCCTAAGTATCCTAATCCATGAGGCTATCCATTAGGAGTACCCTAATCTCCAGATGAAACACCAGACATATCAGTTATATCACTTCTGTATTTACATTTTAAGACAAAGATCTTACAAAAGCCATATCAAAGATTCCTCCTCACCCACGAAGCTCATTTTGGTCCAATACATTAAAACACCACAAATTTTTTTACCTGAACAGTGAAAACATTCTATGTACACCATTTTCCTGTACCTTTTACCAAACAGCATTTAGTAGCAAGTCTTGAGGGTGACCCACTGTCATTCTACTGATTTATTTTTAAATGCAAAAAAAAAGTCCATGTGGTCATTATGTTTGTTTACTATATTAGGAGGATAGAATTAACTGAAAATGTTATATGAAGATGATTATGTAAAGTATAAAAAGTAAGTTTTTACAAACAATATATTTTTATTTGTCAGTACGCTATTTCCCTTCCTCTCTACCATCTCCTTGATCACAACAAAGATGTGAAGTATTACCCTTTTGCAAAGCTTTAAAATGGCAAAGTTTATGTTAAGGTTTGAAATCTCATTGTATACAGATGTTTAGACTTGTTTCAATTTTTTCACCTTACATTTGTGATCATTGATATAAAGAATACTGTATGAAAAGAAGCATTTTGTTGACTAAATCTGTTCTAATTGGTTTCATTCTAGGATTTATTTAGGACATAATTATGCAGCCAGGTATTGCAGATCATGAAGTAAATATAGGCTGGTTTTCTGAGTCTGATGGTGAACAGACATCCACTGAAAAAAGATATGGGAATAAACCAAGAATGAGAAAGTAGCAAAATCGTCTGCCACAATTTGAAAAGCTTGCAAGATTATGATTTATATATACTTGTGAATTTGTTTATAAATATTTTATCTGATAAAGTACTTCTGTGAGCCAAAACAGTATATTTAAACCAGCATGTGTCCAGCAGCTACTGGAAAAGAGGCAAATATTTCCAGGCCCAATCCCTCGTTCTCTATGCAAACGCTTTTATTGATTGAAGTGTTATTGAATGAACTGTATGTCTGAGCTGATCTGGATCAAAAAAAAAAACTATTTTTTTTTTCATTCATTTGTTTTCTACCATGCTGTGGGTGGCACAGGGAGGGGACAGGACAGAGTTCAATCAGATTAAACACAGCACAAAGCTAAACCTGACTCAGCAAACTGGGAGAGAGATTACATTTTTAGTAGGATGTGATCCCTGACGCAATTTACAGCTCAGGTACATAAGTGAGGGAGGCAGTGAGTCAGAGCAGCTGGGAACAAGTATGGTAGGACTAACCATATTAGAAACAGGACAGATTTATGTCAGGTTAAAATGACTACACAGCTGTTCCCTAAGAAGAGCACACATAGGGAAAGCAGGTTAGAAAAGCACACTGTGTACAACAGCTTATTGAAAAGCAGCTACACGAGCAAAAAACATCCATCTTTCTGAGAATTTCATACACATGGCTCCCTGGCTGTGGAATTTACTATATATTTGCATTTTCTTACAAGAAGTATGAACTGGGAGATGTAAGGATTATATTTAAATATCTTACATTGCAAAGCTGGCATTCAGAAGCTGGGTGGAATGTGACAGCAGTTCATGACACCAAAGTCCTGCCAGCACCCTGGCTGAAACTTGAACTTGAAAGATTTTCTTCTCTTGCATTCAAGCAGCTGGTTGTTATCCCGAACCCTGATACTGAAAATGTAACATTGTTAACTGTTTCCTCACTTTTATTTTAGCAGAATTATTTCCATGACACCACATGTTTCCATTAAATTGCTATCTTTCACCATAAATTATTGTTTGCTGTGATATTTTGGCTTCATAAACATTATTAGTGAAAATTAGGCAAAGTGTGATATGTAGTTTTTATGTTGAAACGTAAATAACTTCTGATCACATTTACATATGGAGAGAATAATGGTGTGTGCAAGAGCAATAGGACAAATTAGAGCTGTACTACAGGTTTGCTGTCTTCATTGCTTGTTAATTATTTCTCTTCTGTGTCCAGACAGGACTGAGTCATTGGAATGAGTGAAGGTGCTGAGACAATTCTGTTTTATTTGTAGGTTTGTCATTAACACTTTAAGTGACCTTGGGCAACTCATAGGCGAGTGAAGATGGACTGTGCTTCAATGAAATTTCTGTGTGTACTCAATCCCAGGGGACCCTGAATCAGAAGAATATAAAAGTGTCTGTTCCTTATCCATCTAGGATAGTACCTGGAGGTCCAGAATGGATGTCTTGGATACAGTAGGCAAGAAATCATGACAGGGTTTTTGACTACTATTCTACAGCCATCTGTAGCTCAGTGACTTCTTAAGGCAGAGGTGGCTTCTGTGTATTTACTAACCCTCTTCTTGTTTCTCTTCTTTAACCTACCAAGACTCCTCTTGAGCCCATGTAAATTTTCATCATTTGCAGCATCTGTGGCAAGGTGCTCCACAGTTTAGCTATGTGAAAGATCATTTTTTGCAAACCAAATCCTTTTGCTTTCATTGAGCCTTTCATCTACCAGCCTTCACTGGTTGGGAAGAGATGGTGCATTAGTGATTCTACTAGTGATTCTGTATTCTACAGAATACAGTTCATACTGTATTCTGTAGAAAACTTGCACCTATCCAGACCCGAGAGTGCACACCTCAAATGCCTGTTTGCTAGGACAGATGTCAGAATCCTTGCAGGAGATACACGGAAGCACCTTCAGGGAAGGAGCCTGGATTGTCTTTTCTGTATGACTGGGAGAAGAGATGAAATAACCTGTTAATATTGCAAATGGGTGCAGTTTCATGTTGTTAGATATGCCTGAGGGTCCCCTTAGCAACCTGTGATTTGTCCAGAGACAACCATGATGGTACTCCTGCAGACAAGCGGTGCAGAGAGAATCCACTGTCTGTAAGACATGCAATGTAAGGCAGTGTAGACACCACTGAAGGATTATTCTCACTCTGCTTCAAAGGCAGTTTTTTTTGCTCTGACCATGGCTGATTCATCAGCTAAACCTGTTTACTCACCTACCATACCAAAAAAGTGGGCTCTTCCTTCCTCTCTTGAACTAAAAGTGTTCTGGAAAGCTCAGGGTGATTTTCTCCACAGGTACTGGGATGCTTTTTAAACCCCTGATAAATTTCATCTTGGAAATTTCCTACCCTCTGAACTTATGGCCTTGGCAGAGGCTTTCACTTTCTGACTCATGATGTTCTTGGCAAGACCATCTCTCCTGATGTTTTTCAACTACAAAGTATCAACCAGTGGAACTTACAAGCTCTGGGAAATAAATCAGATTGTACCATTGCCACTACATGAATGTGATAATTTATAATAAAGCAAATTCATGTCTATTCATAACAACTGAGCCTTCCAGGCTGCTATATTTGGCCTCAAACAGGATGCTTTGTCCTGCTTTTCCATTAAAACTTCTCAACTCCTATCTCATTTGTAATGCACCTTTTCCCTGCTTCTTTATAGTTTTAAATACAGCTTTTCAGAGAGGGCCTTGATCCCATTTCTGGAGATTTAGCAAAACCTCTGAATATCTGCTGGAATCCTACAGTGCATTCCTTGTGCAGGCTCTTCAATTGTAGGTCAGATACTGAACGAGGTTGAGCCTATAGACACCTGAGTTTATATTGGACTCACTAGGAATCTGTCTGGTTGTAGCCAAGAGTGTTATCTTTTCTTGTGTGTCTAACAAAATAAAGAAAAGGTGCATGTGTCATTTCCAAGAACTATTGTTTTTAAGATTTTGAGCTGGGTATGAACCACCTTGTGCTGAAAGTCAGAGTCAGGTGGTGGCACTGGTGATCAGACAGAAATCTGGGCATGTTTACAGTCCACCCCAGTTAGACAGAGTTTCATAGCCAAGAGGAGATCAGACAATAAAACATTCAGATAATTAAAGTTCTCCATACAGCTGTGTATCAGACTCCAGATAACATCAGCAGCTGCCTCAGTCTTTCTACAAGCCCTTCAATATTGTCAGCCACGTGACATTTCTTCTTTTGACGTATAAGGTAAAAACCGTCTTCATTTTGAAACAGGAAGGATAAGTCACTCCTAGTGAGAAGAAGATACAGTAGTAGTTGTAATCTGTCTTACAGCCATTTGCTAAGGCAAGAATTAATTATAAGCCCAAAGAGAGTTGTCCAATTTCCTTCCAGTAGCAAGCCACTGAGTCAGGATATAAGTCTTGTTTCCTGACCTGCAGCCAGCACTTGTCTCTGAACAGTAGCTTTGGGCTTTTAAGGTTAAAGTTTGAAGTTTTGCCAAGATCCATTACATCGTCTTGTAAACGTTGTTGCAAATCATTTCCAGAGTGGAGGTGGTTTTGGAGAGTCTGCTGGAGTTAGGAGATTTCTTTGTATGTGGAAATGGCACCCATGTACTGTCCTGTGCAGTACAGAACTGCAGCAGGTCCTGTGACTGTGTGTACAGAGGGCAGAAAGAGCACAGATTTCAAGTGCTTTTTCTTCCCTTCCCCTTGGCCAGAAGAAATATTTTATCAGCTGTGGTGGGAATCTTGGATGGTCTATCAAAATTGTGCAGCTGCTTAGAGGTTCAGTGACACATACTCCTACTCTGTGTGTCTGCACACAGAGGTGCAGAGCGAAGCACTCTGCAGAGCTCACTGCAGTGCTAACACATGACAATAACTCCAGGCCAGCAGAGGACCAGGAGCAAAAGAACTGAACCAGAATGACTCCATCTTTTGCAATACTCACCCAAGGAGAAGTTATGAAAATGCATTTTCAGTTTCAGAATAAAAAGAGGCAACTCATACAGTTATCTATTGGATAATTCTAGTTACAAAATTCAAGAAGAATCACAGCTCTGACACGGCTTTCTTTCACATCAGATCTTCCTTTGATGTTCACAATGAATGGAAGTAACTGCAATTTTCCTTATTATGGGTAGAGGACATTCTTGTTCCAATTTCCCAGGCCAATGCTTTTTTCCTAATTACCAGTTTGTTTTAAAGGAAAAAGCTTTGCCTGCTGGTGAGTCACAACATCTGGTCACTCGTTTCTGCAGGGACGCCTGTCCCCTGCTTCAGCTCCTTAGTGACCTGAGTCGAGGCCATCAAAGTAGAAGTACAGACACTGAATTGCAGAGGGGGAGGCACAGTATGGTGCTCTGTGAGGCAGAAACGAGGGCTGTGGCGTGGGGAAGGGGCTGCAAAATATCTAGAAATCCTAGAACCACTGAATGGTTTGGGTTGGAAAGGACCTTAAAGATTATCTAATTCCAACCCACCTGACCAGGTTGCTCAAAGCCCCATCCAGCCTAGCCCGGAACACTTTCAGGGATGGGGCATCCACAGCTTCTCTGAAAAACCTGTTCCACTGCCTCCCACCCTCACAACAGAGAATTCCTTCCTTACATCTAATCTGAACCTGCCCTCTTTCACTTTAAAAACATTCCGCCTTGTCTTAAGCAAGAATGGTTGTCTTAAGCAAGAATAGTTGTGTTTACATTGCTGCACGGAAACACCCTGAAATACGGAACCAAAAAAAGTAATCCTCTGGAGTGAAAACACTGGAAGTTCTTTCATTGGGAAAGCTGAACAGGGAGGGAGCGTGGGCGTGGCATGAGGGAGCTTTGCTTCCTTCCTTCCTTTTAACACAGGCGGTGCCAACCGAGGCCGACATGGTCGAAGGTTGTGGGTGGATTACAACCCATTAAGGATCCTTGCGAAGCAAGAATAGCCTTTATTAAAACGAAAACGGTGGAAAGAACGACAGGCCGGGAAAGCCCCTCACGGCCGCTCCTCCCCGGCGCCGGGCGGGCGTCACTGCGGGGGCGGGGCCGCGCGAGGCGCTTCCTGACCCCGCCCCGGCCCGCGCGCGGCGCGTGCGCGCTGCCGGGGGCACCCGAGGGCGAAGGGGCTCGGCCATGGCGGCCTCCATGATCTGCAGCCGGGTGGCGGCCGGGCTGAGGGGCAGCGGCCTCCGCGCCTCGCTGGGTTCCACCGCGGGGAAGGTAGCGGCCGCTCGGGAGCGGGGGTGGGCTGGGACGGGGCTGAAGCGGGGTCGGGCCGGCTGGGGTCGCGGTCGAGGTCGCTCCCTGCGGAGCGCCAGCGAGAGGAGCGTCCGTCTCGGGGCGCTCCCGCCGCCCTGCTGCCCTGCCCTACCGTGCCCTGCGGCGGGGCTGGCAGCCCGGCGCTCACCTTTGGTGTGCGGCCCCCCGCAGCCGCTGTTCTTGCTTGTGGCAAGTCTTCCCTGCGTGGTTCCTTTTCCCTTCCTTTTCAGCGCCCCCGTCCCCTATCTTGGTGGAAACCCCCGTGTTTCCATCTCCGCCGTCACCTTGCTCCTAGGAGGGGTCGGGCTGTGCCAGTTTAAACTCTGCTCGCAGCTCGCCAGCCTCTGCTCTTGGTTCCCGTGGATGCCATTCGGGGGTGCGGGCTGGTTTTTGGCTGCAGCACCCGTGGGAAGCGGTGACACGGAGGAGCTCGGGAGGCTGCAGTGTGACACGGTGTGTGACGCTCGCTGCCGCTTTCTCCTCCTGCCACTGCGGAAGGTCGCCCTGAGTGCCCCTCTCGGGTTACACGCAGCCTCCCGGGGCCGGCGGGTCGCTCAGCGCCTCTCCCTTGGGGTCGTGCCAAGGAGAGGACATCCTGCCTGGAGAAGGAACCCTCTGGAGGCTGCTTAGGCCCTGTCGATTCGCTACGTTGGAATGCTGTAGTAAAGCTCATGTGTCGCTTGCTTGTTTTTTTTATTTGAAGTGAAATGAAGCCTTAAAAGTCTAGCTTGTTAGAAACTTCCTAGTTCAGGCGGATTTTTACGGTGTTTGTGCCAGTGGTGCATACTAAAAAAATGAAAATAAAAGCAAAAGTTTGTTTTGTATGTAAGTTTCGTTTGTAATCTTTTTACCTTGAGTCTTTTGGTGATCGTCCGTGTTCATGGATTAGCTGAATTCAGTAGGTTTCTTGCTTTGTGTATAAAATTAAGGTCTCATTTGCATATAGTGAAATACAAAAAATGCAGCAAACGTTTTTTTGCATTTGTTGTTGTTGATCTTTATGTTACAGTCCTTGTCAGTGCTAGTAGTTTCACCATCTCTTTCCCCCTGCCCAGTAAAACTTCACAAAATCAAATTCCAGACCTGATATGAATGACTAATGTGGAAGGGAAGGATTAAATGTTAAGGTGTTTGCACTGGAGCACTAAAGTATACTTGTTTAATATGTAGACTCGTTTTTTAACCTAAACAAAGGGGTAGTCTTTCACAGCAGTCATATTCTTAGTTTTGTTTTCTTTTTTTTTCTTTTTATTCTCTTCCTTCAGGTGCTTGTCGGAAGTCCAGGAATACTCAACAATCATGGGTTTCAAGTGCAACAACAGCAACAGAGGAGGCTATCACTCCATGAATACTTGAGCATGGGACTGTTGAAGGAGGCTGGCATTTCTGTTCCACATGGAGTGGTTGCCAATACGCCAGATGAAGCTTACAAAATAGCAAAAGAAATAGGTATAATATTAAAGAGAACATATACTATTAGGCATGGGATTGATACAAGGTGTACCTAATTTTTCTTTCTTTGAAAGATGTTGCTTGGAGTTCTGGATATACCTTGTCTTTAAGAGAGCCTTCCCTGTGAAGCAACCTTCTTGTTAAGAAGGAATAGGTCAGGTATAAATTCCATTGGCTTAGACTAATATAACTACTTAAACTTCTTTGACATGAGCAATAGACTCTACTTTGTACAAATCCTGATTTCTTTCTACTTTCAGCAAGGTTAGAGGAAGTCTTGTGGGAAGAGTTTCAGTAGTGGTGACAAGATCTCATACAGAACAGAAGATGCAAACCGTACTTCTCTTTAGGCTACAAAAAAAGAGTAAAATCCTATTCCTTTGTGAGTGTGCTTTTCTGGCAGAATGCAGCTACTTCACACAGGAGGGGAGGACTCTGATGGCTTGTAGTTGTATGCTAAATTCCTGTCTTGTTGATGAAAAAATATCCAGTCTCATTTGCTGGGTGCTTAAATACTTAATTTAGAATTGAGCTTTAATTTTGGACTTGACTTTGCCTGTTAATTTGCCACTTTAACTACAATGTGTCCTCATAAAATCTTGTGTAATTTGGATTTAGTTTGGAAGCCAGCTTCTATTGTGTCAGACATTAGAAGGTAGGGTTTTTTTTGGTTGATTGATTTGTTTGTTTGAGGGGTTTTCTTAATTTAAAGTTTGGAATTTTTTTTTCCTCCCTGGAAAAACATTAGGGTTGTCACAAAGTTTTAGTGAAGGACATTGGTTGTCATATTCCTTTCTCCTATGCAAATGTTCAAATCTCTATTCACTTCCAAAGGGATACATTCATAGTGATTCCTGAGGTTATAGATTTTGTTGGATTCATTTCAGTTTGGACTACACACCAATATGGAGATATAGTGTGAGAAATGAGATCTGGAAACACCAATAATTTTTCTTCTAGAGTGAGTTATGCTGTTTTGTAATGTAGAAAATAATTGAAAAGCTGCTTTTCCTTCAGGCATGATGTCCCAGAAATTCAGGTATTGTCAGATACCTTCTTTGTCTTGTTTCCATTAGAGAGTTAGTGATACAAAATTATAATAATTTCATTAATATGAAAGGAAGTTGCTGAAATACTTCTGAGAATGGTTTATACTTTGGAACCTTACCTTCTGTTAAGGGTGAGTTTATAGCAGGATCAAAACTTCCCAAATCAGGCATACCTCTTTTCTCTACTTTAATGTTTGCACAGATATTGCTGGAGGAGAAGGAGAGCACCTTTGTCTGTGGCTCTTTAAGCAGCAGCCCAGAAACTCTTAGGTCAGGATTCCTTTGTTTTGTTCCTGCTCAGAGAGGGCTCCTCCAGCAGTGTGGGTATGGATCTGGCTGCTGGTTTATAGCTCTGTGTCATCCCTGTGACATCATAGGTATGCCTGTTATCTGGAGTGTGGGACTCTGGGCAATTTCTTGGGGCTTAAAAGCATGAAGTTGTGAAGTGTGTGAGTTGGCATCCTTTAGTACAGGAATTCAGGGCTTCTGGTTGTCAGCCAAATACTTCGTTGGAGTTGGTGTGTAGTCGATGCTGTGGCTTTCTTTGGTACTTGAGATGAGGAAGGGAAAACTTCCTGAAAGGAGAACACACACTGAAGGAGCTTGAGGTTTTGAGGTGGTGACATTATTCTTTGCTCCAGTGTTTGGTTTTCTTTGTTTTTGTAGGCATTTATCTGCTAGCTTTCATTTAGTACTTAAAAAAAAAATCAACAAAACACAAACCAAACTCTATCAGAATGAAAAAATTCACTTTTTTTGGTCCACCCATGTATTATTGATTTTTGTTGTGTGGAAGTAGTTAGTTGCCAGTAGATAGGATTTTTTTTTTCTTTTTATATGCTAAACTGTTTAATCAAATGTTTGTCTAGACCATTACAAAGACAGTTGGTAATACTCTTTGCTCTGTTTCCCTAGGGCTGATCCACATGCTCCTGGTAAATTTACACAGAGCAGATTTCTGACTAAAGGTTGAGTTTGGCATTGGTTTTCTTCCCTTTTGCAAATACTTCACTTAGAAATGGGTAAATTTTTATCCCAATGTGTAGCAAATGCGAACTTCTCGTTAACGGAGATTGTCATAGGTTAGCTGTGGCTGTAGCTAAATCAGTGCTACATAATCATCTCACTTAAATTTTGAAAAACAAATGGGCTGAGTAAGCTCTGTTCCACAGCTTTGATAAGAGACTGCACCATGACTTGATTGCCTTGAAGTTTATGGTTTGCTCTTAGCCATGTGTGCATTCCAGCTAGCACTGTGGCCAGTTCTGATTGAGAAGCTGATGTGTGTGTGTTATCAAGAACATGACTAATGAACCTAAAGACTGTTTAGTGAGCAGATGCTTGATCAGTGTGATGGCAGGTAACTCAGCAGAACACACTACTTGAAATGAACGTTGCTGTTTGTTGAGACACTTCCATAGGTGCAATGTATTGTTGTAACTCAAGTTTTGATGTTTCCTGATCCCTTTCCTCTGGTAACAGTTGAGTGAAAGGCAGTGCCATATTGTGTGCTTGTCTGGGGTTTTTTTAATAGCATATATTTAGATTCACGATGATTTGAGAAGTAAGACTTTGTAAGACATTAGTATCTTGAAGCCACTTTTGTGTGCTGGTGATTTTGTTGGGTTTTCAGGTAATGAATCCCACAGCTTTATGTGCATGGCAGACTGCCAAATTTTAGTAAAATATAAAGCTGTATAAAATAGGAGGTGTTGAGAGAGAGAACAAAACATTTCACCTTTCTACGTTGGAGTTCTTGAAAGGAGACTGAAAGATCCTGGAATTGAGTCTGCTACTTTTGCTGTTGCAGTTTAAGAGGTCCAGTGCAGCTCCATGTCAGTGTGGTTTATAAAGAATGTTCTGTTTTGGTATGCTTTCTACAGAATAGCTCCAGTAATTGCTTTGGCTGTATTCCTGCTGACAGTTACGTGATTAATAGATGATTTTTTTCAGACCTTCTAGATTTTTTTCAATGTTACTAACGTCTTTTAAGTACTTTTCAGTGTTATTTATTTTTCCGTCTGTTGCTTAAGCATACAACTTGTATCTATTAAAAAAAACTTTAAAAAGTAATGTGTGAACCTGGGTAGATTTAAAAATAGAATTTTTGATCCCAGGCTTGATTTAGTCGGAAATCGAAGCTTAGTACAATGTGTGCAATTATTTTCTAGGTAAAGTGCTAGCTTTTTCTTTATTAGCTCTTCAAAAAACATATTCCAGGCACTGTGGCAAAAAGCTGAGATGGTTTTCTCCTTAGTGTATGCCACACCCACCTTGGCTGTCTGATTTAAGTTTCTGGGGCTTTCTAGTCTATGTCATAGTGAAAACTCATGTCTGTCATATTTTTATATATATAGATTTTTTTGGTTGCCATTATCAGCTTTCCTTGTTGGTCAATTTTCTGTCTATGTTCCTGATGTCTTTTAGGCTGTCTGAAATACCAGAGTGTTTATTCAGTTGCTCTAGGATATGGATGATGATCTAAGGTGGCAAAAGCAGAAATTCCCCAGATTTTAAAAAAGTCATGCAATTATGTTCCTACTTACCTAGTCAAAATCTCTAGATAAACAGCAGTAGTAGTTGAGAAACCAAACATTTACTTACATTCTGACAAATGTTATTTTCTTTGGCATCTGAATCTTAAATTTTGCTTCAGCCTTTGCTTTCTTCTGTAGCACTTCACTCCTTTGAAGTTAAAATATCAAAACATATTGTTGATGATAATTCACTAGTTAAAATAGACTTGTATAACCAGAGCACTCAAATTTTGACCTCTGTCTTTTAATTGCTTGACTTAAGCTGTTGACAAAACCAAACCTGTCTTGTGAGTTGATAATGAACTTGATGAAGTTGATTAATGTCAGGAAGTATTTGTGAAGAAGATATTTTGTAATAGCAAAACATCTTGTTCAGTTTCCTGACCGGTATGGTCCTTTCAGTGAAAGTATGATGACTCCTGGCACATAATTATTTCAATAGTTATACTTTTGATTTGCATGCAATGAGTCTTCTAATACTGAGAAGTTTCAAATGCTAAAAAAACGTGATTTCGAAGTTAAAATTCCCAGTGGCTATACTTAGTAATGAAATGCAGTGCACTCTGAAGAGATTCTCTGCTCTGTTGATAGAATTAGGGTCAGAATATTATTTATATTGACACTCCTGTTGTTAGTTACAAACACATCTTTTCCTAATGCTAGTAAATACACCTGTATTGTTTAAATTTAGGGTTTTTGTATCTGTGCAACAAGAATAAATTAGCTTGTGTTACAAATGGAGGGTTACTTTTTCTGGTGCAAGAACTTTGAAATACAGACTGAAGCAAAAGTTACAGGTCTCTGTCTCTCCCAGGATAAGTTTTCAGTTGAATGGTAGTTGAGAACTTGATTGACACTTGAGTTACTAACCTGTCACTTCCCTTTACTGTTGTCTGTCTTGTCAGAATAGATTAGGCTTGCATGGTTGTTCTGAAGGTGTCTGTAATATGTGGAAACCAGTACCTCTGCTACAGATAGTATTGGGCAGAGAAGTGGCAATTAATATGATTTGACAAAAGTCAAAATGAAAACCTGTAAAGCAGAACATTTTAAACAGGCCTGTCTGCTGTAATCATTGGACTTTCCACTTGCACAGGAAACTGCAGAGATACAGTCGAACAATTACCCTTCTTGCCTCTTAACAAGCTTATTAGAAGATTGCATTTTTCATGGATGTCTTTCTGCTTGCCTGCATGCAGTGATCTTTCTCCCAGTTTCAAAGCTTAAATTATAGAATTGGAAATTATTCTTTTTAAAAAATAGGTACTAGTATTGATAGAAGTGAAGATGGTCTTGTTTGCTGACTGTGTAGCTCTTTCACTGTCTAGTTAATAAATGATTGTTGAAGGTGATAACTGTAGTGTTAGTAAATGTATAGATTTTTGTTATCCTGAACAGATTAGTGCTAAGTCATTGTTCTGATTTCAGACACCTGTTCTCACTGGTATCTACTCTTAATTTTCTAAGCATTTCCTAGTTTTTTCAGGGTATTGTACGTATATGTGCTTTTAGGGCTGACTGCCATTGACATGGAAGTGTGATGCTTACCAAATGCTTGTTCAGAGATTTGTGCATTGGCCATTAGCTTGCTTGCCCACATGAGTTGTACTGGTGTTCCAGAGCCCTGTGTTAATGCTTTACAATTTGTTACTGCTGCTGAAAGCTGAAGTCCTGCTCACTGAAGTTCCTGCGTGTGTGTGCCTGTCACATGGTGCAGAAGTCTGCAGAAGCACTGTCTGTCTGCTGGATGAGCTTTTGCCTTCAGGGAATTGCTGTTCTGATATGCTTCAAGGCATGATAGCACAAGAAGTGAGGCTGGAGTGAAAAGCTGAGGGCTGGAGGCAGGATGGAACTTCTGTGGTGGTGTGTCTGCTGGCATGTGTTTGCTGGGTTATCTGCTCCAGGGCAGAAACTGCTATTTTTCATTGAAACACAAGCCTAGCAGTATTTCAAAGCCACGTAAGCAAAAAACAAGGGCACAACTGTTGATACTGAGTAGAAAACTATGGTAGCTGCTGGTTTCCAGATTTTTTTCTTGGGTTACTGTGTATCAGCAGTTCTTTGCTGTGTCAGATTGTGTGACAGTGCTGCTGCTGGAACATTGCAGATGAGGTGTGTGACCAAACACTTCCTCTTGTTTTAGAGTAATTTTCAATAGGAGCTGTGGGAAAAAATATTTATTGAACAGTGACCTTTCTGCGTGATGAGTTATGGTTTTCTTGGGATGTACTGTCTTAAGTTTGTTTCGGGTACATCTGTGCAGCTTAATTGCTTGTAGACATAGCTGCTCAAATAAACCTTGAACTTGTTTATGCAATGAAGCAGCTACTTTGCAGTGCTAGAGGAGAACAATATACAGATCATTAGTAATCTGCTCATTTAATGACTCAGTTGTTGCATAAGGATTAGTCCAATGATGTTACAGCCAAAACTGATTGTGAAAAATTAAAAGTTATTTTTCTCACATTCTTTTGGATATCTATATGTTGACCAAATATTATAATGCATCATAGTAACAACATTTTCAAGAAATATCTTCCAGGATCAGGGTAGTGCATGTAGGCCACTACTCTGCCTAAGAACAAAAGAACATTGCCCTATTGAGGGCCCTATTCTTAGCCTCCCTATTTTCTGCAGTCCATTATTCCTCAATTTCCCTCAGCATTCATATTTTTTGTCTGAAGAATATCAGAGAGAATACGTCTGCCCAGTTCCTTTTGACTCTTCTGTTCTTCCTTCGTCTCTCCTGGCAGGCTTCCTTATATTTTTGTGTGTCTTGCACTTTTTAAAGACTGACTTCCTTGGTAGATGGCCTTTGTTTTTGGCTGAAAAAACAGAATGCATAAACCAGAATGAATGATGTACATGTAGTCATATGTTCTTGCTCTGTCCATCACAGGTATGGCTGAAGACCACAATCATGTTCTTGCTTTCTTCTCCTTTGATAGATTTAAGGATGTGCTAAGCTCATTTCTTGTAAGGGAATCTCTTAATTTCAGTGATCGTCTTGGTTATGAATCTACTTTTATGCCCAGAGCTAAATATGTTCCAGCTGAAATCTTACCAGAGCTTTCGTTGGGATCTCATTTGACTTGTTCAGATTCTGGTGTTTTTGCTAGGAGGAATAATTTACAAAGAAGGTGCTTGTGGGTGAACTTTTCTGAAAACTTCTCTGTAATTGCAGCTTTTTATCTTATGGACTTAGTATAGGAAATGGAAAACAAGCTTTGTACTTAAAGTAATTGCATAAAAGTTGTCTTGTGTGACTTCTATAAAGTATGTTAACTTGGTTGCCTGTAAAAATAGTTATCTTTAGGAACTGAATTAAATATTAGGAGCACAAATCATACTTGTATAATATACTTGTAATATACTTACTTTGTAAGTAAATATATACTTGTGTTATTATAACCTTCGTGCCTATTTTGCAAAAGAGCCTTAAAATCATGTGTGAATTCAGACATCTCTTGTTAGGTAGGCATTCAAGAAGTAAAATCAACAGATAGCTAATTGGGAGGAGTGATTTGAGTCTTCTGCTTATAGCTGCCCTAGCTTGTGATACAGTTTGAGTTTAATTTCACCTGTCTGGGCAGGACATGGGTGAAAATAGGAATCAATACGACTTTTTGTGCCTGTCATAACCTTCCTCACTTTTTGTAGTGGCTAGTTTTGCTTGAGTACTGTAATTTTTCTTAAGCATTTCCATGGTTCTCTTTTAACAGCCAAAGGAATAGCAAGTTATTTTTTGGCTTGGAGAGATCAGATTGGCTCAGCTGATGGTGGCATGAGAAAAAATGGGATGGGCTGAACAAATGTCAGTGGGGCAGTTCTTAACATTTTGTGGTCTAGCTGCTGTCTGTACTCTGTGTAAATGAACTTGAGTAATACCTCAGAACTTCAGTTTTTTTCTTTTATCACCTTTAATGACTTGATGAATTGTTTTTCTTTGCTTTTTTGTCTCTCAATGACAGCTCAGAGTATCCCAGTGGATTTTTGTTATATTCTCATGCTTTACTTTTTAAACTCAAATACCCAGTTTCCCCTACCTAGAAGAATATTTTGCAAAGGCTTTTTAGACAGTTAAAGCCAACTGAAGGGCTTACTTTACCTACTCTTGGAAGAATAATGGGTTTGTTTAGTCCTCTGACTTTTGCAAAGCACTCAAGCTTATGCCTTAGTGCTGTGCTGGATGGAAGCCAGAGTGCACCTGGCAAGCTGACTTGGGTAAGTGCTATAGTTACAGATCGTTGCTGGGAAGGAAATGGTTTATAGGTACAGGGTGTTTGTAGTTATTTGAGAAAAAGCTTGCATGTGGTGTATCAGAGATTCAGTTTCATCTTGTTAATAATCTGTGGGGTGCTAACTATTTCTTACTGGCTGCTTAATCATACGTGACTCTAGAATGTATTAAAAATGATCAGAACACCAGCATTTCTGGATACTAACTCACCAAAGTTTGCTCACAGAACAGCCTAAAGCTGCAAATTGTGGATTATTAGAGATTTTTGGAACTATCTGTGTGAATTGCGATATAGTTTTCAATTCACATGGGTGTTTTGGATGGTGGGCATGGAGAAAGGGGGATAAAATTAAAGCAGCCTTTGATATTTTACCTGAAGCAATTTGTTTTATAGTCATAGATGACAAATTTTTTGGGTTTTCTTTTGTTCTAGGTTCAAAGGATATTGTGGTAAAAGCACAGGTCTTAGCTGGTGGTAGAGGAAAAGGAACGTTTGAAGGTGGCCTCAAAGGAGGAGTGAAAATAGTTTTTTCGTAAGTTCTTTCAAAATTATCCAACCAAGTGGAAAAACTTCAAGGTTTCACATTATGGATTGAACCTATTGCTTTCTTTAAAACGGTTTTAATTATTAACCTTAAAATAACAAAAATTAGGTAAGACTTTTTTTATGCTACTTCTGTTTTTACAGCAGTTTCTTTGTCACATTCTGAGCTTCTTTTATTGTAGTCCAGAAGAAGCAAAAGCTGTCTCCTCCCAAATGATTGGAAAGAAGTTGTTTACCAAGCAGACAGGAGAGAAGGGCAGGATATGCAATCAAGTATTTATCTGTGAACGCAGATATCCCAGGAGAGAATACTATTTTGCAATAACAATGGAAAGGTCTTTTCAAGTGAGTAATATTAGAAATAGAAGTAAGCTAATTAATTGTTACAACTGAATTAAAAAAATCAACAAAACTGTTTACTGTTCACTTGCTTTTGAAAATCAAAGTATACAAGCTAAATTGTTTTCCAGTATATCTGACTGTATGATTGACTTTGTTTTTAAATGCTGTAAAGATGTAATGCTACAATTTGAATTTACAGAAAAATAAATTAGTATTGGTAGCCCCAAATGAAGTTCAGAGTCACATGGCCAAAGGGGAGATGGGTAGAATAAGGGGGTAATTTTCATTTTTGTTTTAATTTGCATTTGCCTACCGGATTATGCAATTTAGTTTAAAAACACAGCTGTATGTGTGCATGTGCATTTACACCCTGTTTTTAAGTGTCAGAAACAAGATAAGTGACAGTGTTGTGGAAGAGCAAACTGTCCTACATAAATCCAACATCTTTTTCCTCCAGTGTGTAAAGGTTCCCAGAGGTGCACTGGTGTGTCTCTTGATTTTGAGAGTGCTGGTAGCTTTCTTATACTAATGCTTTTCAGGAAATGGGTAAGAAGATTTGGGCCTAGAGGTCTGTCTTCATATCTTTCAGGAAAATGAAAGGCAGTCTTTTCTGCATGTATGGGCTGTATGTGTGGGTATGTAGGTTTTTAGGCTACAATTCAAATGTGGTTGCTGAAATGTGTCAGTGTTTTCTGACAGACAAGTGTTCTATTTGGAGCATAGAACATGAATTGCTAAGTATCTTTATTGAAGCCAGGATTTGGAACAGATCTTGGAACTTTATTTACTGAAGCTTAGAAAAACTGAGTTTTGTCTGTTCAGATGCTTAAAGTTTGCAGAGGCAGTGGTTTTGGTAATTAGGGGATTTTTAAGTATGAATGAAATAATTTTCTGTGGAGGAATGAGAAAACTAGTTTACTCTCAATTTTTTTTTGGTAGCCATATTAGGAATTAAGTATTTGTTCCTTTTTCTTCCTCTGGATCCGTTGTGTTGAATTATGTGACTTGGGCACCTGCGTTGTGATGTGTGCTGGAATAGAGCAAGGGGGATTCAAATGTTACCGTGCGCACCACAAGGTGGCATTAAAATGCTGTAAATGAACAGATTTCAGACTCTTAAAATTGTGTAAGCAATAAGCAACTATGCTTATGGAAATAAAATCTACTGTAACTGATTGTAGCAAATTAGATAAAGAAGGGAAACATTTTCATGGCTTGTTCTTGGTTTTGTATAAAATATAAGTCTTACTAGCATATATTGATCATACTGTGTGGGTTGTTGCTTTTTGATAGGGATGTGGTTGGTTTTTACTGCTGACTTTATAAGTCATCTTTTTAGATGTGTTTGTAATTACTGTAACTTGGATATAGGATACTTAGGATGAGAAAATGCCTTTCAAAAGAAGGAAGTGTGAAGATTGAATAGCACACAGTGTTTATTCCTGATGCTGTTGTAAACCTCTTCCTTTAAGGAGGGGAAAAATGATTAAAATGGCCAGCTGAAACTGGAACTTTATGACTTGGATAATATTTGCCAGCAGGGGTTTGTGTTTTAAGCAAAACTATTTGCTTTGGTCAATTCTATGGAACGATGAGTTATTTTATGATCAGTTTGTAGCTTACTGACAGTTCCAGATAAGAATATCCAAAAATGTTCATTGAGTTGAATGTTGCTATTAGATGCAGGATAATTTGCAAGCAATATATTTCCGTTTGGAAGGATGGTAATGGGAGAGGAGTGGTGTGGTTATTAAGCATGTTTTCTGAACCAGGGCCACATTTTCTATAATTAATTGTCAACAGTTATAAGGCTGTTTAATCTTTGAGTTCTGCTGATAGGAGATGTTGCCTTAGTACGTCCATAGCCATAATCCATGCCTGGGTGGTGATAAGGGAAGGTTGGTTGAAGGGATCAAGGTATGTCTTTACTGTGAACTGGAGGAGAGATTTTTAGGTTCCATGTAGTGAGTCCCTCATGTTTTTGTTGAGATTTGGCTTTTTTAAAAATAAGCTCAGCTGCAAATGCTGTCAGTTCTGTTTTCTTAATTTCTTTTATTAATCAATAATTGAGTGCTGTTTTGTTTTGCTATAGCTTACTTTCAGTGAAGGCTTTAGTTACTGAACACTGTGTTCCTACTGAACAGGTATGGTTTGCAGTAATTTATCACTAGGTTCTGCAGCCCTCCATTTGTCCTTGGAGTTGGAGCATGGCAGAATGAAAAAGTGAGGCTGGCATTTGATCTGTATTTGTGTAGGAGTGAGTGGAGAAGGTGGAAGTGAGAAGGTAGTTGCACTCCTCTGGTGACACCTTAAAGATAAAATGTATGTGATTATGAAGTTGAATCTTTCTATCAAAATTTAAAAATAGTATGTCAGTATTAATTGTTTTGCTGCTGCTTTACAGAGAAATTTTTCCTTGTTGAAACAAAGTGGACCTGACATACACTTCAACATTTGGAAAGTATTATTAAAAGGTTTTATATGGAGGTATTGAGTAGATACTTCACAGCAATAAAACCTTTTTTGTTGAAAAATTTAGTGTATCTTACGGGAAGAACTAAGTTTTGATTGTGTGGTATCAAATTACTTATGCTTTATTTTTTTCCCTTTTTGTTCTAGGGTCCTGTGCTGATAGGCAGTTCTCAGGGTGGTGTTAATATTGAAGATGTTGCTGCAGACAATCCTGAGGCGATAATTAAGGAACCCATCGATATAGTAGAAGGCATAAAAAAGGAACAAGCTGTTAGGGTAATTGTTAATGTGGCAAAGTACACATTAGTGAGGATGGGGAGGTTGCTTCTAATTTTTTTAAAGGGTGTGTGCATTCAGCCTGCTGAGTTGTCTTAAATCCTTGTTTGAAACAGATTTGAACTAGATATTTAAGTATTTTCAGGTGAAACAGTGTAAATCCAACTGTACTTTATCTAGCTTTTTACAGCTGTGCAAAGGCATAGCATGATAAATTTTTATTAACTCTTTTTTAGGATAAGTGTAGTGTTCTATATGGAAAACAATCTGTTCAAACCAAAGAGTGAGTTTTTTTCCCCCCAGTGGACAGGGTGGCTTCTACATCTACAAATTTTAATGACATTGAAATAATAGCTAAACTGAGACACCCTAACATGAGTTAACAATAACCATTCTTTTACTTTCAGCTTGCCCAGAAAATGGGATTTCCTCCTAATCTGG
>JAYDZK010000001.1:53321450-53376378 GCA_034509185.1 Euphonia xanthogaster
ACGCTCTTCCGATCTCTCATGGAATACTGTGTGTTGTTGATCCAGCATGCTGAATTTGGCTTGTGGATGTGCTTGGAGTTGCTTTTATTCAGTAGCCATGAATTGAATTGCAGAGATGACTGCAATTCAAATTGTAGTTTGAATACATCTGTTAAGCATTGAATAATTTAGAGAATATAATTAATTTTTAGCATGTGTGTTTGCTTCTAGCTTTTTTTCTATTTACTTTGAAATCTTTGTGAGCTGCTGATTTTAAATGGAAATGATCTTTTCACACAAATCTGTAGTGGAATGGAGGCAAAACTAGATCCTGCTGTTGTTCTAGAATTTGCTTATACCCTGTTTGAATTGTTAAGTGTAGTTGAGTAGGGGAGAGGGAGGAAAGGCCAACTCATGTCCATCTATGAGAGGAAAGATGTCAGTAAAATACTGACATTCTCAGTAATGTATTTACAAGTAGCAGACTTGTCAAAGCAGTATTTTGCAATTGGGCTATTTCTAAAGCCTACAGTATTCATGTAACAGTGAATGTGGAATAGGTGTGGGATATTTGAATTAGTCCAAATACTTCCTAACTGGAAAAAGTGGAATTTCCCTGTGGAATTGGTGGTAAGGGGCTGCAGATGGTGTTACAGGATGGGAGACATGGGAAGTGTGTGACCAGTAACATGGAAGGAGTGTGACTAGGACAGCATATGTGGAATATATATATACGTGTCAGGCATGGCTTTTTCCAGTGATGGGTCTGGAAACATTCTTTTTCATTTCACATGGTGAATAAACAGAATTAGGGATTGACTGATTTGTGGTAAGTATCTTGAAGTAAGTGTATGGAGATTGTTTTAATTAAGGTATAAGAGTGCTATGGGACCTTTTAATTATGAGTATGTTTTAAACATTCTTCAGACTGTTTTGCCTAAATCAAAGCGTGTTGCAACCAAGGAATGTTAGTTCATTTGGTGTGTACTTGATAATTTAAAGGCCCAAAGCTGATGTGTCAGAATCTATTTAAAGCCTTATGGACAACCTCCTTACCCACACTGTATTTGCAATGTTGATAATCAAAAGGTGTGTAGGAATGGAGACTTGCTGAAATTAGTCTGTACAGCCAGAAGCAAAATTCCTAACAATGTCATCAAAACATGAAAAATGTGTAAACAACTTCTTAGAGATGGGAGCTTCAGGGGAGCAGGAATTTTAATGACAGTAGTTTATATTAGATGATTTGCTGTCTTTTGATACAGTTGTTACCAGTGTAGACTTTTGTAACTGTTTTTGAAATACCATGAAAGCAAATGTCTTTTTGTAAGAGTGATGTAACCACTACAGTCTTGAAATTCAGAAATTAGCTGGTCTCATGTTCCACAGCAGCCCCAAGTGTTGGACTCAGGGCACTTTTGTGGCCAATGTGCTTGAAGACAGCTCTGGTGAAAGTTAAGGGTCAACTAACTTCCGAAATATTAAGTATTAAATTGCCTCCTAAAATAGTAAGTAGATTTTTTTTTTCATGTGCTGTCTACCCCACCAATTTCTATTTAATGTATTAAGGCACTTTCTGCTGTGATACTTTGGTGAAATAGTTGACCTTCACGGAAAAACAGTAGGATTTTAAGTAGTGGTAGTATAGATACTGTTGGGAGATGTAGTCAGATTTGGTTAAAACAATTCTTATGCTAGATTCCAATGTGGAACAGCTGGGAAGAAAAGTATAAAGAAATGAAGCTCTGGAGGTGTTGGGAATAAAGCTGTGTTTCAAACTACTAATGGGTCTAATGCATTTAATGTGGGGGAAGGCCTGTATATTAACACCTTGAAAAAGCCTCCCTGAAGCAAGGAGGAAAAATCTGATTTCATGGAAGTGAAACTGCTAAACTTCAAGTAGCTAGCTGGCTTCTTACCATGTGCAGAGTAAAGAGCAGCCCTGGATTTAATGGAGGCTTAATTGCAAGCTAGGACTACGCTACTGAAAAATAAATACCTAAATTCAAATGTCGAGCTGATAGAAACAAAGGAGAAAGTCAATGTAGGATGGGCATGAAGGAGCAGCTCACCTTTGAGCTGTGTGGGGCTGCAGGCAGAAGGTAGTGAATTACTGCTATTTTGTAGTGAGGAGCCTGTGCCTCAGTCTACCAAGGCTTGCTCCTAAATCCTGGTTTCAGTCTGCCTGATCAACGTCTTTGCCAAACAGAGGCTGTTGCTGCAGGCGGTGTCTTCACCTGCTGTACCCCAGCTGAGGGAAGCTGCAGCGTAACAAAATGTCTGGACTGGCTGGTGTTTGGAGAGAGATGTGTCATACAGTTTTCATCTTGTGAGGGCAGATAGGGAAGAGAAAAAGGTGCAGCTTGACCTCCCTAGTAAACAGAAGCTGGGGCCAAAGGGGAGGAGGAGGAGGAGACATCAGCTGTTCTCTTCTTCCCAGCTAGCTGCCTGGCAGTTGAAGTACCAAACACCTGACAAAGAGTTCTTCACTAGATTTAATTTGAAGCCTGGCTGTTCCAGGCTGTCTGGATAGACATTGGCAGCCTTGGTGCATACTGACTGCAAAACTTAATATGAACTGTAAATATCACTGCAATTCAGTTACTGCTGTTCTGCATCACAGGGCTTGTCTTCAAGGGTTAGATGAAGTGCTGACATAGTAAGGGATACCTCAGAAAGGTTTTCAATCTAGATAAGAAACAATGATGCCTCACAAATACACTCTCCTAGTCAGCAGTGATTTGGGGTTTGGAGTGTTGTTAGAGGCAGACACAAATGAGTCAAAAATCACTCAAAACTGGCAGTGGCTGCACCCTGGAGTTTCAGTTCTGAAGGTGAGCTTTAGCACATCAGGCACACTTATTTTCATATCAGGTGAATAGCTGAAACACCCTGCAAACCAAACTACATTTTTGAAAGTCAATTAGGATCATTAGTTCTGTAAGATATGGTATCTCATATTGAAGCAATCTTAAAATGTAGTGAAAGATTTTCTTCAAGTATGTATTAAAGTGCAAGAACCTTGTGAAGGGCCCGTGCACATAGTTCTGTTGCTTGGTTTGCTCTTCCATTTACAATTGAGCAACTTACTTTCATGAGCAGGAAATCCTGAGGCAATTGTGTTTTTTACCATAAGGAATAGGGCACAGAGGAGTTGCTCAAATGTGGTGGTTGATATGAGGCCAGTAGAAAATTTTACAAGAATAAAATCTAAAGGACAGAACTTACTGAGAATTAATTTCTGACAAAGGGTTTTTTGGTTTATTTGTTTCTACCTGACTCCAAATTTCATGTGTTAAAATAGAAGAAACTTTACAGCTGTCTAAGAGACGGAGCAAGTGTGCAAGCAATAGATACACAGCAATGGGGATAGTTTTACCCTGATAAAGAGTTGTGGGCTTATGTGTCTGCAGGGCAGGTTATTTCAGGATGGTGTCTTTGGTTTCACAGGCAGTAATTGGCTCCTTGGCTCTAGGAAAATAGAAAATCAGAGTGCAGGAAGAGAGCCTAAGGCACTGTGTGCTAGACTTTCCAACATTTCTGATAATTCAGTTTCTTTAAGGGAAATTCACAGTGTTGAATTTGTTTGTTTTGGTTTTTTGTTGTTCATTTTTTTTTGTTTTGTTTTGGTTTTTCTTGTGCTCAGGCCTTTTTTCCCCCCTTACTCGCACTTTCTTCTGGACTTGTGTCATGCTCTGCACTTAAATGATCTTGGTCTCCATCCGCACTCAAGTTCAAAACCACTGTGGGGCCTTATTTGTGCTCCTGTTTGCCTGCAGTTTCTCTCCTGCTGTAGCTTCTGCTGCTGCTGATTGAAATCTTCACCAGCCTGTCCTTTTCGTGGCCAGCTTCTGCAATATTTGAGGGAAATAAGAAGGGATCTGTGTGGGTACAGCTTGAATAAAAGACTTCACTGCAAATAACATGAAACTACTGTTTGTATTTGTCGTGGTTTTTTATACTTCACCCTGATTCTGAGAGGGAGAACATGCCAACAGTTTCATAACTCTGTGTGTGCATATGTGTCTATGCATGTGTATGTATAAATGTGCTGAGAATAATACACATGAATTTGTGAACAGTTTATGTGTTTGCATGCTGTATCTCTCTGCTCCTGCTAGCTTTGTTGCCCAATGAAGTGCTGCTTGCAGCAAGTGTGGGTTGGCAGAGGTGTTGGTAGCTTTGAGTGTGCTCACCACTTGGGAAGTTCAGTCTGTAGTGAGAATGGAGGTCACTGGAAAATAACATCATAGGTGAAAGACAAAGATAGATTTGTGGGTCCTCAGTCCCATGAGTTAGCAGTAAGAGAGCTCTCCTCTTCTTTTTCTACACTTTTGACCTTTCCTGAACAAGACAACATCAAATCTTTCCACTAAAAGGAGTTACACCAGGTGTGGGTTGTGACCTGATTGCTTGGCTTGGCTGGGTCTACCCACTATGGCTGGGCAGGTGGGCAGCATTCATGGTCCTTGCAAAGCTGGCTGATGATGGAAGGCCTGAAGCTGTTTCCTGGCTGCCAAACTTCAGCAGCAATTTTCAGTATTTACTAGCTGCTTATTATTTCCTCTGAACTAATCATGTAACTTTTTCAGGAAAACAGCATGTCTGCTTTTAATGTTTTCCTTATATTCCCTTTAATTTACTGTGATCCCAAAGGTAAGGGAGCTGCAGTGGTATCCTTGCAATAGAAGCAATAAAAATAAGAGAAAAAGAATAAAAGAAAAGGAGCTAAATCTAGAGAAACATGCAACTGTGGGATACTGAATGGTGCCCTCATTACTGTCACAAGACTGATGTACCCTTTGCCCTCCTGGTCTCCCTGGCACGACCTCAACCTATCATTGTCATGACAGGTCTGTTGCAGTTTGGAGCAGCCCCATGGGCAGTGTCTGCAGACCACACATGATTACTTCTGACACCTGACATTTCCTTTCCTCCAAGAGAATTGCAGCCATGACCTCTAATCAGACTGGGTCCCTGAAACAAAATCACTTGGAGCAAATCCATTTCAAAGAAAATGGATTTAAAGCCGCTCCTATTCTTGGTGTTCTTGTAAGGAAACTAATGCCACTACAGCACAGCTCTCTGTCAGACACTGTGACAGCTTGATACTATTCTACTTTAAAAAAGAAAACCAGGAAAAACCTCTCTAACCCCAACCCCTCCCATTTTATTGTTTTCTGGTGCTAGTTCCTTTATAGAAGGAATTTATAGAAGGCATTTATAGAAGCTCCACTGCATGTTCTGTGTGTTTAAAGCATACTACTCTCCTTTACTTGCCCTTTTCCTTTGCCTTCCCTGCTGCTTTCTGGCAGCTTGCCCCTATGTGTCCTCTGTGTTGCTTTGTCGATTGATCGTTTTCCCCCCACATATGTCTGTCAAGGTTTTGTCTTCCAAGCTGGCTGTTGTTCCACGACTGGCCATCATTTTGCTTGTGGGAGGTGGTGAGTGCCTGCCTTTGCAGCACTTATCAAACTGTCTCTATGTTGACTCATGAAATTTTTTGCTTTTCTTCACCCTGTTCTTTCTCCCCTCCCAGTGGGGAGGGGGCCTGAGTGGCTGTGTGGATGCTTGTGTAGCTGTGGAAAGATCCTGCTTGAAATGTGTTGCTCTACCCATCAGTAAGACTGTTTATTCAAAGCTCACTTTGAACAGGTTAGTTGTAAGGACCCATTTAAGTTAAAAAAGGCTTTCTCCTAAATATGTACAGCTGTGCCTTAAGGTAAAGGTTCCTAGTTTGGCTTTTTGGTTTTTTAAAAAAATTGTTAGGTTACACAGCAGTTGCTGGTGTGATCCTCAGGTCAAAAGAAAGATGTCTGATTCCCACCTAGCTTTTTGTAAGTGGTTAAGCTGCTAGACACTAGTGCAGCCTATTCCTTATGAGGTAGAGGCTGTGTTTCAAGGGAAAATGATTACTTAACTCCCCTGACCTAAGACTTGGCACAGACCGGGTCATTGAGATCTGAATTGCTTATTTCTATGGCAATTGACCCACACTTGAACATGACCTGTCCTTCTAAGTGTCTGCTTGAGTTTTGTGCTAGATGCTGTGGTGTTAGGAGTGTTTTTCCTCATCTTTTTCATATGCTTGACCTCACCATCACATATTCATTTATTTCATATCTTTGTGATAAAAATGCTTGGGTGTCCTATTCGGAATCAGGGCTCTGTATTACTTAACCATGGCACACAGATGGGAATACACAGTTCCTGCTCATTTATTTCCAGTTCAACTAGAATAAAGGGGGAATAAGAGATACGTATGCCATGGAGTGATGGGGGGCAATAATAGGAACACGGTGCCTTCTTCCCAGGCACTTTCTTTTAGCTGTTCCTGCTCTCTTCACATTTCATTGCAGATGGCTTTTCTTCAATTTTTAACATTCATCTTCACAAGTCAAGGCATCTCCCAGCCACCCTCTGTTTGTTTATCAACCTCTTCCTTGTCCTTTCTTAAAGGTAAAGCTAAAGCCAGGTCACACCTTGGATTCTGAAGTGCTGTCTCATCCAAAATCCCAGCTGGTCTCCCTTGCTGGTGGGTAACTGCTCCAAGTAGTTGTGGTGTGTATCCTGTGTATCCCTGCTGAAGAAGGAGCAAGGTCATCCTCTGGTCTGTCCTGGGTCTAACTTTAGCTGCATTTGTGAAGCGAGGATATTCACATTAAATGGCATAAAGCTGGGAGGGGCCACATGTGTGCTTGAAGATGAGAGCAAAATTCAAAATTAATTTAAAGGGTGAAATCTGAGAGGCAAAACAAGCTGTTTCAACTGAACAGTGGTAACAAACACCGGGGAACCAGTGGCCAGATTATTGTGGAAAAGGAATACATTTCAAAGGGATGAATAAAGAGAAGTGTTGCTCTACTCACTTTCTTCAGTGAAGTAACATTTCCAACTTACCTGGAAAGATGTAGCTCAGTGGGAGAGAGTGAAGAGGAGGCCAACATGAGTGATCTAAGGTCTGGCAAACCTGACCTGGGAGGAGAGAGAGAACACTGGAATTGTTTAGGCTAGAGAAGAAATATCTGAGAGCAAACACAGTTTATGAAGGCTGTTAGAAAGAGGGTTAAGTAATAATTTGTTCTCCACGTTTGTGGCAGATGGGATGAGGAGCGCCAGTCTTAAAGCAAAACCTCTCAGGTTGTGAGTAGATACTGGGAAGATACTGTCCTTATCTTTTCCTTGTAAGGACAGCCTGACTGGGACACTGCTGGGTCTTTCATGCAGAGACCTATAGAAACAAGTAGAGGGGATGTGAGTTAGGTCTTGCCAAATTTCCTTTAACCCTGTTTTTCTGTGTTTAACTGAAGTGAGGAACTGTTTCCTTGCTGGTGCTAATGAGACAACCATCCCTTACCTCCTTTTTTATGGGATGTATGGAATGTTCTTAGCTGGGGGGGTGGATTTGTCTCCATCCTTCAGACGAAGCCTGTAGCTCAGGGCTGAGAGATTCTCAGCAACCTCCTCATGAAACTGCATTTATTTCATCTTAAACTGTCTTTGTTTTCCAGAGTGGGCATTGCTGAAGAGGAGCTTGACCTCCATGTTTATGGCTGTGCTCATTATTAAAGTCAGGGATAGTTTTGCACTGACCTTTCTTAGGGCTACTTTCCTCCAGGGCAGATACATCTTGGAGAAAGCTGGTCAGAGCAGCCCAAAAGAGAAAGGCAGTGATCTAAAAAATAATCAGGGTGGACAAGAAGAGGTCCTCGACTTGGTTTAGCAGAGCAGATATTCTTGCTTCTCCCCTGACACACATCCCCCTTTCTTCAAAAATGCTTCTGCTTCCTTGTTTCTACCAGACAGGAAAGCTTGTTTTCTCCCTCAAATTTTCAGCATATTCGACAGCAGAAATTAAATTCCTTCAAGTCCCCTGAGACTGCTGCTCTTAAAACCCCAGTCTGCACTCCTCAGTCACAGAGGATTTAGAGGGAGAGCAAACCACTGTGATGTAAAAAGAAAATAATTCAGAAAAAATTGAGGCGAGAGGGCTGGAACTATAGCTGAATGACCCTTGGGTTTAACTGCATCATATTCAGCTTGTATTATCCAAATGTTTTACTGAAGCTTTTTCCTGCTTTCCCAGCTCACCTTGTCCTTCAGTGTGGGATGCTGTGACCCTGTCTGAGGGCAGCTGACTCTTCCTGAGGGCTCTGTCTCTGCCCCCCGTTCTCTCTGTCCTTGTAGCCCTCTGGACAGAGCAGATGCTGGGCTCAGGTTTCCCTTGTTCCTGTGGCATGCCTGGCAGCAGGGCTGGGGCTGCACAAGGAGCTGGGAGGGGACACAATCTGGACAGCTGGTCCCAGCTGAGCACAGGGATCCCATCATACTCAGCACATAAAGCTGGGGAAAGAAGATGGAAGGGGGGACATTCAGACTCATGGTGCTTGCCTTCCAAAGTCGCCACTGCACATGGCGGAGCCCTGCTTTCCTAAAGATGGCAGAACACTGCCAGCCCTTGGGAAGTGGTGAATGGATTGTTGTTTTGGTTTGCTTGCATGCATGGCTCTTGCTTTAGTGATTAAACTGCCTTGATCTCAACCCATGAGTTTTCTCACTTTTCCAGTCTCTCCCTCATCCTGACATGGGGGGAATGAGTGAGCAGCTGTGTGGTGCTTCCTTGAGGTGAAACCGTGACAGCTGTGAAGAGACTCTGACCCCCAAGGCAGGAGCTGAGATGACATGATGCTGAGTGACTCAAAACACAACACTGCTCAGATGAATTTTTAATATGTTTGCAAATATGAGTGTTCAAACTGACTAAGGCCAGAAGGAAATTTTGACACTTGCCTCCTTTGCATTTTTTGTCTCATTCAAACAACTGAAATCCTGACTGAATTCAAGACTGAGCTGCTGATCACATTCCAGAGTCAGATTTTTGTCAGCAACTGCATTTTCTTGGTATTATACCAAGTCTGATGCATAGAGATGTTCACATGCACATGCTGAGCAAATGGAGTAAATCTGGGAGTGATAATGTTGTTGGGTGAAAGGAATCTTTGTGTAAAAATGTTATTGGCATCCTGGTAAATTCATCTTGAGATGAAGAATACTTTCCCAATGAGACAAACAGCTTTTTAAAAATTATGAATTTTTTTTTCTAGTATTTTTTGTCATATCTATTTTACCACTATTTCCTACTGAACCAAGAATGTTCAGCCTAAACTGTGGGATTTGCACACCACTGATGTCTGTAATGCCACTTTCACAAGATGAAAGTTTGCAAAATGAGATACAGAAAAATTACTTGCAGTGAAAAAAGTATTTAAAATATTACCTTAGTGGTTTGCTTTGGGGTTTTTTGCCTGCTTTGGGGCCAACTCTCCTTCTTCAAAATTCTGGGTTTTTGGATGAGCGTTTTCCCCATTTTTATTGCATGTAAACAGGAGAGAAGGAAATGTTGCAGCTTGGATGGTAATTGCTCTCCTGGGCTGTGGTTTTGATTCATATTCTGTCTGATGCAGTATAAGAAGCAGTTTGAATTGTAGAACAGAGAGAAGAATTCCCAAGGAAGTGTCAGCTCTAGTTTTCCATCAGATGAGGGACTGAATGGGGCACTTGAGGGAGCTCTTCACCTTCCCGTGGAAGTGGTGAGGAGAAGGAATACCCATCATCTTCATGGAAAAGGAACTAAATGAAAATTACAAATTTTAAAAGAAGTAGCAGTCATTAGCTTTAGGGAAAGACAGTGCTATTATAATCCTACAAACAGAAGGGCTTGGAATACATAAAGCAAGGCATTGCTATGGGTAGATCTCCTCTGGAAGGAACATGCTGACACTGGAGTTAATACTAGAGTGATGCTAAAGGATGAGGGCCAATTTAAGATTTTGAGTAAAAACATATTCATTACAGATTTTGAAAGTCTGCTTTCAAGATGTGAGGGCTGTTTGCTCAGAGCAGCTGTGGGCATATAGCTCTGTACCTGCAAGATGCAACACTGGCATGAGCAAGAGGCTAAAAGCTAATGCCAGCAGCAGGAGACCAGTGCCTGGTTCTGTTGATAATCAGCAGGCAAACTTGAGCTTGATCAAGAGGAGCAGCAGCCCCATTTTGGGGTTTTCCAAAAGGCCCCTGTTCTCAATCTGTGCTTAAGAGGAGCCTGTCTCTATTGATGACGTGAGAGACTGTCGGCATTAGACTTAGTGCTTCTCTTGGATTTCAGCAATCGCCAGTGCCTGGCAACTTATTTGGGTAGCTGGGTATCTTTAACAGGGAGGCCCTCTGCTTTTTTTTGGTTTTACTGTGAACTCCGTCCATTTACTGGAGACGTCTCTGGTACTTACTGGGAGTAGGGAACACCAAATACCTGGAGCAGGGGTAAACCCTGCAGACCATCTGGCCAGGTGAGATTTAATGCAGTGCCCTTGGATGTCTGGGAGAGACCTCAGGAGCTTTGCATGAACACCCTCAAAATGTCAATCCCTCTGCTGGTGGAAAATGAAATTCCCTAAAAGTGAAGCCAGGTTATAGTTAAAGCAAATAAAGTAGCTAGTTAATGGACCTAACCTAGAAAAATCTGTCATATGGGTTTATAAAAATACATTTAAAACAGGAGAAAACTAAATTTTGCCTATTTATTCCAAAATTGTATCTCCTTCTTGCTCTGTACTTGGCCGTGCTTTCTTGTCTAGCTTACACTTCACATTCCAAGACAGATTAAATAGGCTAGTATTCAAATCCTTCTTTAAGGTTTTTGTGGGATCCCCTATGGATTTTAATCTTCCCCAGGTCCCTCTTTCAGGGACTTCTGAGTCCTGAAGGATCTCTGAGCATGGGGAAGGTCATGCCTTGTCCATTTGGGAACAGCTCACACTGCTGTGGCAGATCTCTGAAGCTCTCTATGAGATCACAAACAGATCCTTAATCCACTGAGAGCTGAAAGGTTCTTCTGTCCCTGAAAAGGCAAAGTGGAAATAGCAAAATGAAATGTTTTTAAGCTCTTAACCTCATATTTCCTATTACTGTACAAGCTGTAAGTCATATGTGATACGAGGAATTCATATGAGAGGTTTTTCACTATTTTCTGGCTGAGAGCAGGCATGTTGATTATCACCTTGCTCATGGAAGTAGCAACCAGGCCATGTCTCAGCGGGATATGTAACATGTCAGAGAGGAACAGGGAGAAAACTGTGGTGTCTTTTCTCCCTTCCAGTAAAACTCCAGTTCTGGGAGGACCTGGAAGAGAGAGACCTGCCAGCTGGCCAAAGATGGGGACCAAGAATTTTTGATGTGATGCTGGAAGGATGAAGGCTGGGAATCAAAACCTAGCAAGACAGATGTGTGTGAGAATGCTGGAATTGTGCTCCATTGGCTTGGAAAACCAGGGCAAAAGGGTTAGTTCTTCAAAAGGCCAAATGTACTGTTTTCTAGACAAATGTAATTTCTTGGCTGTCAGTGACAGCTCCTTTTTAGGAGGATCCTGTTTTGTAACTGTGAATGTAAAGAGCTGCTTGGCAGCCAGCCAGCAGCACAGCTACTTAATTTACCAATGAAAATTTTGAAGAAATGGGGAAAGTTTGCTAGAAACACAGTCTGCAATACAGCAGGCTGTGTTTCTCCTTGCAACAGAAAATCCGAGAAAGATTTGAAGGATCACGTAAATATATTTTGTGTACTCATATTTACCAAAACATATAAAATTTAGCAGCTAGAACGGAGTACACAGAGCAACTCTGAATTTACCCTTCTCTTCTGAATGCCAGCTCCTGGACCACCTTGGGCCTCCTTGGATTTAAGGCAGGCTCTTGCCCTTTGTGTAAGGGCAGACTGCTCTAGCCTGACATAGCTGGAGCCCTACCAAAAAAACCTATTGGTAAAAAGTAACTTTCTGAACACTCCTTCCTGGGATGCATCTCAATGCCTAGAGAACAAGTGGAAAGATCTTCCCCACTGCAGACACTTAGTGCCTGGGTGCACATACCCAAAGACACCAGTGTGAGCTACAGGAGGACGATTTCAGCCCTGTGAGTGAACCCCAGGGGAATAAAACCTGTCAGATCACAGCATTGCCAAGAGCTCAGGGCTGCATCAGCAGGACACTCACATCCAAGCAACTGGGAAGAGATCATTTTATTCATGATAGTCCCTGCTGCTAGAGCCTGCTTCCTTTTGGAGATTCTCCTCATAAAAAAGGCCCTCCATGCTGCCTGCTGGCGCCTCTCATCTCTATGGGGTTCATGATGAGTTGGCCACTGAACTGGGCTCAGAAATGTAAATTTTCCTTGGAACATTAATCATCATGTGACTCCAAAAACAGGCATCTCAGTTGGCAACCCTCCTTAAGCATAGGCTCACGAAGCACTCCACATCCTCCTAGTCTACCTCAGCTTGCTGTAGCTGGTGTAAGAAATAAATTCTGTGGTGTGCATCCTCCTGCCTTCCCAACATTAGGCTTGCATTTTATTTAATTACTGGTGATTTTGGAAGATCCAGGTACCAAAGTTTGTGCTCCACTTCCCTGCACAGTTGCCCATGCCTTACATCCCCAGCAACTCCAGCTGTCCTCTTTTCACTCTCACCAATACTCAGTGTTTTCTCTAAAACTTCTGTAAAGCCCTTTGGCATTTCCAGCTTGAGATCCTGCAGCAGAAGGAAAATTAAAATTTAGGGCAGCATTAAGTTAATTAAACTTACCATCAAATTAATAACACAAGAAATACTGTGCAGACTACATTATTCATGGTCATGTTTTATTCAGTAAAAACTCAATTTTTAATGCTTTTAGTATTAGTGGAGGATTTCTACTCTGCTCTGCTAGAGTTACATGGCACACAGGGTTTCTCAGGTTCTGTATATAAAGTCAATGTAATTTTCCCTCAAGTGATAAAAGATCCCCAATCAGTAAAAGAAATGAGAAGTCCCACATCCCTGGTTTCTTGGAAGGAAATAGTCAAACATGGAGGATTAAATTCCTATATATTTAAAGAATTAAGTTTAATTCATTACCTTTCCTCTTGTTTTCTTGCACCCCAACTATTCTCCCCTCCATCAGCTTTGCTGTCCATCAGCAAAGTTCCAGTTCACCCCATAAAGGTTTTTCTAAAGGTTTTGGTGCTGAAGCCTCATTGCTCCACCGTGGGACATCCCAGCATCACCTGTACAGCTCTGCTCCTGACCACACTGCAGGAACTCCTTATATATGGATAATGCAGTGAAGCACTACATGAGGTAGGAGGTTAGGACTGAGAAACTCTGTGCTCCTTCAGGTTTTTTTCATTTAAGTCCAGCCAAGCAAGAGCTAAATAACATGGTTCGAAGAGCTCTTCCATTCCAAGGGGACTGTGGATCACAGTCTGAAAGAACTACTGCAAAATGAAATTATGGGCAAAATAACCTAATGCATGCTTTGAAAAGAGGCAGTGGGAATGTAACTTCCCTTGGAGAAAGGAAGGAAATTAATGAAAGCTGAAGCCATGGCACAGAGACAGCATTATCAAGAAAGAAGGCACAAGGAAGGAATCATCAGGAAGTGTGCAGCTATTGCTGTGACACAGCACAAGGGAGAAAGGCAGCTCATATAAGCATATTAGAAGTTCTCTTGCTTAATTGCTGTGTTTATTAGAGGTTATTCTTGATACAAAGTGTATTGTTGATACAAAGATTAATGTTTATTCTTCCCTCTTATACATCCTTTGGACACCCGCCCCATTTTTGTTTGACAAAGTCTTAGCATTTACAATATTATTTTCCTGATAGCTGGAAATAATGTTTAAAATATGCATTTTTCAAAAAAAAAATGCAGCAATAACCTACTTACCCAGAAGAGCTCGGGGTATTCTTCTAGACCAGCTTCTTTATTTCCTTTTAAAGCAGTCTTTGATATTTCTCAGCCACTTCATGAATTTTTATATTCTATTCTTGTGTCTCTCTAGCATGAAGGTTGGTAGACCTTGCCAGCGTGCTTCAAGCCTGAAGACATTAGAGCATCTTTAGCATCAAAAATAAAACTCTCTTCCTGTGGCTGTCTGAAGAAAGGTGTGAAAAGGACTTTCATGGTGTGAGATTCAAGTGCTGCAATGCCCAGAACAGAACTGATGTCTCCAGGAGGGGAATTCATGAGGCTGAGTGGCACCCAACCAGTGAGGGAGGGAGAGCTGGGTGCCTCAAAGTGGGATTAGCATCCTTCATCAGTCTGAGTGGGGAAATGAGAAAGAACTGAAGCTTTTCCTGAATTAACTCTCTACCTGCTACTGTGGTATTTATACCTGCTCTTTGAGTGCATAAACTTTCTCTTCTGCTCTTCAGAAGTGAGGCTGTGAGAAAAGATTATATTAGTGAAGTTTCTTTGAGCTCTTGGTCAGGAAATAAGAGACGTGTTTTCTAAATACTCTTCAATCTGTAAAGGCTTGAACCTATATTGCCTCTTTCTCATTTTTGCTAAAACTTTCAGACAACAGTAACTGAAAAAAAGCATCCACTCACACCTATCCATTTACCCTATGGAAAAGCTGGCTCCAAAGGCTGCACTTTGATGCTGTTGCAACTAAAAAGAGATTTCAAGAGACGGAAACTTGTGACAGCCGGAGACAGAAGTTGCCTTCTGGGGATCGATCTACTGTGTTATCAGCCAAGAGCAGACCTTCTTCAACATCTACATCCATCAGGATATTTGACCCAAAACCTGGTGGCTCTCAGTTCTAAGGGGGTAAAACAGGATGAAAAAGCCACAAAATATGATACAGGATGCACTGCTGGAACGAGGGTTTGGCTCAGGAGCTGTTGCAGGCCTGAGCAGGAGCTGTTGCTTTGACTGACTGTAAAGTGGACACTTCCACAGAAGGAAGATGCTGTTGACAGGTGCTTGGAAGCATTGATTCTGCCTGGTGGGGTCAGGCAGAAGGAGGAGCTGGGAGGTTCTCCCACATTTACAGCTCCTGTGGCCTTTGCTGGTTGCTCAAGGCTCCCACGTACAGCGCATCTCCTGTCCTCCTAATGTACTGAGCTCCCTCGAAGCAAAGAACACCAGGAACATTCTGTGGCAAGAATATTGGACTGAAAAGCAGAAACCTAGCTGTTGGCAATACAGGGAATGAGTGCTACATCATGCAGTCTTACCCTGGTCTGATTTTCACAGGCAGAAAATTTACCATTGGAAGGTGAGTGTAGTTAATGACTCACTTCTGTAGTGAGGATGGCTTATCAGCATCCTCTGCATCCTTCAAAGTTTGCATGAAGATCAAGGTTGGCATGACCATGCATTCACAACAGAGACATAAGACACAATTGCAACTGGAAAGGATGATAAACCCAAGTTTAGTTTATACACTGTGTGGGCTCACTGACCCATTAATCAGTGACATTTTTGGTTTACTGGCCATGTAGTGTGACTTGTTTTACAGCATGCAGCTTTGGATACCAACCATGCCAAAAACCACAATCAGTGTGGAGCAGTTATAAAAATCACATGACTAGGAAGCAAGTCTTCTTTTTTATTGACAAAGACCCATGGTGCAGGTGGCTCCTCAAAGGAACTGAACACTTCCATCTTCTTTGTGTTCATTCCTTGGTGGCAGGGTGAGGGACATCAGCACCTTCTTCAACCAGCCTGGAGATGAGTTTTTGCAACAGCAACTGCTTTGCTTTTTTCATTGTTGTCTGAGTAGCATCCTTGGAGAGAAAATTCCAAATGGAGACAGCTCATAGCCATGTATTATATACAGTTCCCTGCTTTCACATTAAGGCTTTAAAGCAGCTGTGGAAATCCAGGGCTGACAGTTCAAAGCAACTCTCCTGTGTCTCTCTTGTTGCAAACACTGGAAGAGAGGAGTTGCTATGTGCTTGAGTGGGCTGTTGGGCTGAATAATTAGATGCTTTTGGATGCAAAGTTCATACAATGGCATTTGAGGATGATATTCAGTAGTTAATTCTGTGAATAATAGGGCTTCACTGAAAGCATTCCAAAGTCTACATAATAACTTTGGATTTGGGCTTGGAGAGAGACTTGCAGCAATAATACATGTCAGTACTCTTTTGGGGAGGCTGGCAGCGGAGGAGTGCCAACTGATCAGCTTTGGTTTTGTTTTTGCACTATTTATCCTGTTTGTTTGGGTTGTCAGGCTGAAGTTCAAGAATCAATCAGCAAGCTATAATGGACATATTTTCGTTATGGCACAAGGAGCCTCGAGTGTCCTTCATTCATGTATTATTCACACAAATGGATGAACAAAGAAGCCATCTACTACAGCACATAAATCCCAGGATATCTGCACTTAATGCTTAAAAATACACTGAGGTCCAGGCAAAGCCTCCACTCTTCTGCAGTGGCAAAGGCAAGGGTAAAATTTTGAGTTATTGCAGGCGTGTGATCACTTGCCATGTTTCTTTTAACTCAAGCACTGGTAGATGCTGGATACAGAGGTGCCAAATGTTTGTTTGCTGAGAGGCCTTTGAAGTGTCTTCAGGATGGACATTAGGATCATTCCATCTCTAAAAAAGGGAACATTATCTCACGGTGAGAACTGAGCAGCAGCCACTGAAAGACAGAAGATGTTTATATTTGTCTGCCACAGGAAAAACCCCACAGATAGTATGCTAAAACCACCTGTGTGTGTAACACTGGTAGAGACCAATACTCTGTGAAGGACCCAGGTAGAATTATTCCAAGTTATTCCCATATTCCCCAAATATTAGGAGAAGTGTTTCTCCATTTTCATTTTATCTGTGCATTAAGAGTTTAATTCTACCAGGGAACTCTATACTTGCATTCACTGAAAATCAGCAGGGAATGATTTATACATACTTACTAGGATTTCTCATGTAAAACCTTGAAGACAAAATCTCTGCAATGCTGTCTGATTATAAACTGCATTTTGTGGGAATTGTTGGCTGGTGTGCATTTGGCAAAACAGGGAGCATGCAGCAACAGCCCCAGTGCTTCCTTGGAGATCTGTATCCTGGCCCTGCCTCTGCCATAGATGCAACATGAGAATATTTTTCAGTCAAGTTTTCCCTGCTCTTTATTTTCTAGATAGCTGAACCGTGGGTCAGAGCCAGAATGCTAAGAGCCAAAACTTTGGTCAGGGGAAGATTTTTTCCAGACTGTGCATGAAAATTGCTATTTAATACCAACACCTCAAAGGTCTGACTTTGAGTCTCTGTGAGGACTTGAAATCTGCAAATGTCCCTTGTGGCTTTTCCTTCCACCTTTGAAATGGGAAAATGCTCCCTTGACGCAAAGGGGCTTTGTGTGAACAAATGAATGTGATAATGATGGATCCATACAAATATCTTGGTGGCCAGGGCAGGGCTTAAGCACTGCTTTGTGTGTCAGGGGCTGAGCTCTGCAACAGGAAGAGACCAACATGTTGACTTGCTGTTCATAAGCTGAGCACCTTCCAGTGTCTGTGGTGAGGGAGGTGAGCGTCCTAAGGTGAAAAAAACCCATAAAAATTCGTGACAAAATACTAACATGACAAAGGCAAACAGGAAGGGTAAAATGTACTTTACTCTGTTATCTGCTGCATCTTTCCCAGGATGCTGCTGTGTGCTCCCTAGCTGCTCTCCCTTAGGGCAGCAACAGGTGCTTGAGGAAGTGAAGTGTGTCCTGAAGCTAGTTTACGGTTTTATTTACTTTGAGTTGACTTCATCTGGGTTCTTATGACTACAAGCAGTCTGGCACATGGCTGTATATTTGTCTTGTGTTTTTTTTTAAATAAAACCACTTTATATTTCTTCACCTTGGTGAATTTTGCTACTCTTTCATTTTCCCAGTCACCCTGCTGGCACAAGACTACTTTCTTCTAGATCATTGTTTTCTTTATATTTTAAGCAAGACTCTTGATTCTCCAAATAAGAATATTAAAAGGTTTGGTTTCCATCTGTTGTAAGCTTCTCACTGAAATTGCTGTCCTATAAAGCTGCACTATGCTACAATTTGCTCTGAAACACTGCTGACGAGAAGAGAAGGAAATGAAGTTCTTTTACAGAGTGTCTTCAGCAGAAGTTGAAAAAAAGGACATTATTGCAGTTATAAAGATTTGTCCCTAAATAGGAATGGAATGGAAGAATCCACAAGGTCCTCTGCCCTGCCCTTACAGGCTGCTGTCACTTTAAAATGATGCTCTACAGTACATGCTGACATAGTTTGACTAGTTTAAAAATTACAAGTTTTCTTTCTACTTTTAGTGCTTTTTTCAAATGTTACTAGAGTATTCAGAATAGTGAATACTACTACTAATAACAAAGGAACACTTTAAGGATATGTTTCAATTTGTTCTAGGACAGAAACAAGCTGGGTCTAAGCAATCATGGTCCATGGGTAAGCAGAGGGATGAGAGTTTGAGCCATCCTTGACATCACCAGCAGATCAGGACATGTCACTGCCAGTGCCTGACCTGTCAGGCACACACTGGAATCCCAGGCGCCATTCTGAAATCAACATCTTTTCAGGAAGAAGCTGGAAAAAGATATCAGAAGAGTCTCTTTTTGGTGTGTCCACTTCACTAGAAACAGGAAAACTCTGATTGCTGCCAGACCAGTTCAAGAAGATTGAGAAGATTGGACTGTCCAGGCAACCCACACTAAATTGGACTTTCCTAACAGAACTCTAATAATAACCCAGAAGAAGAACAGTAATCAAGGCAGCTAAGAAAACACAAGACCTAAACCTTTTTCCAACTTTCTCTCCGTTGCCTGTGGTGACAAAGCATAGAGGTTGATGCATCCATCACTACTTCTAAGTGTGCATCCAAATGAGTTTGATGGTCTAAACTAGTATTCCTCAAATGTTTTGCAAGCGTAACAATGTTTTGCTTTCCACTGGAGCTGTGTTCCTGAGATAACCCTTCAGTTTACACCTTTAACTTTTCATTGTTGGCAGCTGCTCCATTCCTCTATCAAGGTGGGATTGGAAAGAAAATTAGGAAAAAAGAAGATAAATCCAACATGCACATATTTTTATGACATCTCAGTTTTTCTTAAAATTTTTCTAATCTTCTGTGCTGCCCTTTTAACATATTGTTGTGAAGGCTTACAGAATTGCAAATCAGCTCCTCCCTTTGCAGACACACGGCACCTGCATTGCTTGGTGGGCCCCAGCCTTGTTTGTTTGTTTTCATTCCTCCTGAAATCTGCTCATGTTTCCTTCTGCATTCCCTGGCATAGCAAAGCATAAAGCATCTCTCTCTCACAGGCATCAACACAAAGGTGGATTTACTAAAATAAGAGAAGTAATTAAAATTTTGATTTTTAAAAAAATCTATTCTAGCTCCAATAGAAATATTTCCAAGAAAAGAATACAAAGCTTTTCTCAGCCCACCTGTGGCATATGTGAGCAACACCAGCTAGATTGTTACCCTGATTTGGGACCAGCCAGAGTTCATTTTCTTCTGAGGACCTCCTGCAGTGCTGTGATTCTGATTCAGTATGAGAATCATGTCAATAACACATGGATGTTTTGGCTGCTGCTAAGTAGTGCTTATCCCAAGTCAAGGACTTTTCAGTGAGGAACTGCAGAAGAAACTGGGAGGCAACATGGCCAGGGCAGGCGACCTGAACTGACAGAAGGGGTGGGTATTCCACACCACAGAACATCATGTCCAGTATACAAACTGGGAGAGTTACCTGAAAGGTTTTGATCACTGTTTGGGGCCAGGCTCAGTTTGGGGCATTGGTCAGTGGGTGGTCAACAATTGTATTGTGCATTACTTGTTTTGCTTATGTTACTCTCTCTCTTTCTCCTCATCATTACAATTATTATTATAATTATTATATTGTGTTTCAGTTATTAAATTGTTCTCATCATAATCCACAGGGTTTACCTTTTCTTTCAGATTCTCCTCTCTGCCAGAGGGAAGGGCATGGAGGGAATGATGAGCGGCTGCTTGGTACTTAATTGCCAGGTGGGATTAAATCACAACAATTGTTTTCAGTTATTTCCTTTTGAAATCTTTCTCAACAGCAGCATTCACAGAAGTGTTCATCTTTCTCCAGATTGCCTGGAACCAAGTCAGAAGCTACTTTCTTGTTTAAGAATCATTACTTTAATTTCCACCTCACCTAAAACACATATTTGCTCTCCAGTGGATCAAATTTTAACAAGTACAACAGAGCTTGAAGTAGAAAAGCAGCATGAAAGTAAAGCCATGCCAATTTTGTGGAATCAATTTTTTTTTTGTTCAGGAAGATGTTTTGTGCTCAAATAAAGGCAGCTTTATTATTTTCTCTCTTATAAGCTAGTTGTAGCTGAAATGCAACTCCCTCTTCAGCGAGGTCAGCACTGCAGATCACTAAGCGGTGCCAAATTAAGACAAAGCAACTGCCTTCACTAGGAAAGCTAGAGGTGGGTGTTAGAGTTTGAAGCACTAGGGCAGTCTGGAAGTCTAGGGCAGTCTTTCTTCTGTCCTTCCCTTGACCCTTTTGCCAGTCAGGGGACTCATGCTGCAAGCTGACCTAACCCTTGGAAATGTGTTCCGAGTCATGGAAGCTCCTAGTCCTTTCCCATAGCTTGGCTTAATTAGCCTCATCCATTTCCCTACAGTTTTTCATTTGCATTGGCAGACACTGTGCCTAGCAATTCTTGATGTTCTGAGCTGATTTGAGGTGAATTCCCTTGATTTTGTATCCATGAGAGTTGAGCAGAGGTTTCATAGGATCTGTGTGCAGGAATCTTGAATGATGCAGGCTGGAAGGGACTTCGGGAGTTCTTTAGTGCAACCTACTTCTCAAAGCATGGTCAACACTTTCATGTTAGACACAATTTAGCTTTTTCTTGATTTTCTCCCCTCACTGATTATTTTTCAAAAGGAGTTTTTTTGTTCAGGTCAAGCCTGGTCATCTCCCCTGTGTAAGTGTGGACAAGCGCGTGGGCCAGCAGCAATTGCCATTCAGCAGCTATTTCCATTGTGTGAGTTAGGCTTTCTATCTGTGACCCCCTGGAGGAGCTGACTTCTAAGGCAAAATGTTTGCATCAGAGTTGTAAGAAACATCTGAACTTGACCACAAAGAACTGAGCCACGATAGTTGCATGGACTTGAAAGTTTTGCACTTCTCCACAGTAAAACTCCTGTCCTCTGAGTCACTAGAGGAAAAATCCTGCAGGCTCTGTTAGGTCTTTTGTTTGTTCAGAGTGTTCAGAGGTGGAAGGTAAGTGGAGGGGAAAATGTGTCTTACCAGTAAAGGAATAGATGGTACCGGTTTCGAGAACAGCTGATCTAATTCTGGATCCTTAATGCTTTACAAATAATACATCTGAAGTGGAGGATTCTTGTACCTCTGATGAGAAGAAGCAGCTTTCTTTATATATAGTTATCAGCAGTGCCCAGCAAAAAAACAATTTTGAAGCATTATGTGGTTTATGGCAAGGAATCTATTTCTTATAATAACTCTTAGACATCTCTGTAATGAGGTCATGTGCAAATATATGACCTTAACAATTCTGCAAGTATCTGCCAAAATCCTTTGCACAATTCTATATTTCATTCAGAAGGAAACATTCCTGGTTTGATTAACTTAAGAGGCAAGCACCGTTATATCTGGGACTCCTGTGCTAGTCTGTATTAGGGATTTTTCATTATAGGTGGTAGATAATTTTAAAAATAGATATTCTAAGCAAAAGAATCTCTCTCCCTCTTTCCTGTAACTTTTTCAGAGAGCACAATTACATCCCTAACTATGCAATTCCTTGCACCAAATCATCACCAAAAGAGTTGTTTCCTAAGGATGTTCCTTTTAGAACAAAGCAGAATGCAAGAAACTCCATGTAAGACAATTCCACACCTTTTGATCAATCAGCTTTGAAAAAGAACACCCCCCAACACTCAATTTACCCTTTTCTCACAATACCTGCTGAGGTTCAAGTATTAAAGTGAATAAAATGAAGATGCCTAATCTTTTTTTTTTTTTTTCACTTAGAGATGGCTCAATTTCAAGTGCTCGTGGTATCCTGTCAGGTTTACAGTGGCATTGATCACCTACACAATTATACCTGAGGACAAACACAATGATTTTTGTGAGTGGGTGAGTAAATCCTCTCTGAAGCTGAGTGCAGCTGTTGGTGCTGATTTTCAGCCTCTGGATTGACCTTGCTGTGCAGGACAGATCTCCTGGATTTGCATTCAGCTGACATCCTGTTGAGATGGCCAGGTGCTTTCTACTTCTGAAATGGTGTTTGCACTCTAGCAGGAAAGCCATGGTGGTTGTACAGAAGTTTTTTTAAACTGAGGTGCTTCGGGCAAAGCCACAGAGGTAGGAGTTCCTACTGTGATCCCAGGTAGGCACAACCTCTTCTAACTCCAGTGACTTATTGCATCTGCATGCATGTATGCTACCAAGAGATTTTAGAAAGTGACACATCAGGATGCGTACATAAATACTAATTATCTTTTTCTACATCTGTGCTTTGTGGTTTTATGCTAGTAGATGTTTTGCTGTCAGTCTTTTTACCTGGGCACCATACAGCAGCTGAAATATCCCTTGTTCTGCCACCTTTGGCCATTTGAGAACTCTCTTTGTTTTCTACCTGTCACACAACCACCTCATCCCTTCCCACAAAAGCCCTTCACCAATTTTCTGTGAGGTTCTCTGCAGGTGCTTTTATTGGTACCTAACCTTATCTGTTTTGGAATATCCCTGGTGTCACAGAGTATATATGCATCCTCCCTGGCTTGCTGCTAGAAGGACAGACCACAAGCCCTCTTCTCTTGGGTGCTTTCTAAGAAGCCCCTCCAGCAGGTTCCAAACCTTCTCTGAGAAAACTGAAGGTTGTCCCTGCCTAGTCAGGACTGCACAACATATCCTGCATGGGCACTGGTCTCAGCTGTTCTCCTTCATTTGAAGCTATGTGCAATGCTGTTGAGGTCTTATGCTATTTTTTATCACTGATGTTTTGCAGTGTAGTTGAGACAATAAGGGTGAAGAATAGCTGAAGGGTCTTGCTGTCGGACCAGTTAGTCCTGCAGTCAGGGAGACAAGAGCAGTACTGAGGAGATGAGGTGGATTTCTTGCTTATCAATCTAAAAAGCCAGAAATTCAGGGAAAGTGGAGAAAACCAAAAGCAAGAAGGAATAGGGGCAGCCCTGGCTAACTTGCTGGCTAGGTGTGCCATACATACATATAAAATAATGTCTTTATGAAATAAAATCATGAGTGAAAATGCATTGCTTGATTTTCTCTTCTTTTTTCTCAACAGCATATGGCTGGCCCTATGTAGAAACACACATATATATATGTATATATATATATATATATATATATATGCAAAATTCCTCAGGAGGAAGCTTACCATGCAAATTCCCAATACTGCAGTGGCTGGAGAAAGACACTGAGTGTTTCAGAGCTCAGCTTTGCTGGCAAGTGATCTTCTTTGTTAGCTAGTTTAATAAGACTGACAAACAACAAGATTTTAAGCAACTTCCCTTCTGATAAATGCATGGGAAAAGTGTCAGTGGTTGATGTGTTGTGGAAAATGTATTCGTCTTCTTCATAAGCCTTGAGATGCCAGTTTTTTTCACATAGAGCTTTCAAGAACAGATTTGATTAAGTTATCCAAAAAGACCAAAACACTATATTAGTTTATTTTCCATGAACTTTACTGAAGTCCCTCTACTAAGGAATAAACACAAATAATCAAGCTGCTTTTTGAAAGGCATGAATGACAAGGGCCAAATGAATGATGCTGGACTGCAAAAATAAATGCAAAATATGAATAGATGCAATTTATCACAGACATTGTGACCAGACTCCTTGGATAGGCCTCTTCAGCTTCCATTCTGAAGAGTTTTATTCTAACCAGTGACAGTAATTTTTCTACATTTAATGTATGTTTTTTCTTTTTTTATCCCTCCCTTTTCCCCCTGAGAACAGAACAGCCAGAAAGCGCATTTATTTTCTATTTAAAGTTTTTTCATGTTCCTGCTGGTGGGAATCTGTTAAAAGTGAGCTGAAGGTTTCTGTTAAAGTTCAGGTTCAGGACTTCATCACTTGCTTGGTGTAGATGTCTTTGTAGGAGTCCTGGCTCCATTACACAAAGTTCTATATAAAATAGTTTTGTTAGATTACAGCCCCCTTACCCCCACAATGAACAGCCCATAAAGCAGTCTGGCTTCTGGGCACCTTGTACACATATTACCTTAACTGCAATAATATTCCTCTAAATAGGAGCCTTCCTCTCCTCTTCCTATGGATAATTTCTGGATGATTAAGAGTATATCTTGATATATAGGGCAAGGGAAGCAGGAACAGCCTTTTTGGGGAGAGACTTTCTGCTCTCTGCTGAACAGAGATAATAGCAAAGTACTCTTGTAAAGTGATTGGGGAAGCCCCAAAGGTCAAATAATATTTTAATTTGAGGATTTCCACAGGGATATTACCTCTCTCTGATGTCAGTGATAAGAGAGACGTGTACAGGCAGCATTGTCTCCCTCCAAAGGCTCTTGAGGACACCTTCTCTGACACACTCCTTCTCTGTGCTCTCGCAGGGAGCTCTGGCATCTGTTTTGGGGGGCTAGCTCAAGCACCTACAACTCAGATGTGAAATGGTTCATCCCACTGCTTTTGTATTTCTGTATTTTACAGCCAAGGGCAGTGGGAGTGAAGGTGCTGAGCCATAGCCTGGCAATTTGAACCCTACTTCTACCTGACAGGCTGTCTTGTTATTTTGAAGCAGGTCAGATCCTCCTGGAAGCATTTATACGGCACCAGTCATTATGCAGTTCTGCAGTTGAAGGCTCACAGAAGGCACTGTGATATTTCAAATACTGTGGGGGACTTCAGCTCAAATATAAAATATAGAACTATTTAAACAAGCAGATAGTTTCTCAGTTAAATATGTGACCAGTCTTTGTAAACCATGTATTCTACAACTCCGTTCTTTGATTTAATTTCTGTGCCTGATTAAGAATTTCAGATTTCAGTTCTAATAAAAGGCTTTTGCCTTTTTATTTGCTATTCTTTGAAATTATATAAGGAAATATTAAGCTCCTGATAAGGAATTAGGAAAGAAAATAAACCATTTTCCTGTTTTCCTAGTTTGAATAGATATTTAATTAAAGTGACATGCCTTGGGCAAAACCTAATTAATACATCATCTCTCTGTAACTAAAATTAATGGAAGACTTATGACTGCTGAGCTGCAGGAGGGACTGAAAATTTCTTTTCTGTCTTCTTACTTGTTTTTCATCTGACCATCCATCATTATTTTCTCATTGGAAGAGAGAAGCTTTTTTGCTGATCATTCATTTTTAATGTGTGCTGATAGATGATTCCCTGCTAGCTCCACCAACTTTTCTATTTTGATCATTTCCATGATGTCTTGTAGCCTCAGTAAATGGTAAGGCTTTGCAGTGGAGGCAGCAAGGACCCAGCTCAGCCAGTGCTTCCTCAGACTAACAGTTTTCCTTGCTGAAGGCACATCTGTGGGTGTGCTGTGTCTGTGTGGGACGTGCTGCCTCCTGTCCTTTGCTATCTGCTGGATTCTGCTTCCTTGGATTAGGGAGTTTCCTGAGGAATGTAGGACACAAGGCTGCTGGGAACTGCAGTGTCTCTTGGTGAGTTCATGGACATTGCCAGGAGAGGTTTTGTGCCCTCTTCCCAGGATGGGCTTGTTACGAGCTGAGAGGGCAGAGAGAAGTGTTGGTCCATCTGGCAAACACAGCGGCTCTCTTGCTGTGAGGCAAGTGAAAATGGCTGTCTTTTGCCCTTCAGGCACCAGCCCTGTCTCTTCTCTCTGTTGCACTGGAAGTAGCACCTGGGTAGTAATTAAGGTGACAGAAGGTCACACCACTCTGTGAGAGGTGATGCAGTAACCACTAACACAAACACACAGTGCTGTAGTGGATGGACCCTTTTTCCTGTGGGATAGACCTAGTGTAGGGTTCCCCTTCCTTGCAAACCTTGTTGGGAGCCACAATTCTGAGAGCTTCACCTGCAATATGCCTGTCTCTGTCTTCTCTGTCCTCTTCCTATTCCTCCTAACTCCTGTCCATTTTTACCATTGACATGACCAGCCTTTTTGCCTTGCTTCTCTTATTTACCTGTGGCTTTGCCTCATCTGTGTGCAATGGTGAGAGCACTCACCAGTCTCAGCTCCTTTGGTGTGATCTACCTGCTGCCAGGATGCCTGCATGTATCAAAACCAACTAATTGAAATGAGAAATGCTGTTTTCCACAGCACTGCTGCACTGTTGCTCAGATGCTTTGTTTTATTTTCAACTTGTTGAAGTGGTCTGTCAGTTCCTCAGGCTGAAGATCTTTCCCATCGGATTTAGTTTTATGGGTCACACAGAAACAGGGGCTGATGGTATTGACACAAGTCCAAGGCCTGCCACAGTGATGCTATCCCCACAGGCTGGCCAGGTGCTGGTGATGAATAGTAGAGCTGGATTTGTTGTATTGTGGTACTCTGTATGGATCCTGCATAAATGCCTGCCTGTAATGCCATGCCAGGAAGTCTTTGAGTGTGATGGTCTGAGTAGGAAGATGAGAAAAGTGGGACATGAATGAGAAAAAGATGTAGAAGCTGACTCATCCTGCACTGTGGAGGGCTTATGCTTGGGAGTGAATGGCAGTGAATGGATAGGACAATGGCCCCTGCTGCTGTCCATGAGGAGGGCTGTTGCTCTCAACGTGATGGCACGAACGTGGGAGAAAATCCTGCCCTGAACCTCATGGGATGACAGAAAAATTGAATTTCCCTGGATTTCTTTTGATACTCTCCATGCAGTGACTCATTCTTTTTGTGTATGAAAAGAACTGTTGTGGAGATCAGCTCTGGAATTTCTGTGCATTAGGGACAATGGCTGTGCAGAAATTTTTCTCCCCTCTCATCCTGCTGCTCTACCTGTCACTCCTAGTCCTTCTCCATGGAAGGCTTTATGAAAGGGGACTCTAGTATTCTCTAGTGCACATTTCCACAAACTGCTCCAAAAACCACTGCTAAGGAGGAGGCACACCAGGCCAGGCTGAGACCCTCGGCTTTCACAGCAAAAGGAAAAAGGATGGGAGGAGAGAGGTGTGTCTGAGAACATGAGAAATTGGAGAGGCACCTGGTGACAGAAATAAAAGAGCGTCAGGAAGGAGGGGAAGAGGGTGAGGGAAAGAAGAATAACTTAGAATACAAAACAAAATCAGAAAGTGGGGATGTAAAAAATAAACATACACATGCTATTGTAGCTTTTCTTATTATCACATTTCTGTCTCATGCTGACAAAAATTCTTGGTGGGGAATTTGTTAGATCATTTGCAGACAGTAGCTCCTAATCTGTTGCGGGAGTTTTTATGAAAGCTTGTTCTATTTCTGCTCCTCTCTGGACTGCAGTTCACTTCAGTGGAGGTCTGAATTGCTCTCTGAAGAACCTCATGCCTTTCCATTAGCCACCTAGTTCAGAAGACCTGGGCTTGCTGGAATGAATTTGCACCTTGCACTCTCACTAAAATAAGGAAAATAAGATTGAAGTTGGTAAATCCTGTGACAGGATAGGATGGTTTGCAACATGGAATCCAGTTCAACTGCAACATTTGATGCTGGAATGAAGCATCAGGGTGGGTGTTTCAGGCAGTTTTATCACTGGATACTGTGAAGTATCATCGCATTCTCCTCCAGAAAGTCATGTAATTTGCTATTAAATTTAGCTTTGCTGCCCTGTAAGTGTGGCAACTGGCTCACTTTGTGCCATGTGGGACTTTGGAAAGTTTAATATTAATTTCATATTTCCTTCCTGGCTCCCACGACAGCCAAAGCAGGGCACTTTTTTGCTCTGGCTTCCGTGGCATGCCAACTTTTTTTGGGTGAAATTTTATATATGTGTAACATTTCTTAGTTCCTGGATCCCAGAATGGGTGTGAAACATTCAGCAGATGGAGAAACAGAATTATTAACACAGCAAAAGTGAGAGAGAGCCTTGTTACTCTTTGAAGCCTGTGGGACTAGGCAATGGGTGAAGGGAATACTGATCAGCTCTGGAGTTGGGTTTCTGGCGTCCAGAAGGCTACAGACATAAGGATGGGGTTGCAGACCTGACAACTGTCTTTGCTGCTGCTCTCATCCTTCCAGGATCACAGATGTGCTATCCTAACTAAGAGGCACTTCACAGCCATGGTGACACATAGATCTGGCCCCAGGAAGTGCTAACACAGATCCTAACTCCTTCTTCCTACAGGTGTGGCCAGGCAGCAAACTAGAAATGATCTGAGCGATCCAGCGGCAGCGAGATGGAGAAGAGATGGTGACACAATGTGTGACTTGTGAGTGGGAGCATGTGGAGAGCTGGAGCAGGGAGAGGAAGAAAATTGTGCCTTCAGCATCCCGTGGAGGAGGGATTTTCTTAGCCCTGCACGCAGACAGACAAGGTAGGAATTTGGCTTTCTGCAAGCAGAGCTGTACAGCACTGTACTGTGGGACTGAGCTCCTTGTGGGTATGGCTTTGTGAGTCTGCCTTCCACACAGCCCTCAGGTTTATTCATCAATCTTTGGCAGGAGGAGCAGGACACTGATAATAATTGCCAAAGATAATATTCAAGCTGCTTTTATCAACCTTTATTACTGTATTTCCAATACAGCAACAAGCTTCCTCTCTCCCTGTCCTACCCCACAGCATGAACACGTATTTCTCAGTTTGCAGCAGCTCGAGCTGTGCTCCTGTATACAGCTGGCAATAAATAGCATGGCTGAGAAGAGCAGAACATTCATCTGGGGAAACATTCAGCTACTTAACGACAAGTAAAGACCTGGGTTGGCTGGCCAGCTCTATATAAGGGTCAGGGAACTGCATTTTACCAATTTTCTCGGTCTCCTCCATAATCCAAGGCAGGGATGAGAAGTTTGAGAGAGAAGACATCCCACCTGTCTTGGGATATGAGATGAGAACCTGCTGTCTAGATAAACGTAGATGAATGGTGTAGACTGAACCCCTACTTTCTACATGGATAAAGATGTGGGAACATGGTTTAGTAGTGGACTTGGCAGTGTTAGGTTAACTTGATGTTCATAAAGGTCTTTCCAACCCAAATTATGTTATGATTCTATGAATCCTGCTGGCTGCAATGCTATGGAAATCTTTCCAATGTCTTAGTCATTCAAGGTGCTGCCTCATCACAAGGGGTCCATTAGATTCAAATGCATAAACATGAATTCCCCAGTGAAATTAAATAGAGGTGAGCTTGTCTAAGTTTTGATGGTCTTGTTTCCTGTTTCCCAGCCTTGTCTGTGTTGCAGAGACAGCTATGATGCTAGGACTGAATTCTGCAAAATCAACTTTGGTACTATCTGAGAAACAAGCACTTGGATAACAGCTTGTTGTTACACATCCACACAAAAAGGAAGCTTTCCAGACCCTTTTGGAATGTGAGTCATCCAGTGCCTTTTCTGTCCAGGTTGTCACCAGTCACAGTTTAATGTGTACCACAGGCTTTGCTATGAAGAGGAATGGGCACCAGTGCTTCTTTGTGCTTATGGATATGCAAAGATGGGCCCTTCCTTCCTCTCCCACCTGACTTCCAGCTTCTCCGGAAAATCAGTATCTGAAAGTAAAAAAGGTCATTTGTAAAGCCATGAGACAAACACAACTGAAGGCAGTTCAAGCAGTTTTTAAGGTATTTGGTTCATATTCCACCCCCACACATTCATAACCAGTGCAAGCTCAGCCTGCACTCAGATGGGAAAGGTATTGTCTGGCACCAGTGTCCTGAAACACCAGGAAGAAAAGCCAGCTATCCCAGACAGACAGTACCAGAGGTGGGGTGCTGTAACAGCAGTGGCCCTCTGTTTATGATACTGTTTCATAGACAACCTAATCTTATTTGCTTATGGCAAAGATACCACTGGTCAGGCAGGCTTCAGCTTTTTCCTAACCCTGGGTCTGAGCTAGACTCTGGGTGTGGAAATTACTATGGCAGGTAACTGGTTATTTTGGGACCGTTTCTGCTACACCATTCTAGGCTATTATTCTGGAGGAGAAAAATCACAGTGTGATTTGATCTGCAAACAGATACTTAGCAGAATAATTACGTTCTGTACCCACACAGAGCAATCCGTCCACGTTGTTAAGAGAGACACCGCGTTCAAGGCTGAGCCACAACAGAGTGGGCTGTGTTTCTATGGGCTGAAATGTCAGGATAAGGATCTTATTCTGCTTTTGCACTGTTGAGAAGAAGGAGGAAAGTGACACAAAGCCTTCTTAATTTCAAACATAAGCTTGGCAATTACTGCTGCACGAATCCTTACTCCTAGGATTGCCCACCTCTGGAAGTGGTGGTTTCACACCTTTCCAGAGAAACTTGCCCTGCCATAAAACCTGGCTAAAAGTCATACGTCTGAGCTCCTGGCATTTTTCTCTTCACATGCACAGTGTGATCCTGCAAATATTTCCCAGATGGGAAGCTGTGTATGGATGGAAGCAGCAATGTGGCTGTATGCAGTCATTAAGCATGGGGTTTGTTCTCCACGGTTATTTGCAGCCTGATGTTGGTTTTCATTGCTGATATTTTAGTTTTTTTCAAATGAAAAACACCTTTGATGATGACCTTTTGTTCCTCAGATTGTCTCTGTATTCCTGCAGAACTCCCAACAGGGAAGTGCTTTCCTGGCTAAGTGTAGTGACTGTCAATAATTACTTTCTTTGAATTTACCACAGTTCTCAGGATTAAGATTAATAAAACACCGACTCTCGGCAAAGAAGCTTAAATAAAGGATGGGTACTTCAAGTTCAGCCTTCTGTATTGATTAGATAGCTCCATTTATTTCTCCCTGCTCACTGAAATAGTTGGAAGCTGTTGCATAGCACAGGCATCTAAAGGCAGCTGTACTTGAGACGAAGTGGTTTTGACTCAAATGTTATTGAGAATAAATTTCAAGTATCGTTATCTAGACATCACAGAAGTGACTAAAATCTAGAATGCAAGCTCTAAAGTAATACAGACAGACAGCTGCTGAACGTGGAGCAAAGTAGGAGGGCTGACTCTAATGAAGCACGTCAGACCATTGCTCAGCCTTGCCCCATGCCACCACAGGCTGGAGCGAGGCAGCTGGAAGCAGGAGGGAAGTGCAATGAGAGAGCTACTAAAATCATCAGAAGTGAGAAACAAGTACTGATGCCCGGGTAGACATAGCAGAGCCTTAGACTGGATGAAAGAAATGCATTCTGCTAAGCTATTAAGAGCTCGTAAGGGGCAAATGAGAAGGACAGGACAGCAAAGATGACTCAGCAATATGCAGTGTTAGAAATAGCACAAGGATCTGACCTCCCCTGAAGTGACACTTTTTTATTGGCACAAGCAGAGTCTACGTGGTTGTTTGTCCTACTGTATAATCAGCAGTATAACTGCAAATGCACTTTTACAACCTTAGCCATTTCTCTCTCAGGGTTTGGGAAGCAACTGAAGTTATTGCTCTGCTTCTCCAGCCTTTTTTGACCTTCACACTTTTATTTAAAGCACTAGTCTACTTTGCAAATTTCAGTGCATTCACATTCAGAAGGCATCAAGTGCACACAGTGCAAGATTTATATTACATGTTTTCTATTATCTCATGCCATCAACTCACAAATGAAATAGCTTAGGTGCAAGTATGCAGGTACAAGGCATGACATTACTCAAAGTAACTCTTAAAACGTCCCTCGCTGTGTGGTGTAGATTAAATTGACTGCTAAAAACCTGGCATGAATATATTTGCTGAATATATTTCTGTGAAAGACCATTCTGTGGACTGGGACCTAAATACCATTTTATTTTAAGTTTACTCACCCAATAAATAGCATAAATTGCTCTGCCCTGCCAAGGGTTTATCTTTGAGCACTTCATTTCATAAACAATCCTAATCCCATCCCATCTGTTTTGCCTTCTCCCAAGCTTTTTGGATGTACTAAAATGGTAGGTTATTTCCTGGGCACTTGAAATTGGAAAGCAGAAACACCATGGCATTGGATACACCTTACTAAAACTATGTGGAATAGTCCACAAGCTTCCTCCAGGAGGAGTAGAGGAGTGAAGGAATTTAACACAACTGGATACCCAGTACATTTTGTTTTCACCCGAAGTTTATAATTACTTTTATGGTGTGAATAGTTGAGTTTTTCTAGAAACATGTAAATATGTGGAAAGTTTTTAGACTGGAAAAGGTCATTTTTGTTTGTTTTTTTTTCCCAAGGGCTTACATCGTTACAGGAGAGAATAATTTGGTTATGAGTAAACAGAACATAATATATGTTATACTTAAAACCTCTCACAGCCCTTTTATTGTATTTGCAGGGTTCCCAAACAAAGGGAGGAATGATGAATCTAACTCCATGTTCTTAGAAGGCTAATTTATTATTTTATGATACTATATCATATTAAAGAATACTATACTAAACTATACTAGACTATACTAGAGAATACAGAAAGGATACTTACAGAAGGCTAAAAAGATACTAATGGAAACTCGTGACTCTTTCCAGAGCCTTGACACAGCTTGACTGTGATTGGTCATTAAGTCAAAACAATTCACATGAAACAAATGAAACAACCACTTGTTGGTAAACAATGTCCAAACACATTCCACATGAGCAAAACAGAGGTGAAGCAATGAGATAATATTGTTTTCCATATTCTCTGAGGCTTCTCAGCTTCCCAGGAGCAAAATCCTGGGTGAAGGGATTTTTCCAGAAAATATGATGGTGACACCCTTTGGCCTCTCCAAGTGGACAACAAGAGCTCCCTGTCTTTGGACAACTTTTGCATCCTAGTGCTGTGGAAGTGCAGAGCCTGTGGGTGCTGCTGGAGATGACACCCTGAAGAAGGAGGGAAAGGTTTTTGTTCTCCTGTCATGATTTCACCCTGGCTGGCAGCTGAGCACCACGCTGCCACTCGCTCACACCTCCCCTGGTGGACTGGGGGAGAGAACCAGAAGAGTAAAAGCCTGGAAACCTGTGGGTTGAAATAAAGACAGTTTAACAGGTGAAGCAAAATCCACAAGAGCAAGCAAAGCAAAACAAGGAATTAATTCACCACTTCCCATGGGCAGGAAGATGTCCCACCATTTCTAGGAAAGCCATCATGTGTAACAGTGACCTGGGGAAATAAAATGCCATCAATCCAAACATCCTCCCCCTTTCTCCCTCTTACCCCAGCTTTATATGCTGATTATGATGATATCCCTTTGTCCAGCTGGGGTCAGCTGTTCCAGCTGTGTCCCCTTCCAGCTCCCTGTGCACCCTCAGTCCTCTCACTGTTGGGGTGCGCTGAGAGGCAGAAAGGGCCCTGACCCTGTGTCAGCCCTGCTCAGCTGTAACAAACACATCCCTGTGCTGTCAGCTCTCTGATGGTCACAAATTCAAAACACAACCCCATACCAGCTATTAGTAAGAAAATGAACTCTATTCCAGCCAAAAGCAGCACATGCTGAAGTCATTGATTATGATCAGTTTGTATCAATGGACTGATCTGGTTTTGTATCACAAAATAATGGTGAACCTCATAATCAGGAGAAATTCTGAGCTGCAGGGTAGGAGCAGGTGTGAAGTCTGCATCTCATGCAGAGGTTGTTTGGTGACACAAATAGTGACGGCTGCTGTCAATCTGCTCTCCCTTCTTCCTTGTACCTACAGCAGGAAAGCAATTTACTGGCTTGCTTCCCATCTGATATTTTTGAAGAGTTGCATGATAAGAAGAGCAGCAGAGCTGTATTTGAAACTTTTTGCTTTTTAAATCCTGGGTTCCTCTGCCATCATTTACTGCCAAGAGCATAACTAAGGCAGGGAGGAGAGAGGGTCTGATGAACTTTCCCTTTCTCACATTAGGGGTTTCCAACACAACAGCACTTTTCATTTAAGGTTTCAAGTGTGGGTTTGAAAGAATGCTGGCACATCAGAAAAAAACCAATATGCACAAAAGACTACAAAAACTGCCAGTCCCCTGTTTCAAGGGTCCATGGAATTTTCCAAGTTGAGGAAGAGCTCAGTGCAGGAACCATCAGGTAAATGCTCTTTCTAACATGTACAGTCCATCAGCTCTCCCCCTTCCAGCTACTGCTGGTGCTTTTTGCAGCTGAATGACAGACGACATCTGTCAGCAGGGGACACACGAGCTGTGTCACATTTCTCACAGGGCTGCCTGCATACATTACAAAACACCTCTCTCTTTGCCTCAGGACGGCTGTGCCAAAGCTGGGCATTGCACTGTCAAAAGATTTAGAGTAGGGGTAAACGTGGAGAGACAGGGAACACAAAGATGAGGGAACAGTGTTAGTTTAACAGGAGAGCCTGGGCCTGTGAATGGAGTGCAAAGCACCAGCTGGCAGGATGGTGCTTTCTACCATAAACCATGCAGCCCAGCCAAGAGCTATTAAAAAGGACTGAGACCAGACATGAGGGACATGTACCATCTTGTTTCCCATCTTATTATATGCAGTGACATTTGTATTGTTATTTTATTGTGAACAATTTGAGAGGAAAGTGCTTTGCTTCATCAGAAACTTTATGTCTGAGCTTGGTTTCTAATTTTTCATGAAGACCAAAAAGCATAAAAGGAAAGCACCATGGATGAAATGTAATTGTGCTATAACAAAAAGAATTTAAACCAGAGGCTAACTGGGTTGGAAAAGATTTCATAACAGTCCCACTTTGGACATTGCATGTTATCTTTCTTGACACAGGTTTAGCACAAATACTTGCAAGTTGCTGCAGCTGTTCAATGTTGTCTTGTTCCCAGCTCTTCTTAATGCAGACTTGCTTAGAATAAGCACCTCTCTTCATGTAATTAATCCAACAAAAAGTTATATCTGAAATCCTGTGCTGTCACTGGCTTCAGCAAGACCAGCACTAACCCATGGCCAGTCCACAGGCAGGATGAAGATTTCCTCCCCAGCTCTGTACAATGCCCCTCTGCTCATCCATCCTTACTGCATGACTGAGCAGGTACTTGTTCTAGTTTGGCTTTAAGTGCTGTTTAACTGTTTTCTTGTGCTCCAAAATATATGCTTTGCTATAATGATTGGACCAGAAATGAACCTTCACCTAATTATCCTGCTCAATTTTCTTTATCCTATAGTCTTGTGGATGGAGAGCTGGACATGAGCCAGCAATGTGCCCTTTCTCCTTCCTGGGCTGTATCAATGGCAGTGTGCCCAGCAGGTTGAGGGAGATGATTCTGCCCCTCTCCTCTGCTCTGGTGAGGCCCCAGCTGGAGTGCTGCATCCAGCTCTGCCTCATGCTCAGCACAGAGACTGGAGTAAATCTGGCCCAAGGCCCCTGCTCAGGAACTGGTTGGGCAGCAGTCAGCAGGTGGTGAGCAACTGCATTGTGCATCACTTGTTTTGTATTCTCTATTTATTTTATAATTATTTTTGGTACGTGCCCTTCCTTCTCTGTGCTATTAAACTGTCTTCTGTCTTTTTCTCAACCCATGAATTTTACTTTTTTCCTTCCCGATTCCTGCCACATCCCACTGAGGTGGAGACTGATTGAGTGAGTGGCTGTGTGGTGTTCAGCGGCCTGATGGGTTAAACCATGACACTTCCTGATGCTTCTAATGGCAGAGTTCTAACAAACAGAACTGCAGAATACTTCAGGTTGGAAGTGACTTTGGGAGGAATCAAATCAATTTTCCTGGCCAAAAGGAGGGCTGGCTTCAAAGCTAGATTAGGAAAAAAAAAATCCAGTTACATTAAAAACGACACATTGCAGGTTTGAGTTAGCCAGCAGTGAACGTAATTCTTAGTGGATGTTGTTTTCATAAATTTTCAAGGGGAAGAAGGAGGACAAAGCACTTTAGAAAGCATTAGTTGTAATGGCCTCTTTTTTCATTTGAATTTATTGTCCTATGCCTGGAAAAACACCTGGCTTTGCCTTACCTAGAGGACTGGAGGCAGCCTGGACTTGAATGGTGGGAAGATGAGGATAAATGAGATAAACAGCCTGAAAGAGGGTATAGGTGTCTTGTTTCTTTGTCAGCAGAAGTAAAACAATGGAAAAGAACCTGGAGGGTGAGAAGGTATTGAGAAGCCCATCTCAATGTAGTGACAATTTCAGTCATATGTGAGTAGAGCTGCCTCCTCCCCTCTCCTAAAAAAGTGTTCAGCAGAAGTCTTAAACAATCTTATGGAGCAACAATAATAATATAACCATTTTTATTCTTTGTGTGCAGATAGGATGTCTCTTATAAAATCCTGGATAGTTTTCTGCTATGACATGCTCCTTCATCAAAATTTGTTTCAAGGTAAGCACCATCTTTATGGGGAAATGTGTTTCACCCACCTTTATCTTCTGTTTGCAGCTAAAGTGCTATAATGATGTGTAGTTTTATAAATAGGATATAATTTGATATAGAAGGCAGTCAAGTATAATTACAAGCACTCGAGGTAGCCAGTTGGGCTGACTGACAAACTGATGTGTATGTGGAGGGAGCTGGGGTTTCTTTTACTGCAGTATAGACCACAGTGTGAAGAGCCATGAGTTCTGGGGACTCTGAACTCAGATCACAGCTGATGTGAGTGGAGCAATTCTAATTAGTTGCTGCAAAAATTGCAGCTTGCAACAAAACACCGAAAAAAAATGTAATCTGGGCAAGCAGAAACCAAATTTTCAGGCTTTTAATTTTGAACTTTATTACCTTTTTTTTTAATGGTCTGAATGTTTAATAAATTTACTACTTCTTAACATTCGGCAAAATCTTAATCTTCCTTTTTACAGGATAATACTTCTAGCTACAATAAAATGCATTGTCTCCTCATCCCATTGAAAAGGATAAATTTCTTCTTCTCTTTCTGTATTTTATCCATATAATTAACTTCAAAAAGTATGCCCTCTTTTTAAAAGGTATTTTAAAATCACACTTAGAGAAACACACATCAGCGTTTTCTATGCCTTTTAGTGTATGAGCTCTGCTTCTTAAATGCACATCCAGCAGGCACTTCCATGCTCCTTGTCCAAGTAAACTAGTTGCCAGCCTTTGGAGATCAGTTTGTGATTCACACTTCACCAGTTCCCTGCCAGAGCCAAGACAATCCATCACTATGGTGGCAGCAGTGGAGAACACAGCTGTGGCAAGATTTTAGGCGTGGGTTGAACTTCAGGTATCTTCCTGAGCAGTACTGAATCCAGCTCCTGGTTGGGTACGTGGCTGAGCCAATACTTCAGCATCTGGGTTCAAGTGCTTTCCTGAACTGAAGTCTCCAGCAGGCTCAATGTGAAGCTAAGAGAGATCCTTCTAGATCCCTTTATATATATACACATATTTTTGGAAATATCTGTGCATTCATAGCTAGCACATGTCATTGTATTTACATTATTATGGGTTGTGTTTCCAAAATGGAGTTTGGAGATGCTCATGTCTCCCAATGGGAGCACACTTGAACATCAAAACCCCAACTGTGGCTGATTCATCAGTGTAGATCTAAATACCAAGTCATTCCTGGGATTTTCAGTTTACCTAATTACTTTCTAGGAAAGAAAAGGATTATTTTTTAAATTGCAATAATTAGGATAGTTAAATGAAACAGCAAGCAATTACTATGGGCTTATTATACCTTCTAAAGAAGAAATGCAGTACTTTCATATGCTTCAGGAATACAATTAAGGCAGGAAATTTTCTAAGCCCTTACTTTCCTTGGTTTTAATTATTGCTGAAACCTGATTAGAGGAGCACAAAAAGGGATAGAAGAACAAAGGATGTTAAAGGAAGAAGCAAACAGTTGGAGTGGTGTGTGAGTTGTGAAAGCACTTGCCTTTCACTTTGCTGACAAGCATTGCAGCTAAATTTTAGCAAGAACCTCATCATTTTCTGTACAATTTGTATCAATTCGCAGCTGCTGCTCCACTTTGGGTAAGGGAGCAGTTTTATGTGCAGCAACTACACAGGTGAATAGTTTTAATGTCTTGGAATGACTATCTCTCACTTCGCTGAACCAAGGGATAGAATTACACACTTTGTAACTAACTACTAGCAAGTGAATATTGCAGTAAACATTTGAATAGTTTAAGTGACGTTGTCAAGAATTTGGCCAATTCCAGGTCCAATTGCTACACTTAGTACCTGGGAAACTGTAACTTTATCCAAGGTAAACAAGAAAGCTGTCAGGGGTGCTGACTGATATTTTTGGTTTGCCCTTTGGTTGCAGCTTCAGAGAGCAAATTTCCAGGTGAAAACATTTCCAAAGTAGGTCACCTCTCCAGCTATAGCTACACTAACCGCATTCACTGCACTATAACATGCCAAGCACACTCAAAATTACCATTATATATTATGACTGCAGTTTAAATTCCCAGGATGCAACCACTGAAGAATATTTCCCAATACATTTTTTAAAATGAAATTTAAAACAGCACTAAAGCCAAGAGCTTATCTTTCTTGGGTTTGCTATTGTGAATGTTGTTCATACTCCATGGTGGGCCTGTGTGTAGCAACTCCTAATCAAATCCTATTGTGTACCAAAATGTCAACTGCATCTGAAATTTGCATACCTTGAGGGCTTTACACTTCTTTGTCTTAAATGTCTAATTACTTTAATAAGGAGAGTGTTCAGGGGAGTGCTAATGCCGTAAAGCAATTTTCTATCTCTGTAATTTTCCCAGCCTGCTTTTTGACAATGTATGGTGTTTCAAGTGCCTTGCAAGATAAACAACATTCCATAGTAAAATACTGCTGGGTGCTAGAGAGGGCTTTTGAGCTGGGAATGCAAGATCTGTGAAGTGCCATATTTTCAATAAAGGGCCTCCTTGTCTATGTGAGCTTTTTATTGATTAATTATAATTACACTACTGTAGGCAGTGTCAGCATGCTTTATGGATTTCTTTTGACCCAGCTAAGCTGTTCTTGTTTTCTCTATTTAATTGTAAATATGAGTTTTAATCGCTTCCCATTATTTCTTGGTTTAAAGGGCTGATATTAATGGTGGGGAATGACAGATGTATTTTAATTACGCCATGACTATTTCTATCTGCTATTTCTCTTTGCTAGAAACAAGCAAGACTTTGTACATCCACACCTTGGTGCAGGCACTGTTGCTGAACTACTCCTGTGCTGACTGGCCCTCGTGGGCACATCCTTCAGCTGTGAGGATCAAGGGTACCTCAGCTGCCAGCACATGTGACCATCGCCTTCATGTACATGGCTCAGGTAACTCAACACCTGGGGCTCAGAATGAGTGAAAATGAATAGAATTATAAGATGGAAAAGCCCCAAATTAGCTACTGCTGCTTTCAAGGCAATAGGCTCTGTGCATTGCCCTGGCCTATGTTCCCAAAGTTCTTAGAGCACAATAACCTTGTGTGGTTAATGAACAGTCCCCCTGCCAGCACTGAGACAAGCCGAGCAAACTGCTGGGGAATGAAGATGCCTCTCCACCCCATCAGTGAAGCTTCCAAGCACAAAATTCTCTGAAGATCTTAGACACCCCAGGCGTGACTTGGGCAACATTTTTATGCCCGAATCCAAACCCGTGTGTCCTTGAAGCCCAGACTGAAGAAGACTTTTGCTGATGGTGTCTGTGGACACTACTGAGGCTTCCCAGTGACCCCTGAGCCCATGTGATGGAGCCATGTGGGGTAGTGGCTGGCACTCAGGCCACCCATGACCTGGCACAGAGCTGCTCATCCTCAACGGGAAATCTAGAGAAATCTCGTTCCAGCCCAGCTGACAAACCTCTGTCCTGGAGCTATAAGTATAAAAACTACTCCCCAAACCACAAAGGATGTTGTACAGATCTACTCTAGCTGAATATATAATTAAAGTACCAATATATAATACACAATAATATATATAATACACAATAAAATACATAATTACAGTACTTCAGGGCTCGAAACCTTGCTTTGGTGACTGTAGCCCCACATGGGCACTGGCACAGGTTGCTTAGAGAAGCTGTGAAAGCCCCATCCCTAGAAGTGTTTAAGGACAGGTTGGATGGATCTCTGAGTAACCTGGTCTAGTGAAGATGTCCCTGTCCACAGCAGGGAGGGGCTGGATCTAGATTGTCCCTAAGGTCCCTTCCAACCCAAATCATTACACAACTCTTTGATTTTATGGTTTTTGGAGCATTGTTGTTACAAGTTGAAGGATGAGGTAAGCTTGGAGTAGCGTAATATTATCCTTATGAAACAGGAGCAGAAGGACTGCTACTTGGGATTATCACACTGCCATCAAATTGTTTAAGCTGGAAAAGACATCCAAGATTGTCATGTCTAATCATTAACCCAACATTGCCAAGTCCACCACTAATCCAGGTCTGTAAGTGCCACATCTACACATCTTTTAAATACCTCCAGGAATAATGACTCAACCACTTCCTGTTCTAATGCTTGACCACCCTTCCCTGAATAAATTTTCCTAATATCCAATCTAAACCTCTTCTGACCATTTCCTTTTGTCCTGTTGCTCCTTACTTGGGAGACCACACCCCCCCCGGCTCCACCCAAGGCTATAACTTCCAGGAAGTTGTAGATAGTGATGATGTCTCCTCTGAGCCTCCTTCTCCCCAGACTAAACAGCCCCAGCTCCCTCAGCTGCTCCTCACCAGACTTATGCTCCAGACCCTTTCCAGCTCCTTGCCCTTCTCTGGACTTGCTCCAGCATCTCAGAGTCCTTGCAGTGAGTAGCCCAGAACTGAACACAGGATTCAAGGTGTCCTCACCAGTGTTGAGTACAGGGGCACAATCCCTGTCCTGATCCGCCTGGCCACACTACTGTGGATACATAGGATGCCATTGGCCTTCTTGGATTAGGTGCCTCTTCCTTTTTTTCATGCTAAAGGGAATGAGGGCAGCTTGCTCTGAGCATGCAACTACAGCTGATGGTTTGCATCTGATCACTTAGTGCTGTTTAGGTTATATTTGGTTAATATTATCTAACCTACCCCTGAAAATATCTTGAAATGGGAGATTTAAACAGAAAAAAAACATGTAACTTTGGCTCTCAGTGGATGCTTTGAATATTTGATTAACTGCCTAGGTTTCTTTGCAACTCCTTAGACATGATCTTTCAGCAGTCATTTTGGAAAGGAATCTGAGGATAAAGCCCCAGGATCTGCCATGGTAACAACATCAGTTTTTATCTGTTTCAAAGGATGGGTTTGTCAGTGAGAGAAGACACTGTTGTGATTAAGCTGGTAAGCTTTGGCTTACGACCTTGGACTCTGTTTCAGTTCTGCTGGAGGCTTTATTTGTAACATCAAGAACATCAATTTTTTTGTGCCCTGGTCCTTTATTCATGCATGAGATACCCTTTAACAACTAGTTCTCATCTATTCAAACATTCCCTAGTTCGTGTACCTCAGTGTGTTTCATAGGGGTCTTCCCTCTTGCCAGGAACTTTTAAACATCCCCCAACAGAGCAGCAATAAAACAGAAGCAGACCATGAACAGCCTGAAAAGGGATGTTACAAAGTTGAAGTACACATTCTACCAAGGGTGGTGGACAAAAATGTATAATATATAATTCCTACTCTAGAAGAAAACTCAGTTGATTGTTTATAGTACAGCTGGGAAAAAAAAATATTTTCCTTAACATGTTTTTTTTTTTTTTTTTCCCCTCCTGGCAGTTATTAGCAAGAAAAGAACAAGAGCACTTAGATTTGTTTGTAAATTTAAAAAATAAAAAACAATGAATCAAACCCAAACCCTAAAAAAATTCAAATATTAGCTGAAGTAAATAAAGCAGATGTAGATTTCAAACCACAACAAAAATTAATCAAAAATATTTCTGCTAACAAGAGATATTTTGAAGGCTCATTTTTCATCAATCCAGAATTATTCATTGAAGTAAAAATTGCATTAGGTGAAAGAGCTTATTTTAAAGGTTTGGCAGAATAGGCTGACTGAACTCAGCCTCATCTGGTGCCTTTCTAAATGTATCCATTGTGAAGGGAATGCCTTTTGGATGGAGCATTAGTATCTCCAAACTATTCCTGTCTTCTAAATTTCTTTAAGAAAGATGGTTGTAAGAAAATTATATTTTCTGTCTTTCCTAAAACCTACAGCTCAAATACTTCTTCGAGTATGTACTGCAGTGTCTTTAAAAGTCAGGCATCAGCTTGAATCATAAAATTATAGAATCACAGAATGACTTAGGTTGGAATAGTTCTTCAAGGTCATTTAGTTTCAAATCTCCTGCCATTGCAGGGACATCTTCCACTAGAGCGGGTTGCTGAAGCCCCATCCAACCTGGTCCAAGATGCATGCAAAGAGCTAATTTTGACTTAAAGTCAGATTTTATTCCAAATGGTTGCAGAAGTCTTCGTGAGAGCAAGTAGAGTGGGATACTATGCTGCAGCAATACCTGGACAGAACATTAAGTGAATAAGTCTTGCATGCACCTGGTCTGTCCTGGACTGCTGCTTGTTTAGGTTTTCATATCTCTCTCAAGACCTTTTCTACTTGGCTGATTACCTGATTAACCAAATTTATAATTTTCCCCTCTCAGTTTGGAGGAGTAGGCTATATTTCCCTTTGAAAGATGAATTCTGGGCAAACTGCTGTTTTAGATCCAGCAGAGAAGATAATCTCATGTGCAGTAATTAGCCCTTCAAGTGAATTTCACAGTTAGTTCCATTAGGAATCTGTCTTTACTGTTCACTTCTCTTAACTGCTCCTGCTTACTGACGCACTTGCAAAGCTACAGGTTTAGATTAGAGGATTTGTCTTAGTTTATGGCTGTGCTGCTTTTAATTTTGTTAATGGTAATGCAATCTTTCATTTCTTAGTCGTCATATACAACAACCATTTTTTTGCATCTGATATTCTTGCTTCATGTTTTTCTCCCCTGTTTGCATCTCATTTTTGGAGTTTATGCCAACATAATGACATGCCATTGAAATCAGAGCCAGGACTCATTAGCTCTAGTAATTGCCACCTTCCTCTGTCCTGGAGGGGTAGAGCATTGCTGCTTTTCTCACTGCCAGCCAAGCTTTTCATTAGTGCAGCCATCCACAAAGTTAACAAATCCTCTTTGAGCAATGGGCTGCTCCTGTGACCACCTAGAGTGTAGGGATGGTCTTCTCTCAGCCACTGGATCTCCTGCCTCTCCTCTCCCTGAATCACAGATATAACAGCCAATGCAAGCTGCCAATGTACATTTGAAAATCTCCCTTGTTATGATTACTTATGACTTCTTTCCACATCAAATTAGAAAAATATTTTTCTCAAATACCACTCAGACTTCTGCTTTTTGTTTCTCTTTCTCTAGAGTTTTCACTACTCCTTTCCCCATTGTAACCTTCTAATTGCCTCCTTCTTTCTTCCTGCTTTCTGGGTATCCCTCCTTGCAGTAAATCATAACTGTGCTTGCCTCACGTCTGCATCTCACCTCTTGCAAGCATCAAATATAAAATGAACAAGGAGGATACATGACTGTAGAGAAACTCCACATCCAATGTCCCAGAGAATATGTTTGTGGCCATTTGGAGTAAAATAAGTGCTGGGAGAGGCAGATCTGGGGACATTGTTCCTTGTCATGCTGTAGATTTACTGAAAATCATTTCAGGATTGTGATGTACTGTTATTTATCTCTGCTTTGCTCATGCTACTAAATATTTCTTTTATTTTGATTGAAGTTTATTTAATACCCTTTTGTTAAAAGGGGTTTTTACCACGCAGATATGACTAAGGAATACCATTTGTCTTATTTGCTTGTTGAGACATGGCATAGCTAGGATTGTCTTAAGCACTAGCAACAGATGGCTAATTCTTCCTTCTCTTCAGGACCACCAGTGATAGGAAGGCAGTTATTTTTGGGGACTGACAATATTCCTTTCTCTTTAGCTGCTGGGGTTAAACATCAGAGTTTGGTTTTGATTTCTGGCTGTTGTGTATCATTGCTCTTCTCCCACCACTGCAAGCTTTTCTCCTGACAGATATTACAGCTACATGACAACAAAGAGCTTGATCTGTTTCCTGAAACCTTAGTGAGCCATGCAAATGACTCTGCAATAATCTGCAGATGCCATGATGTTTCAAGACCCAATCTGAATTTCTTCACTGACAGAAGAGTTGCCCTGTTTGGCATTGTACTGGATCAAGGGTAAGGCCTTCTAGGGCTAATTGGCACAGCAAAACAGCTTCTGATGTTTTCTGTTAGGAAAGTAACATTTGAAGACTTATGCCATTAGCTAGAAGATAAAACAGAAATAAATGACCTATTTTTAAAGACAATTAGATTCAGTTTTGGCATTTACATATATTTCTGTCATACAAGCAAATTGATTTACATAAAAAGAAAGGAATTTGTCAAAGATGATGGCCCCATTTCAGATTGGAGTCCAATGAAGAGGGGCTGCTTGTGGCAAAGCATCTATGTCATGTGCTTGGCTAGCCCTGCTTACCTGCATTCATGGAGAGGAGAGGTCAGACCATGAAGGGAAAAAAATAGGCTTGTTTCCATGGATGCCAATTGATCTGTGGGCTGGGTTTGGGTTTGTCTTAGCTTGTTTTTCCCCCACATACACTGGCCTAGGTCTGGATCTTTAATACAGGATTTCCAGAGGCAGAATTTGCTAAGTTTTGTCCCCGTCTGGATAAGAGGCATTTTGAACCTTAGAGTGGATGCTGCCTCTTAAACAAGCTAATCCTGGAAAGAAGGTGTGTGTTTTTACCTGGCCTCTTCCCTGTGCCTCCCCTCCTCAGGGCACACTCTCCACCCCAGGGGGGTTCAATGTCTGTCAACTACTCCTACAAGCATTGGCCACCACTGTCACGTGCTTTGTGACATATGAGTTTTAGAAGCTCAGATAATGTGCAGGATGGCACAAGAAATGCAGAATCAGAATCAAAAGTTTCTTGGAGTTCCTTGAATCTTGGAGGGGCAGCTTTGTTTCATGTGCTGAAATAGAGATGGTGTTTTCAGGTCTGGGAGCTTCAAGAAATACTCTGGAATAGCATGGATCTTAGTCTGGTGCTAACCCATGCTGAAGTCTGTTACTGCAGGTGAAATTACCCTAGAGACACATCTGATCTGCCATCCACCCAATCATACGCCTAACTTTTGGCCAATTAATAACTTTCCTCAATCAGGTTGCTTCTTTGAAGTTAATAGAGCTATTCATATCTCCAGGTTAGGCATACACATTAAAATATCTTGCTTAATTTGAGTTTGTGATTCCTTATACTGGCCAAGATCTAGTGAAAAGATGTTATTAACAATGAAGTCAAAGTTGCATATTTCCAATTTCTTTTTATTATCTCACCAGGGAGCATTTGTATCGTTAATTAATGAAATTATTATCTCAAATCAGCTTTCATAGTGCTTGAGAATTTTACAAGTATTACAGTGTAAGTATAACAAAAGGAAGAGACCAACTCTGTTAATATAGTTAAACCTTCAGAATTTATAGATTAGATCATAGAGAATTTAATTTAACATTCTCTAAAGAGTTTCACAGGTCTTTTTCTGCAAGATATTTTCTCCCTTATCCATCTATTTTAGAGCTGGGGTTTTGCACTTCTTTTCTAGCTAGTTCATTTTTATCCTTAAGGGCACACTGTATTTTTAAATTTCTGAATCTTCCTTACACTTTCACTTCCAAAAATAGCAAAAACCTCTTTTGGAGAAGTATGTTCTTATTTTCCAATTGTCAGAATGAGTAAATAATACATCCTGGTGTTGTAAGTTGTGTCTGCAGGTGTATAAACCCCTGACTGGAGAATCAGACACATTTTTAAATAGTGAAAGATGGAAGAGACTGTTTAAACTCCTGATTTTCCTTCCCAGGCCTTGAAAACTTATGTGCCTCTGCATATTCAGGGACAGATATTGTGATATGCAGCCAGTCCTGTGCAAAGCTGAAAATGTTACCTAACATTTGGTCTCAACAAGCTGGTATGGAGCATTTTGGTAGTCATCACTTGTATCTGTAAGTCTGTGGGTTTCTGATCAAGTGCCTTTCTCTGCCTGTGAAATTACAGATGGGTGAAACAAACACTGCTCCCAGCATCGATTCCCTTAAAAAAATCCATTGTAGTTTAAAGCACTTGACTTACAAATTTTTGCAACTCTGAAGTGCATTTGTAGCATAGATGTACTACACAAAATCACAGAACAAGAAGAAACCCCTACCTTCAACTTATTGGGAGTGAGACAAGAGTAGCACATCACAGGTCAGATTCTTGATTATCTATAAGAGAAAATAATCCCAGACAGTTCTGCCTGGCTGAATCTACCCAGAAGAGGATTAATTTTTGCTATACAGCTGAATTGACTGATGATGGAATGGCCAATATTTGATGTGGTGTTGCTGTCACCAGCACTGCACTAAAGCAAAGCAATAAGGAACAGGGCCAGCAATCAGACAGCTGAGCAACATTTGTAAAGGTAATTCTACAGCTTTACAGTTGCTGAGAAAACATGTGCTTTGATGTGCTAAATTAGCATGTAAACTCAAAGCCAAAGGTTTAAAACACTCAGCATTGCAAAATAGTGTTATGGCATTTAGCACATGGAAATGACCTTCAAAGGAATAACAAGAGCGTAACTGGAACTCAAAAGACATTTTTTTTGAGTAGAAAATGTACCTAATGATGGCATTTTCCCCTGCCTTGTGTCAGACAGGCCAATCCAATGGTGGCAGATGCCCTGCGTTATCCCAGGATATGATGAAAGATCAGGCACAGTGACTTGGGGAAGGCTGCCGTGTCTGCCTGTGTCCCTGGGCAAGAGCTCAGCAGTTTGTGTGGGCTGGGCAGGCAGCCCTGCCAGGACATTGCCTGTGGAACTAGCTGGTTATTTAGGTCTAGCCTGGAAGTGGTTTTTGTGAGCTGCAGACTTCCCCTGAAAGTCCTAGGGCTCTGGACATAGCTGGAGGAGTGGAAAGAAGTGTATGCATGGATGGCAAGTGAATTGTTAGCTTGTTACTGAGTTCTTGACTTGCCTAAGGGGGTTTTAATGGCTGGTTTTTATTGAAACAGTTCAGCAAACTTGCTGTTGATACTTTCTGATAAAATGGTTCTCATGACCCTCAGTTCAGCCAGGCATTTCAAGACATGTTGAAATCTAAATCCTTTAGAAAGGCACTGGTGCATTGATGAAGTCAGCAGCCATAAACACAGACTTAGTGCTTAAATAACCAAATCCTGTGACATGGTGCTGCACACTGTAAAATATCTACATGTGAGACAAGTGCCCAGACATGGATGGGTGTGCAATGCTTCCTTAGATGCCCTTCCTTAGCACTCAAGAGACATGGCAAACAAACCTACAGAAGGCTGGCATCCATCAGCAGCAAGAGGACCAGGGGTGTATGCTTGAAATACATGTGTGATTCTCACCTCCTTGCACAATCACAGTGCTGTAAACTTAATTGTAAAGTGGGTTGAAAATGGATTGTAAAGTGAGAAGTATACTTCTAAGAGTATGTTTTTGTTGCCAGTTCTTAAGATACTTTTTAGATCTCCATAAGTTTCTAAGCAGCCATCTTATAACCCCCTAAAACCTTCCCTACCTTTCTTTGTGATGCTACAGTGCCATCCCATAAGCTACTATGGCAATCTGTTACCATTTTCTGGCAATGTTAGTCCCTTTTATAATAAATGAAAATGTCTGCACCTGCCTATTCTGCCAATTAGCCTGTGAAAGGCTCGGGAAACTCAAGAGAGGAACAGCATTATTAATTGATTTGACAAAGACAGCTCTTACAGGCTTTTGTATTTCTGAAGTATCTTATAAGGACTTTTAATTCTGCTTTATTTCAAGAGAGAAGTGGTGAAGGGAGATTGTCATGTTACTGGCGAATAGAGGCATTCACACAAGCAAATAAACACTGAAGGTCTTCAGTGACTGATTTTAATCAGAAGTGATTAAAGCCAAGAAAGAGACAACATGACAACATGAATTCATGTTCATGCTTTCCTAGAGCTCAAGGTTTGTAGAATTTCCAGTGTTTTAAGTACCTCCAGGTAAATTACATAAAAATGGGCAATGCTTGCAAGATAGTGTAAGATGCTTGTTATCAAAACAAGGGAAGAGGTCAAAGACTCGTCACTCAACTGCAGCAAAAGTCAGCTTGAAAGGCTCTGCCCTTGTGCTGGAAACCCTGTGTGCTGGCTGCTTTCTTCAAGAACTGTAAAGTGGTTTGGATTGGAAAGGGTCTTTAAAGGTCATCTAGTCCAGGACAACCAAGATTATCTAGTCTAGAGAAGTGATGATTCCACCTTACTCTTGTTTGGTAGAGTCCCTGCTGTTGGCAGCAGATGTACTGTGAAGAGCTGAGGCAAGACACTTGGCTGGGGAAGTCTGAACTTCTGAACCCAGTGCTGGTGATTCACCATCATTTGGCAGCCAGAACCATAATTGGAGTAGAAATAAAAAAGCCCAGTGCTCAGCAGAGGTTGTTTAAACAGTCTTTGGAATATCAAATAAATATGGTGAAATATTTTCTTGCTAAAATGTTATTTGCAGTAATTGCATATTTTATCTTTAAAATAAAATATTATTTTAAAGATAAAAACCTAGTTGTGTTTGTTACTTGTCTGATTTTTTGTTCAGACTTAAACTGTAGCAGCTTATTTAAAACTGCATTTATTATTTTTCCTATGCAGGTTGCATGAATGAGTTTCAATAGAAGCAGTACGGAAATGAATCAATTTGTAATTACAATAACATTAAATATATTTTGCTAGTGTCTGAATGGAAAACATTTCACATGAAAAATTAATTCCACCCACTTGAAAGAGGAAATCAAAAGTTGTGCTTTAGTCTCTGCTCTTTAAAAATAGCTGAGAGTCAGCTTTTTATTTTTTTTTTTCTTTATATTTTAGTTTTTCTGTGGAAATGAAAGTCAATGTTCTGTCTTTAAAACAGAATTATTTAAAGAAATAAGGATAAAGTCTGTGTTGGAAAAATTTAATAGCAGACTTCTGGAAAATTTTGCTTGAACTGCAAAGCACTGGTAAATAAGTTTAGTAGGGGAATGGACCTGAAAAGAATTTCTGAAACAAACAGAGGGTAAATGAAGTACCCATAGATATTTTGTGCTGTTGTCCAAGTCATGTCTACAAAGGGCTTAATGTCATGCAAACATAGGATATTCTACTCCTGTGTATGTTAGAAACCCATTCCTGTGTCATTTTTTTCAGAGCTCTTCTCTTCATTGGTAGCTGAGAACCCTGTCCGCTTCAGAGGAAGCAAAAGATGTTTGAAGATGAAATCTAGTTCCAAAAACAAAGGAGATTAATTTAATTAAATTTAATAACTTCAATTTAAGAATGAAAATATCTTTAGAAATTAGTTGTCCTAGGTGTGTGAAGATGGAGTCTGACTCAGCACAAATGAAGGAAAATGGATTTTTTTCCCCTAAGATTCCCAACGGAAAACCAAGATCTTTTGAGGGCCAGCTCTCAAAGTCAGTTTTTGTTGTCACCGACAAAGTGAGTGACAACAGGTAGAGAGTGACACAATAGGCATGTCAGAAATGAGAAGCTACCGTTCAGCTGAGGACATTGAGACTTTAGAGTTCATTAACATCTTTTCCATGTATTTTCACTGAAATGCTATTTGAATGCCTCTGAAGAGTAGAAGAGAACCAGATTGTTCTTTTTGCAGGAGTTTGCAAAATGCCAAATTTATTTTTAACTAAAACTGTCAGTTTCCCACAAAAATAGCTAGGAAATATTTGGAAATTTTCTTGTGTTTCAGTTTAGTGGTAACACTAAAATGCTTTGAGTAACTTTTGCTTTTTAATACCATGACATTGCAAAACCAGACATCATTTCAAGCTGAAAATCCAAACCTGGTGATTTGAAAAGTATCGAAAGAACTTGATTGGCAGAATGTCCTCAGAGAACCAACTTTCTTTTTCTCTTTTTTGCCAGATGAAATGTCACTGCAAGTGATATGTGCCTACATAAAGGTTCTGGTTTGTCAAAACATTTTTTTTCCACGTAAAACCTTTGTAGGAAAATGTTTGACTGGTACCCGTTCTCAAGACTTGTTGATCAGCAAAACTTTAGGTGCTTACATCTCATATAACCACTGCATAATGCATGACTTAAAGAAGATCAGATTTTACAATTTTTTAAGATTGACAGAATGAACTGCAGAGATAAAAGGCTTGGCCTGAAAATTCTAGTTCTGTTAACATATCTTGTGCCAGTAATGTCCTTCCTTTGCTGTTTCAGATGCATTCTGGCCAGACAGAAAGCATGGCTCTATTGCTAAAATTTCTCACATTAAGGTACAGGCTAATATTTCAAAAATGAGCCTGTGCAGCTTCATTTGTGCCCACATGAATTTACAAGGAAAGCTACATTTGGGGAATTTTTTTTTGCCTTAGTTGTGTTTTGATATCTCTGTGCCACAGATTCATCTGCAGCAGTCTGTGTTAGATTATTGCTGAAAGTAGCATGCCCTCTGTGCATGTTTGAACTCAAAAAAAATTACTGGAAAACAGTAGGAATGGAAGAAAAGAAGGTACTTACACAATGCCCATTTGAGGTGAAGTTCTCCAGTAAGTACTTGTCCTTGCCCAAATATTGATCCCCATTCCCTGGTTAGTTGTTGGCCTCGGGTAAAGTACATAGAGGGAAGAACAGAAAGGCTGTCACACAAACTCTGTTCCGAGAGGTGAGGTTTGTGAAAGGCATCAAGAAAAGGCTGCATGACTCCAGATGGAAAGAGACAAACACAGCAGGTTGCCTGGAGCAAGTTGATGCTCTCAGTTCCTCGGTGAGGTCCAGAGAGCAGGTGAAGGACATTGCACAGGTCACTAAGAAGGAGAAAAAGGAGGATCTAGTGAATCACAGAATCACCTAAATTGGAAAAGACCTCTAAGATCTAAGCTGACCTCTAAGATTGAACTGGCACTGCCAACTTTACCACTAAACCACATCCCTAGGCACCATATCTAAACAAAGCAGTTTAAAGGCCCATACAGACACTAATTTGGTCATATGTGCCAGCTAATATGAATTGGTCAAGAACAAGTCATGTTAAAACATTTATATGGCTGATTAAGGGGAATTACAAGGTGTGATATATCTTGACCTGAGCATGACTACTGGAACTACTGTGCATAAGCGACTTAGGGAATGATCTAGATGAAATAATGATGAGTGGGGTGAATAATTGCATTAAATTTTCTTGAAAAACTGTTAAGAATAATTCCGTCTGAAATTAGCAGTGCATTTTAAGTAGAGTCTTGTGGAAGTCTGTCTGTTCTACCCAGTATAGACATTAATGTCTTGGAAGACGGAATCTGACAAATGCTTATAATCTTCTTAAAACAAACAAATTTGATAAGAATTGGAAGTACTTTGACGGGCCATATTTTAATTTAAAATAATCTAGATATTTTGGAGAAGAGATCCAAAATCAACAAGAGGGAGTTCAACCAAGGCAAGAGCAAAGAACTATGGCTAAGGAAGAAAAAAGTAGAAGACAGCTATCAAATGAGAAATATCTGCCAGTGCAGCTGTACTGTGAAAAATCATTTGAGAGTTGGAGTGGAGAACAAGCTAGATCCTTTCTGGGAATGTATTACAAAAAGTGTGATGTGCAAAGCACATGGAAATAAATGTATGTCTCTTCACTGTGCTGGTGAGACCTCAATTGGAGCACTGGTACTGATCTGTAAAGTAGAATGAGAATGCATAGGAAACACAGAAAATAGTAGTGAGAAGACTAAAAGCTTTGGTTTGTATAAGAGAATCCTGAACAATTTATCCTTTTTCTAGAAATGAAGGTCAGGAGCAGAAATTACAACCTTTTCCAGCATTTAAACTGATGGATGCAACATAGAGTGGCGATCATTATTCTCTGTAACTGGGTTGTAGGTTAGGAACAAACCACCTTAACCAGCAAAAACAACATAGAGATGTGAACTAGAAAAGGTCACTTTGGGAATTTGTTGGATTACTGTCTTAGGACAGTATTACAGATGGTTCAGGCCAGTGCCTATTAGAGAGGTTTTCCTGGTAGTTAATTATAGCTATGAGGGACCAGAGGAAGGTGTTGAGAAAATCAACTTAGAGAGCATCACACTGCCCTGAATTTGGTGATTAATGTTACCTCTTGGGGATTCTTTCTTCAGAAGCAAATTTGCAAAGATATGTTAACTGCCTTATCACACAGAGACTGAGCAGGAGAAGGTGCTTGCAGGTGAAGACCCTGGTACACAATATTTCAATACACCTGCTGCTTGGGTGCACAAAGACATCAGCATGCACTGTTCTTATCTGCCTGTCTCTAAATGGGCACAGTCTCTATGAGAGCAACTGCTTTGACTATGCAAATTCTACATTTTAACTGGGACAGAAACCACTCTTTGCAAATATCCTTAGCTAAAGATAATCAGGAATGGAATAAAAATCTCCACCAGCAAACTGGCATTGTCAGTTGCTAGCTGGAGAAATACATTCTTTGTCTAGTATATTCTTACATCCTGTGCTGAACTGCTTCATCTTCTCCCTTTTGAAGATGTAGACCAATTTTAATTTCCTTTGGCAATACGTGGGGATGCCCCAGATACCTAATAATCAGGTTTAAAAAGTAATAATTCAGAGGTAATAGTGGCAGAGATTTGGTTTCCAAGTTGTCAAGGCCTGAGGCTAGGGTTTGATGACAAAAATCTTACCTGAAACTGAAGTCCCTCCTTGCATGAAGCCTGATGCAATGGTCTTCTCTGCTGCCTGGCAGTGGGAAAAATTCCTGCCTGAAATAACAACAGAAACTGGGCTCATTAACCTTGGGATCAAGTCAAAGTTCAGTACTCTGGGGTATAACTGTCTTACACATTGGTTCAGTGATGCCTTGTGAATGTTGCTGTCAGGCAGCAGAGCAAATCAATTTTGAGGCAGAAGAATTGCAAGCTCATAAATCTGAGATTTCCTAATAACACAGTCTTCAAGGAAAAGTGAATAGAAGTGAGTTCCTTTTCTTTGAGGTTGATTGTGAATAGCCATAAAATCTCATAGCCTGTGTCCTGGATTTAGGAACACAGAATATGAACTTGTCCTGCTCCAACTTATACTGTATGTCATTTGAGAACAGGAGGAGATTTAGCCAGATAAATCAATGGGTAGTTCCTCTGATCCTTGTCATAGGACAGGTCTTTCCATACTACAGTCACAATCCTATGATCAGTTACTGAAAATTTTTGTGTCCTTCTCTGCTATACAGGACCAGGACTGAGCAGCTCAGTGTTGGCTTTGTATGTTTTAATCAACAAGACATTCCTAAAGGAAAAGTGTGCAAATTTTATGTGTGAGGCTCTCTTAAAATAAAGTAACTTTCAGGGCTAGACCTGTACTTTTTCACATTGGCTGTAGGTCTCTCTCCAGACCATAAACTAAGATCAGTTTAATGTTCAGGGGTTAAAGTAGAAACTTTAAAAGCTCCCTTTGTCATCAGGGAGACTTTGAATTTGGTCCTTGACAGAGTATTTTTAACTATAGAAAATTATCACTTGGTTATTTACACTCTACTGTATCGTAAATCAATTTGATGGACAAGCTGCTGTGGGAATATGTATTACAGAAATATTGAATACAAGTGAGGTCAGAGGCTACAGCAAAACAAAATAAGACCTGAAGGCAAACTGGGAAAAAAAGATTGCTTCTTGTCTTAATGGAAAATTTTGTGGGTTTCTGTTGAACAGTGACAGTTATGTGCTATTTCTGGCATTTAGAACAGGTAAAGAATATATTTGTAACTGAACTTTGGTAAATTCTTTGTTTCAACTGTCAAAATTGCCATCAGATAAAAATATTTTTCCAAGGAGCAACTTAAAAAATGTCTATACTGTCTGTACTCCTTGATACTTCACAGGCAAACCTTTTCAATGCAGAATTGCCTTTAGATTGTAAAGACACACAAGTTTACTATAACATGGGTTCTGCTGAATGAAAAATACAGTGATCCCATAGGAAGTCATATAATCTTTGCAGCAGGCTCTGTGAGACAGTCTTACAGTTCTTGCTTGCACTTCCACTAAGGGCAAAGACATTTTTTTAAAATTAGAAGATCCCACCCTAGAAAACTCTTCTGCATGTGCAGGAGCAGATCCGTTCTGAGGAGAGTACTGACATGAACCTTGAGTTAGGTGTCTTGGCAACACCTGCTTCAGTGGGACATGAGGTTAAGCTTGATGTTAGGGGAGTGACATAGGAATATTTTCAATATATATGTTTGCATGTGGGACTTCTGGAATTACTTCAGGATTTGATTTCATGTGAAGCCTGTCATTTTGGGAGAGCTGAGAAGAGCTTCTCTTTTTAAACACGTTTGCAAACACAGAGGGCCAGGCCCATCCCACTGACCTCAATGTACCTTACAGAGGAAGAATGCAGGAGGCTGGTCTCTGTGGTGGCATCCATTCAAAGCTGACTCTCCCTTCAGAGGGTCTAATTTTCACCAGTCTGGGTGGTGCAATCTCACACTTTGTAGCTGAAGTCAAATGAAATCTAGTGAACTGATCAACCCCAGTGCCAGCGTAAAGGATAGAAAATTTTAAATCTAGAAGATAAACTGCGGCCTTACAGCCCAACTGTGTTTTCTTGGGTCTGAGACTTGAAGAAGAAATAGCAAAACTGTCCTGGGAGGAGGCTAACATTCATATAATGTGCTCAGTAACAAAGCCTGGCACTTAAAACCAGAGGTTCATTATAGCTGCTGAAAATCTCATGCTTCTCAAACCAAGCTCACAACTTCATAGGAAACAGCTCATCAATCTGATTTCCTCAAGGCTGGTAATTACTGGCTGGTTGTTTTTCAATGCCAGTGACCTAATTAGAAGCTTGTAGCAGCAGGACAGAAGACAGCCCTGAACACGATGAGCCCACAATGCTTTTAGGCTACGTTAACTTTGCATGGTCCCTTGCCTGCACGTTGCTCAGCCAACATGCCCACAAGTCCTGTTGCTGTATTTTCAGGGTGCTAAGGCCAGTTTGAAAGGCCCAGCCTCTCAGTAGGTGCCTCTGGTCTCTTTGTGCCTGCTAATAGTAAGTGTGGGGCTTCTAGACAGCCTGGATTGTAACCAGCTGTGCTGGTTTTGGCTGGGGTAGAGTTAACTTTCTTCACAGTGGCTGGTATGGGGATGGGTTTTTGATTGTTCTGAACACAGGGTTGA
>JAYDZK010000001.1:53376468-53401422 GCA_034509185.1 Euphonia xanthogaster
TTAGAGGTGCGTGGAAGGTTGGGAGGAGACACAGCCAGGACAGGTGACCCAAACTGACCAAATGGATGTCCCAGACCGTGTGACACCATGCACAGTATGAAAAGCGGGGGAAGAAGGAGCAAGAGAGAGGACATTTGGAGTGATGGCATTTGTCTTTCCAAGTCAACATTACATGTAATGTGGCCCTGCTGTCCTGGAGATGGCTGAACACCTGCCTGCCCATGGAACACAGTGACTTAATTCCTTGTTTTGCTTTGCTTGTGCATGTGGATTTTTCTTTCCCCATTAAACTGTCTTAATCCCAGCCTATGAGTTTCCCATCTTTTACCCTTCTGATTCTCTGCCTGATCCTGCTGGTGGAACAGTGAGTGGGTGGCTGTGTGGGGCTTGGTTGCTGGATGGGGTTAAACCTTGACCACAGCGTTCATCTGACTGTGGGCATAGCCTACAAGACTGTCTCAACTGAAAAGTGAATAGTGTTGGATCCTGCTGTTCTGTGCCAGGGCTGGACAAGTCAACAGCTGTAGTTTCACAGTGTGATGTGGAGTATGAAAGCATGAAAGCTCCTTTTAACTCTCCTCCCACTGTAAACCCTCACATGTGGACCTCTGCAGACTAATAGCTGAATTGTCACAAAGTCTTAAAGAGATTTAATGAGGATCTCTCAGTGTCTGAGTTTTTTAGGATAAAGCATCCTGAACGTCTGAAATATTTTGCATACCACTAGAAACAGAGGTCTGACATTTCTCACAGTATGAGAACATTGAGAACAAAGCATCTACAGAATGGTTAAGGAAATAAGGAACGTATCAACAGCAGAGGAAAGAATAAACAACTCCATGGGAATTGACAGGAGTTTCTCACTCCTGCTAACTGTATAAACCCCCAGTCCACATGAAAATTACTGGGCAGGTGACAAGTAGATTTCTCCTGACAAGCTTCAAAGTTGATGGCTGGTGTTTGAGCCCTGCTGGAGTGGGTTGCTGAGTGGAAAGATTGAAGCTGAAGTCATTAGAAGCAACTGAACAGATTTAGATGAAACAAACAGGCGCTAGCAAACATTGCAACATTTTATTTTGGTTTGCATACTGATGCTTTGCAATGTCTACTACTGAGTCAAAAATTAGGATAATTTTCCTAGCTAAACTTACTCAGTTTTGTTGTTTAGGCTGTTTTATTTACAGCGCAACAGATATTGATATGTTGTCTGAGCCGTGATGATTTAGGTACTAGGGAAAACATTCTGTAAATGATTTTTTTCTACTTCTCCCCATCTCAACTGAAATGCTAGTAATTTCCAATAACCTTTGGCAAATTCTTATTTGGCATGTATTTCTTTGTATGGTTTTAAATGCTGACATTTCCATTTGCAGTGTTTCAGCTCTCTCTACCTCATCTTTGAAAAATCTGTTAAGGCAACTTTGAAATATATCCTTCAAAGTGTATTTGGAATATCTTTAACTTCCAATTTTGCCTCCATTCTCTTTCCTCTATGTTTAAAAAAGCAATAATTCCCCTACTCTTCCAGCTTGCTGATTGATTTGTTTTTCTTCAGAAACTGTCTGAAGGTTGTATAATGAAGCTAAAATGAATTCAACTTCCATCAGTCTCTCTTCCCTTTGGAACCCTACAGCTATTGTATTCACTTTTAAAGCATCTGAATCTAAGATGGAAGGAGGTTTCCAAACAGCAATTCATCTAAATGTGTCCTAGTCCATAATTTCTGTGTTTGTGCCTGTCTCTGCCTCATACAGTCTACACAAGGGACAGCTGGGTAATGTATCTGGAAGCAGAAGACAGATATTTTCTTTGCAAAAATATACATTGCACTTTCTGTAATAGCTAAAATGGTAAAATAATGACAATGCAAGTTATTTCTTACTATTACTGAGGCAATAAAAGTAATAATTATGGATTGTTTTGCAGAGTTTTGTGGATATACAGCATGTGTAAAGTATTATAAATACTGCTTTTGCTATTGTTTTGCATACAGAGAACAAGTTATCAGTTTTGTTACCATCCTTTTTATGTTAAAAAGTACTTGCAGAATACTATAAACATTCTGAAATATATATGGGAAAAGTTCACTTTCCCCCAGTTTTTGACTATGAATCTACAGATCAAGGCAAAAAGCTGAGTTTTGAAATGTAATTGAAAAGGTATGATGGTGGAAAAGTCACCTTTAAGTGATGCATTCTTACTGTGGAGAAAAAGGAAATATATCCCATCCAAAACCAGGGCAACTCTTTTCTTTACCTTCTAATTTCAGAAATAAATCTGTAAGTCTGAAGAGTTGCTATTCAATGAGCAGTTCACCCACCCAATAAGTGACACCGTTTCCTAGCAGAGATTTTTATTGTTCAGAAGCGGCTCTTCAGCAGCCACCAAACCTAGGCTGGCCTCTTTCTGCCAAGACTGAACTTTGAAGCCTGGTGTAGCTCCCAGTGAAAGGGAAAAGGACAGGATAAAGCTATCAGACCAGTCATGGGCCTTGCAAATAAAGACATTTAAAGTGATTTAGCTTATTAGGCAGACAGTGGTGAATATGAAGCGCATCTTTAATTTATTGCTTTGATATCATTTGCTGAGCAGGAGTGTATGTCTATGTCATATGTATTTCAGCAAGATCCATATAAAGCATCTGCTGGAAGTCTTCCAGTGTTTTAATCTGAAGACAGTTTGCTTAGTCCCTGCCTGCTATTAATGCTCTGGTCTATTAGAAGTGTCAGAGTTTATCCGGTGTTGTTCTGGGCAGTTTGGGAGCTTTTAAGAGAGCGGAACAATTACCCCATATCTGTAATATTTCCTCTTTTTAGGAAAGCAAAAGCATCTTTGATGTTTATGACTTGGATTTGATCTCTGCATGAGCTGGGGTGGATCTGGGGGTCTGTGGTTTTATATGTGCTCTTCCTTTGCTCAGCCAATGAGCCATATGTGTTAACACACACTAAACTAAGAGCGAGAGATGGAGCTTGGGGCATTCACCTTTGTCAGGCTTCACCATCAGTCTTCTTCTTTTCCAAAATATCCTGTTCGGCTTCTACTATCCACTCTTTCCACATGAAGAAGTCACAGAAGAATCTCCCTCATAATTTGAGACCAAACACATCAATCCACCTGTCAGCAGTTCTGACCAACATGAGAGAATGGAAAGAAGAGCATGAAGTTGAAGCAGCACAGCCAAAATCAGTGTTAATCTAAAGGGTGTGAGTGGTATGTCCCCACATTATAGAAACATGTTTACATCACTTGCCATCTGAAACAAATAAGTTTGTTTCTTTGTTTTTTCCATTTTTTCTTTTTTTTTTTTTTTTCCTAAAAGCCAGCAGCTATTTTGCAAATGAGCATGGTCGTGATATAAGTTCTTGTATCCATTTTAGGTCTATGCAGTGGCCAAAAGGCTTTCTGCACTGAACCCTTTTTAATGTATTTTATAGTAAATAGGATGAAGAGGTTCCAAAATTGGATATGTGGCTCAGTCAGGTCTGAAGACTATTCAGCAGAATATCAGTAGCCATGGGAATGGACTAAAGGGAAGCTTGCAAATCTTCTGGAAAATCTTTCAGAGACCAGAGTTGCAGACAGGAGGTTTGCAGTCTTTCAAAGGACTAACAAAAGCCTATTGATGCCTTTGTGCTTAGCATGTTGACAATGTGCACTGAGAAAGAGCATTGGGAAGTGTCAGAGTATGACATTCAAAGATGTTTCGTGTCAACTGGGATGTGTGGTGTGATTGCTAATGCCTAGAGACCTGACAGGAGGTAATAACCCACAGGAAAATGTGTGATAGTTGTACCCAAAGGCTTCTGTCCAAGCAGCATATTAGAGAACACAAAGGGAAACACTCTTTGGGCCTTTTGGATTCAGGCAGCTGCATGTTGATGGGGCTTTTTTGTCATCAGTTTGTGGTGACTCACTGTGACATGCTCTTTGTTCCTGACATCGTGTTGGAACAGAAGACCACACGTGATAGATCCTGTTTTGAAGGGGCACTCTGACTGAAAACATTGGAAGGATCTGTGGTGGTGGGAGAGGCTGTCTGGAAGAGTTAATATGAATATTCATCCTTGGATGGAGGAGGACCTGGTGGTGATCCCAGTAGAGCAATTAGTGGTCTCTGAAAGATGTAGGCATGGAAAGCAGGTGGTGGAAAGATGCTCAACAGCAGGGTATCTTTCCTTAGTTTCATAATATTGATAAACTGCCAAAGTTGGTTCCCAGCAGAGTCCACAGCATGGTGCTGATAAAGATTTGACATGAACAGATCTGCTACACACTGGGAATCCCCAGGACCTCTAGGAAATCCAGTATTAGGTGTCCATCTGTGAATTTCAAAACACAGACATACAGAAAATAAATGGTAACAGCTTTACAACTGTAAACAAACCACATCTCTCATTTGTCTAATCAAGTAGTTATGTCTGTGTTTCAAAGACACCACTAAATCAGCGCTAAGGCAAGTCTGTAAATTCCAAGGCTTCTGCTATTTTCTTTAAACTTTTGCTCCTAACCTGTGTTAGACTTTGCCAAGCACAATCCTGACAAAAGAGTTCTGCTGGAGAACTGCTATGCAGAAAATAAGGGAGAAAGTTGGGGTAGCTGCAAATATTGTAGAATCATAGAATATTGTGGCTTGGAAGGGACCTTAGAGATCATCAAGTTCTAAACTCCTGCCTGTAGGTGCAGAGACACCTTCCTCTGGACCAGGTTGTTCAAAGCCCCATCAAGGTGATCACCCTGACCTTGAACACTGCCAGGGATGTGTTATTCTCTAGCACCTTGTGCCAGGGTCTCACCATCCTCTGAGTAAAGATCTTCCTAACACCCAATGTAGATGTCTGCTCTTTTAGTTTAAAACCATTCTCTTTTGCCCTGTCACCTCTGTTTGTAGCCCCCTTTAGGTGCTGAAAAGCTGTTATAAGATATCCCCAGCACCTTCTCTTCTCCAGGCTGAACAGCCCAAACTCTCCCAGCCTCTCTGCATAGGAGAGGTGCTCTAGCACTCTGGTTGGCTACGTGGCTCTGTGCTGGTTTGGCCCTGGCTGGACACTGGGTGCCCACCAAAACCCCTCTATCAGTCCCCTCCTCAGCTGCACAGGGGAGAGAAAACAGAAGGCTCATAAGTTGAGGTAAGGACCAGGAGACATCAATCACCAGTTACTGCCATGGACAAAACTTAGGGAAAATCCCCCAGCGTTCAGCCTTGTGTGCTCTTGTTCGAGTTCAATCTATTTTCTCACACTATAATTACCAGAAGGAGAAATAATTGGCAGAGAACATTTCTTTTGTTATATTTTTGTCTTTCCGCTGCTTGAGAGATGTCTTTGTGCAAATTATAATATTAATAGGTCTGTTCCTTGTAAATCCAGATGATTATGTGTGCAAATACATTTTAGCCTTCAGCTTCTTCTGGACTAATTATGACTACTAAACCAAAATTTTCCTGCTACGTTTGGGTGACACTTGTCCAATGTGAAGTGAGTGACTATTGCCAAATGCTTATAATATATTCAAAGTATTTTTATGTTTTAGTTTAGAAATATCTCATCTTTGAAAAAGAGAATTTCTGAAGGAGTGAGGCAATTAATATAAATCGTCTTGAAGATCATTCACATGGGTATGTGAATAAGACCACAACTATTACATTTTTAAACAAACACACTTTCTTTGCTTTCAAGTGACTCCTTATCTCTCCTTCCTGCAACAAATCCAACATCTTACAGATAATATAGGCAGGGTTTTTTGCCAGAAATCAAACATTAGCCTTACAGTCACAGGAATGGCAAAATAATAAAATACACCTTTAAGATACATGAAGGTTTACAGTAAAATAGATTTAGCAAAGCTACCTCACCCATCTTCTCTAAAATACACATCTCATTTTCACCCATTAAAATAAACTTATTGAGCAAATTGCTATTTTCCCTCTGAGAAGTGTCTTTCTTTTGATTCATCAGAGTGCCTGGTATCAAGGGAAAATGTCTGTGGGCAAACACCTCTAACAAAATGCTCATTAGCTATGCCTCATTTTCATCTATTCATCTTATAGAGTGAGCAGTCCCTTCTGCAGGCTGAGATTGATCAGCTGAAATGGAAATGTGGTGAAAGTGCTCAGAAACATGCCTGGGATGTAAAAAGAAATGTAGTGGATGACTTAGCTTGCTTGCTGTCTTTCCTCTAACAGAAGGTGGAAAGATCAGGATCATGAATATTGTAGGTCCTATAAAGCCAAAATAAAACAGAGAATATAGAGAGTGATAGAGAGTGATTCAAGGCCTTTTTTTTTTTTTTTTTTTTTTTTGCATGTGTGTGAGGTATGGCAAAAATTGAGAGCCTGAGGAAATCAGAGATTTTAATACCATCTGCTTTGTGGTAGAGGCACGGCAATGGTTCCAGGAGTGGAACTACCATTCCCAGGGTGAGGTCCTGTTCAGAATTCACTGGGAACTCATACAGCACCAGTGGTCAAGCTGAGTCAGACCCTAGGCTGACCTAGCTCAGTATCACACCTCTTAAAGCAGAAAAAAGCAGATACCCAGAGGAGACCGTATGGACAGTGCAACATACATGGCCTTCTCTGAGTGCTATCCAAGCCTTCAGCCATTTGTCGCTCTAAGTGTGATCCTAAATATGCTCTGCTCTTCAGGAAGCAGTCCCATGAGCAGCACAAAAGCATGGCTGGGTTGTGTGTGTCTGAAGACTGGCAGCATAAATATTGAAAGATACCTGGGAAGAAGTTCTGCATTTCTTATTCCTCATGTCAAGGTTTCCCATTCCTCTGCTAGGCTCAAAAATTCTCAATTGGCAGTCGCTTATGTGCCTATGAGAAAATAAGTGGGGATTCACAATAAATGATTGAAATTGATGAGACATTGGTCTTGTTTGGGTTTTCCTTGCCTCATCCATAAAGGATCGAGCTCATACCCCCAGGATTGCTGTGTGATAGATATCAGCATGAAATATCAGCATGAAATATGCTTAAAAGTGTATTCCTGTCCCCAAATGGCAGAATAGATGCACACTGCTTTTGCTTGTGTCCCACATGAGTTATATCAACCACAGTATTAGAAAATTTTCCTGGCACCCAGTAAAATGTTTTGCATAATCAAACCATATTCAAAGAGTAAGGTATCATAAGTAATACTGTCTCGCTTTGATATTTTGAAGAACTCCTAGAATAGAAAACTGCAGTTTTGGCTCTTACTTTCTACTCTTCTTTTTTTAGGTCATTACATTTCTTGAAAATTATAGATGCTAGATATTCTGAGGCAGAATATGTAAAATTCATAACAGACATATCCAAGCTGAAGCTGAAGAAATTGCAGTTTTGGCAATGATAGAGATGCACTTAGAAGCATTGCCAAAATTCGGTGAAAATCTTCTACTTAAGGAAATACTAATTCATCTGGCAAAAGAGGAGATCTGAGAAAATCTGCTGACTTAATCTGAAACAAAAAGATAATCTTGCTTTTTACTCTTGTGAATCTTAAAGAGTTTTAGGTAGAAACTCTTTAGCCTCAGTCTTTATTTGGCTTGTTATGTTGGGTTAAATTTCTTTGCTTTCACTGCCCTGGTTTTTAGCATAGTGATTAAATAGTTACATAATATTCAATAGTTTCTTTCAGGATAGAAAGATAAAGTTTGGGAATTAAATCTAATTTGATGAAATACAAGAACAAAAATGCCAACTCAGCATTTGGGCTTGGCTCCTAGCTATTTACCATGGCTCTGAGACAACAAGGGAATTGTTGAGAAAGGTAATTCTGCTGACTGTTCCAAACTACCAGGCTATCAGGAGAGAATTATGGCTGTGCTTTTGTGTACATCATTCCAATTTGACTCAGTTGTACAAATCTCCTTGTTAGAAAGGAAATTCTAATTAATAAAAGTCAAGAAAACAACAAAAACATTAATCTACTGCTTTCAAACTGCCGCTGTGTATCTATCAGTATTAAATTTTAGACACTACAGCACCCATTAATGTTTTAAATACTGCTTAAAAAAATCAGCTAGTCTATCTGATATTGGATATGGTGGAAGGAGCAATGTTTGAGACAAGTGAGTCAGTGTTCTTCATCCTAATTCAGAACCTAGTCCTCTTTGCTTCTGGAGATCTTTGTTGTTGACTTCAATGGAAAGAGGATCAACCTTATTGGTTTTGCGTGGGGAGTGGCAATCAGATTAAACAAAGTCAGTGTTGCTGGTTTGAAGGATTTATGTCATTGCAAACATTTATTTATTCATTAAATGAATAGTAAGGGCAATATTCAAAAGACAAATCAAGGTAATAACATTCAAAATATTGCTGGATACTAAAAAGAATTGGGATCTATGCTGTATCATGATTTTCCTTCTCCCTTGCCCTACAACATCTTATTACACGGTGAATTCCTGGAACAGGGATGTTCCTGTGCAGTCCTCAATGCATGAGACCACCCTCCCTCCTCCTGAATTGGAGGCATCAGGCACTACCTGCAAAGGAAGCCTTGACACACCTCTCTTGATAGGCCAAGTCTTACATGAGATCAGCTGAAGCATTTTCTATTAAGATTTTTATAGATATTATCACTCACTATCTGAATGTCTTCCAACAGCACTTTTCAGTGTGAATAACATCTGTCACATATTGTTTGTTCTCTCTTCCTTTCCACACTTGGGGAATGGAAATGAGTGCAGTGACATTTCTCATTCCAGAAGGGATTTTAAAGAAAAATAAACATATATTTACAAGGATTTTAAAGAAAAATAAACATATACTTCCTTGTATTTCTGTGTATAGAGATGACAGAGTCAAAGCAACCTGCTTTGTCTGGAAGAACCACATGTCAGGGTTACAGTGGTCTGAACTAGGGGGTACTTCAATTCATGACCTCACTCAGCCCCCACAGACACTGTATTTTCTGCACAAACGAGCTGTACCCCTTTTCTAGACACTTTCTTGTCCTCTTTAATACAACTGCCAGCTCCAGCCTTCATCCTGAGGATTTTTGAATGCATTTTTTTCAGACAATTGAAGCCTCAGCAAAGAAATCAAAAGCACTACTCTGAGTGAACAGAAGGTGATTTGCTCATCCGTGTTGAAGTGCAATGTGCAGTTGGTCTTCGTGTGTTATGACCTCGATTAAATTTCCCTTTTTGGGAAAAAAACCCAAACTTCTTTTTACTTCAAGCACCAAGATTCAGGAACCTTGTAGTGGGTGACATGGTCTGTCAGCTGATGCAGCACCTCCTCTGGGCCTCAGCCAGTCAAAACAGGATCTAGGAATGCAGGCAATTTGTGATAACACTGGACTGAATCTGTCAGGAAAGAAGGATTTTTTTTTGCCTTTTTTTCTTTCTTTCTTGTCTCAATAGATAACACTGAAAAGTTTGGCCCACTTTTGCCCAGACTTAATAGAGGAAGATGATGTTTGGAAAGATGTGACTTCATATGGGAATTCAAGATCTCTTTTGTTTATTTATTTTAGTCCCATGTTGACTTAACACACTTTCAAGCCAGTTTGAAGGAAGATGAATAAGGAAAATCTGGAGGGATCAGTTGAGGTTCCTCTAGCTTTCCACACCAAGCTGGAAGGGCTTAGCATCAGTGGGGTCCAGAAAGTGGCAGCTAGGTGGGATCCCCGAGGACATCTCAAACTTTCCTACATCCTTAAGTTTGGGGAACTGGTCTAAGCTTGTAGAACAGCTTCCAGGACACTTCAGATCAATCTGGAATGATAAATGTGTGGTCATTGGCTCACCAAACTCGATTGACTGTATTACAAGACAAAATTACTACAGATGTTAAACTGTACTCCATCCATGGCTTTTCCCACTTCTGCAGAAAATGCCTCCAGGTGTTGGCATTGGAAAGAATAAGGAGCTCCTGAAAAAGAGAGCTCAGAAAAACTGCTGCACCCCATGAATGGAAGGAAGTTTAGTTCTCTTTCTCACTGAGGGCAGCAGATGACTGTCAGCTCGCAGAGCTTGGAGGCACAGATGCAGAAGGACAGCTGGGGCTGTTCTGCAGTGTCTGGCAGGGCTGTGTGTAAGGGCTCTGCTTCACAGGTGTGGAAGTACGCTGAAGGAACCAAGACACTCCAAATATCCAAAAGTTTTGACTTCTCCCCCACCTCTGTTTCCTACCATGTCTCCATATGGTTGTGGCTGGCTTGGAGCTGCTGATGGTGAGTGAGAGAGCAGAGCCCACTGATGGCAGCAGTGAAGTTCTCTATGTCTGTGGTTTGGGAGGAAGGTGAAACCTGTTTCAGGAGTGTTTCAGAGGGCCAGAACAGATTAGTGGAGAATTAGGAGAGCTCAGGGAGGTGTGAAAGAAAAAAGATGGAATGTGCTTTAGGCAGGGCAGCTGAATATTTGATATATTGCCTCCCTGACCTTCAAGTCATCTTCTTACCTTGGACCTCAGCCAGCTCGGTATTACTGGAGAGCTAGGACCTGTTCCTGGGCAGTTTCGCCACAGAAAGGTTCATATCCTGGTGCACTTGCTCCTTCAGTTCCCATGTCCCTCTGGGATGTGAGATGCCTTATGCCTCACACCCACCCTGTGCATACATTCGACTCAGCCAAGCTCCACCACTCTCTGCTCACCTCCTCTGCTGCCCCTGTGCCCATGCTGGAAACCAAAGCTGCCTGGGAAAGACCTGCAATGTTTCAGCACAGCTCCAGGACAAAACCAGGGAGAACAGAGCCAGAATATGGCACTGGTTTATCACAGCACCTGTGTCAAGGTCCCTTGACACAGCCATGGGAGGGACCTGTCTGGGTGTTTTGCAAATGAACCAAGAGTGACGCACTTTCAGAAAAGCATATTTCGTCTCACAGATGATTGAATGAGATGGATACTTACCTTTTATGCATATATTATGATAGATCTCATGTCCACAAATTCTGTTTCTAGGCTCTAACTATGAATGCTCATATGATTCATTGCAAAGCATTAACTGGAGGGCCAGCTGTCAGTCCATTGCTATATTGCTGTAGCAGAAATTAAAATCTCTGAAAATTGTCAGCCTTGTCAGTCCTTTCAAAGCAGTGGAAAGAAATGACAAAGTTTTGCTGATTTTTCACTGTCTAGTGCAATATGCCATTAATTAAAAAAATATTATAACCCAGGTCAAGAAAATCTGTCTTCATGTAAAAAATATTATTCCAAGCAGAAAAACTGTGTGAAATAAGATTTGATCAAAATGGACTCTACAAGGTGGGAAGCTGTTGAGTTCTACTCCAGCAAATATTTTTATTCTCAGAGCTCCTTATAATTGTAGCATAGAAGTCAATAAAGTACAAAGAATGACAAACACTTCTGATGAGCCCTCTCTCAGCAACATCATTGAAGTGTTCAACCCATAAAATACTTCACTGAAAGGCAAATGGTTCTTGTCAGATTAGGTTAATTCTCCAAGAGAAATAATATTGTTTTACGAGCCAGAAGTGACAAGTTGGAGATCAAAGGAAATGCCTAATGAATCAAAATGGCGGAAAAGTGACAAAAGCCAATTAAACATCTGAATGTTTTCTTAAGTCTGTGCTGTGGAAAGTGCACACTGGAGGATATAATTTCTAGTTCTCAAAAGGTGACAATCTGACACCAATCTACAAGTTAAGGTTGGTAAACCATCTAGAGAGACAAATGAGTGCCATTATTCTGGATGTGGAAAATGCATTTGGACCAATCTTTATTGCATAAAATCTTGAAAAAAATGCATTTCCTTCTCTGCGAAACTTAGTACAACTCCAGAGTCCAGAAAGATGAGCAAAAGTTTTGTGTCTGTTTAAGATGATGAAGATTTCAGGAAGAATCCAGGTTTAGCTTGGGTTTTTCTCCACATTGAGTAGGTACAGGGAGGATGTTTTAGTAGGAGAGGCATGACTCCTCTATTTCTCATCACACAGCATGAATGTCATACACTAGGATAGTTCTGTGCAGCTTATTTGCAAACTTCTGTGAGTAACCTGACTAAATATTGCCTAGTGATATCAGAAATTAGTGGGAGGTCATGGAAAAGCTCCTTTCCTGGGTTTAAGTCATCTTGCCTTCCAGTATTCCCCACCTCCTCATTGTCATATTTGGCTCACTTCATTGTACATTACTACAAAGCTTCCAGAAAAGATGTCAAAATACCTGTAAAAAGATAAAAAACCAGAAATCTTGGTTTATAAAATATAAATGAGATTGACAGCCTGTGAGGTCATAGGAAGAGAATAAAGAAAAATTTTGAACTAATGTTGCTTGCATATTCCCACCTTATTCTCAGTAATATTTTTCCTTTGTTATTTTAAGATAGGGGTATCATTTAGCTGGGAGAACTGGGATATAAACACGAATTTAGAAGAATTTCTCTAGAATGTTCTCTGTAACCCACAGATATGAGGGGATGATATAGAGATTATTCATGTCCAGACTGGTTTGAGATTAGTCTCAGTTATACAGACCTGAGGATTTCTATCATCTCAGTGAATGCAGCTGGAATATGGATACAGCTCAGCAGCTATGCAGTCTTGGACAGACTTCCTGACTGGAAGTGCCAGTGCCAGAGGTTTTGCAAGTGAGTGCAACCTGTTATGTCCTGAAAATTGTTTTTGCACCCCATCCTCACTTTGGGTGCATCTCCTCATACGTCACTCAGGAAGGAGGCCAGAGGAATAGTTTGGGATTGGTTTTCGCTTTCATGAAAACAGAATGAGATGGGCAATTACTTTTAGTGCATTTCCAGCATCTCTCATCTGCGTCACTCGGCTCTTTATTAAGTCCTTTCATGTGTAGGAGATGAAGCACTTTGCATACACAGAGAACACTCTGTATCCTGCATCGATGGTGGCAGCTCTTTCTCAGTTGTACTTTTTCTCATAATTTATTTCCAAGATGCATGCTCACTTCTTTGAGTGTTTTGTAACACACAGTTTATTATGGGGGAGCCCATCAGCTCTTTCCTCTCACATTTTAGTAGAAAACCAATCCATCAGTCAAAATTAGACACATTGAACCAGACTGTGCAGTGTGGCAGAGGAATGCTCAGTGTGAGGGAGGAGAAAGTTCAGACTGATGACAGTTGTAATTTTTCATTGGTATGGCTTAAAACATTTTAAGAAAGCAAGCATGCATTAATTAGCATCTTTTATTGTGTGTTTCTTCACAAATCACAGAAGACCCCAGGTTGGAAGGGACCTAGGAAGATTATCTGATCCAACTCTCCATTACATCTTGAAAACCTCCATTGATGGGAACTCTACCACATCCCTGGGGAGGTTGTTCCAGGGATTAGTTGTGATCACTGTTATCACTGCCACTTGTCTTCTCCCTGTGTGGAGAGAGATCCTCCTTCCTCTTTCTAGCCACCCTGTAAGCACTGGAGAACTGTGATGAGGTCCCCCCGAGCCTTCTCTTCTCCAGGGAGAGAAGACTTGGCTCCTTCAGTCTTTCTTCGTGGGGAATATTCTCCAACCCTTTGATCATTTTCATGGCACTGTTTCTCCAGCCTGCCTGCATCTTCCTTGAGTTATGGGGATCAGAACTGGACACAGTCCTTCAGGTGAGGTTTGACAAGTGCCAAGTAGGGTAGGATGATTGCTTTTCTATGTTTACTATTAAAGCCCCTTAATTCTGAGTGGAAGTTCTATTTTTTGGAGTAAATGTCCCAGATAGACATGAGGCATCAGGGGAAATTGCAGAAATCAGTGGAAGAATCTCCCAGTCTTCTGTTTTCTTGTGTTTTAGCTTTTCACACTACTTTTAATTTCATGTCTCAGAGGGGTCTCAGTAATTTATCTTAATAAATGTGTAATTTGCTAGTGAGGTTTTTTTTTTTTCTTTTTAGGTTGTTTTAAAGGAATTTGAAAATTTAATTTGCTGAATCTAAATCTCACTGCTGAGCTGGATTTCTTGAATCAATAATCAGACAGTAGCCGAATAATGAGGGTAATAGATAATCAGAATAAAGCATATGGCTTCCTGCAGCTTCATTACTCTTGCTAGAAAATCACTGGGCGAACACTCCCAGTCCAATATATTCCCTGAATGCTGAGCAATAAACACAGCTAAATTCTGTGCAGTGCTCAGGCTGAATAAACTGTGGGAGAGGCAAAGAAACCCATTCCCCACCTCCCTCCACAAATGGCATTAATTCTACCTCTTAGAGAATAGCAGTGAACCTTTATTATCCATTGCACCCATGCTCCAGAAAACCCAAGATCTGGTCAACAATGCAAAACTCCACATCATGACATTGATTCCTTCTGTCCTGAACATGTTGGATTTCTCTCTGTGGGTGAGGGCATCTCAGGTGGATAACTATGCACCCAGTAGGTAACATTTGCACTGTGAAGGACCAAGACTTGGTCTTAAAGCAATCGTAGCACTAAGAACTAATGGAACAACTAGCAGTTTCTCAGATAGAGATATGAAATCTTTATTGCTTGAACATGTCAATATGTCACAAGGTTTGGAAATACAAATTCTGCTCTCCTATAAGGCATCAGGGATAGCACCTCTAATCTTACCTTATTTATCCTATTTAAGTCCTTAGATGGCTTAAATTTGAAAGGCGTGCTAAAATCATGCTTAGTAATAAAATGCAGGGCACTGCGTTCATCCTTAACTGCTCTTAGACCTCTTAGCTCACCAGGTGACATGCTCATGTGCTTCACTGCTGAGCTGATGTGTAACAGCTGTACAAGGTCTTGCTAGAACAACCTGATTTTAGCAATATTTATCAGCAGGGTCCTCCTTTCTCCCTTGTTATTTATCCATGTACTCACCATTTTCTCTCAAGCAATAAGATCTCTTATTAACCACATCTGTTGGTCACTGTGATAGTAATTGAGAAGGTTTCTGAGAACTTACTACCAGTGTTTGCTACTTTGTGATCCTCCGTTCTCTGTGATGTTTGGTGTCAGTCTCTGATCATCTACAACAGGCAGCTGATTGCATTGGACTTTTCAGACACACACTGGTTACTGTAAATTTTGACCTCCAGGTTGTCTTTTGGGCAAGAGATTACAACTGAACCTATCAGTGCCATTTCCCTATTATTTCTAATGGGAGTCATCTGCCTATTTTAATCAAGATGTACTGAGATACAGGCTACACTATGAATAATTTTAGTGTGAATAACTCTCCAAGGTGAGTTAGCATTTAGCTCTTGTTAGTGACACTTGTTAGTGAAGTAATTTCCAAGACTGTTTCCCCATCATGTGTTCTCATCCTCTGCAAAAGGTTTGGCAATACTTAACAGCTGTCTTTTACTGTCCATGAACACAGCAGTTTGTGATGGTTGTGGTCGATACCTCTGCAAAGAAACACAGAGCTGACCAAAGCAGTGTATCAAAAATAAGGCTGAACAACATCTGCATTTTCCCTTTCTCTTTAATATTTTGAATAGGATGATCCAGTATGAGGGACGCACAGCAGTTTTTCAGTCCCACTAATTTACTTTAACAAAAACCTTCCTCTCTGATCTCACAAGGCTTGAAACAAAATAAACTTAAAACTGAGCAATTAATTCCTGTTTGGAATGAATGCTCAACTTTAGATGCCATGATAAGAAGCCATTGTGGAGAACAAATGGCAATAATTGAGATCTAGGTAGTATCTCCATAAGTAGCATCCAACTCTATTTAATGGATGCTGGAAAACAACTTAAAAAACCCAACAGTTTTAGATGAGTGCAAATTTCTGTGGTGGAAAGGGCACAAGGAAAGTCTAGCTTATCTGTGCACTGTATCTCCATTTTGTCCAAACAAAGCAATAAATATATAAATAGAAATGACAGAGTAAGGCCTTTCCAACTTTGTGAAAAAAGTCAATTTTTGGCCATTTTTGTCTTCCTTTTTTTTATACATATATATAAAAAAAACCCTGGTGGTTTTCAAGAGCATGTGTTACATACGAAAAAAATTGAAAAATTGCAAGGAAATCACAAAAATCACAACTTAAAAAAGAAAGGGGAAGAAATTGCTTGTGGATACATGAACTAAGTGTGTTAAACAGTACATGCTGCTAAGCAATTTGAAAAAAGTTAATCAACATCCTTTGAGCATAAACTCAACTCAGCCCACAGCTGTGACTCAGAAGGAAAGTTCACTATTAAAATGTCAACCTTGTCATTTACTCCTTTTGGCATTTACTTAATTCTTGGAGGAAAACTTCGTTCATTAGTGCTGGGGTTTTTTTCTTGGTAGCAGTTGTGCTCCAGTGAACACTTCTATTTGCATTCAGTCCTGAAATTTGGACTCTCTAAAGCGAAGTTTACATGTGATCCTGTGCTGTGTTTAATATTTGACTCTCTGCAGCTTTGTGTGTGTACATAACCACAGCACTGCACAGCAAATGATTACGTTAAAAACAAATACCCAGGAGTGTTCTTACAGCAATTAGAAAGAGGAATAGAGCAGAAGTCAATAAAATGAGCTTGGATCTTAATTTCTTTCTAAAAGAGTCTTCAGGAACACATACGTCTAAGACTTGAACACTAAATATATAACAAGTCTGGAGAGGATCATATATTAAAGGCTGGTGTACACACTATTTTCCAGTTGACCAGGCAACTGCCAACGGTGTGAGATAAAGCCAGGAAGAGAAAGCTATCAAAAATTGCCTTTTCCTCTTTCCAAAAGGAGCCTCTGCTTGCACTGAAAAGCTGTTCAGGGGCTATTGAATTCTCACTATGGGTATTCACAGTGAAGGAGAGACCCTTAAATAATTTTGTCATCTTCTCTGAGAGTCAGAGCAGAGGTTGGTGGTCCTGTGGGATATACAGATCCCTCAAGAGCTATGGAGATTAGGGGAGCAAATTTAAACTGTTCCCTGGAGTAGCAAATTGCAGTAGAGAGATGTGGGGATTCTCACTGTGTTCTCAAACTTCCTTGCAAAGAAATTTCCATGGGCCTGGGTGGTATGAGTTACTTTCCTTGGACATGTTTTGCTCCTAAAAAATGTCAGGAGTATGCTTCCGGGGAAGAATGAGCCCTGTGATTATGCTTCTGTTATCTGAATTGGACAAGAAATGTCACGCTCAAAGGAGCAGTGCATTTTTTTCTATAAGCCTGATTGTGAGTGACACCCATTACTCACCTTTCAGATGAGCAGATAATTGGAAATGCGCTCTTCTGTCATGTCTGACCGGGCCTCTGAGGACATCCCTATTATCTCTCTATTAGATTCTTTAGGGAGAATGGAGCTGCTTCTTTAATACTCCATCTCCAGCTTTCACTCACTGTGATGAGCTTCTCAGTCATGTTGCTCTACTTTGTGGAGGAACTGCTCTTCAGTGCTCAACATCCCCTCATAGCTGCCAGCAGAGTAAGGGGCTGCTCTGTGCAGGCAGTGTTTTTTCATAGTCCATCCCAAAACATTTTCCTGGGGCACACAACAGCTCACGTAAGTTAACATCACTCCACTGACTCCGCTGCACAATGGACCTGCGGTGGTTGGCATCAGTCTGTCCTGCTCTTTGCTGTTGTGCTCCACGGGCCTCTCTATCTCCTTTTACCCACAGTACATTCACTCCTCCTTTGCTATTATTTTCTTTCCCAGTGCTTGCCAGCTTCTCTTCTCCATAGTCTCCCATTCTGGACCACTGTGTTTTTACCTGCACCCTGACCAGCTCTTAGCTCTGGTAGCACCTGTGGAAAGCCCTTATAATTGTCATAGCCCAACCCAGTGGACTGTGCTGAGACATTGATGATTTTATCAGCTTGAACCTCCCTTCTGGTCTCATCTGGGCATAAAAAGTGTCAGGGAGCTGGGAGCTCATGGCTCCTGGGAAGTTGTTCAAAGCAAGCTTCTAGGAGGGCAGGCAACAGAGGTCCCAGTTCCTGTGAGTTTTCCACCTCTGTCACATGAGGGCTGGGCTTACTTCCTGCAGAGAGAACCACTGCTGGGAGACCTCACTTACCCCTGCTCTGGTCCTGATTTACACCGAGTTGAAGGCAGCAATCCTGTGCATGTGAAAAAGAGACCGGTGCTTCGAACTGAGGGCTGAACGACTTACACAGAACAGAAGCAAGATTGTTTTCATCTCATTTCATGTGGCCACGCTGTGTGCTGAGCTGGGTACCTTTAATTTGTAATTAGAACTCACTGGTTTCACAAGGTACGTGTAAGCTCTGCTGCGTCGGCACTTACTGGCAGCATTACAAGGTTACCCTCAATATTGGAAAAACTCTGGGGAACCAGTAGTACTTAAACTGTTTGTAGGATTTTGGTAGATAGGACATTTAGGACATTACTCTGCACCTTAGAAAAAATTTATAATCTGAGGCAGGTACTTGCCTGCTTGTATGGGAAAAATAATCTCTCACTTTGACTTCAAAAAAATCTGTGTGCTAATACTTTTGTAATGGATGTATCTTACTCAGTTCTGGTGTTGTGGTGTTTTTTGGGGTGTTTTTTATTTATTTTTAAATTTTTTTTTAACAAAAAGGGCTGATGAGAAGAAACACAGACTAACTTTCATCAAATGGGCTTCTGAAAATCTACCCCTAGACTAATCTATATTTCATTAGATGAAGTACATAAGAGGCTGTATCACTTTTGATTTACGAGCAAAAGTTTTATGAAAAATATGAGCTGTATAATGTAGCTGATCCATCATTCAGAATAAGTACTATTAATCCTAGCCAAAATCAAAGTTCTCCTGGGTTGCTATCCAATGATACATGAGATAATTTTCCAGAGGTCCCAGAACACTACGACATAACTGGCCTTCAGACCAAGTGCTACACTAGAATTTGTGATTCCTTGGAAAAGGATCATTAATATCAATTTTGACCTGAATTAATATACTCAAAGGATGACAACACACATTGGCTTGTGTTTTGTGTACAGCAACAGAGAAGAAGAGAAGGACTTAAAAGGACCTGACTAAGATTTTGTGTTGTTGCATGCTGGAACTGAGCTATTAGGTGGTGTCGTTCCTTTACAGCCCTTTCAGTTATTTAGAACACCATGTTACAGCAACACACTTGTTATTTTCAGAACAATGTACGGTGTGTAAGGAATTCATCCCACTGCAGAGAGCTGGCTTATGATCCTGTGTTCAGGCTCTGTAAGGCTGGTTGTGAATCCCTTAATACCCAGTGCTGACCATGGCTTTAATTTATTTTCCTCATGGTTGATTTTCAATCAGGAATAGAAAAACTGTGATCAAAATCCTGGAAGAAGAGTGAGAGCTATTCCTGAAATTCAGCCCTACCTCCTATACTGGTTTCTCTTAGCAAGAGAATTCTGGTAGCATTAAGCAGGTCACTTAATCTCTATGTCAGAGATATGTCAGAGATTGGTAGGAGCATTTGTAAAATGATTATGACAATGGTCCCAAAGGGCTTTGACATGAAAAAAAATGTTGTAAGAAAGCTTGTAAAAGCACTTAAAAATGTAAGCAAGATCTGACCATTAAATTCCTATTTAATGGCGATGCTCATTGCCCAGAGCTTCGAGAGCAAGGAAAAAAGGCAGAATATGCACAGATAGGATACACTGGCAAAATGAAGAAAATGTGAACTTGTGACTTTTGCATGGATTCATTGTAAAACCAGGGACAATTGAGATGTTTTGAGTCATGAAGGATCTGTGAGGACTTGGATTTGCTCGGTTCAAAATCTCGCACCACAGCCAGATGGTCCAAATCTAATGAAATGAAAATACGCTATTTTTCTAGCTTCTGATCTCTCTTGCACAGAGGACATGGTCCTATCATACCATCTGTTCTGAATGCATTTTAAAAAATCCTCTGGATCATCATAAGAACTGCTTCTTGACAGACTTCCATGTTGCATTGTATCTGCTTTCTCATTGCATCCCACCTCACAGCACAAGGTTCCGTTTTATTGTGTCTTTATATGTAAGGAACTTATCCATTTGCAGCAAGACTCCTAGACAATAAATATAGCTACATATTTAGCAAAGAAATTGCCCATTTTCTATGAGAGCTTTTCCTGTAAATGTAAAGGAATATGAATATTTAATGTCATAGTAGTTGTTGAAAGGAATTTGCAGAAGATTCTTTCTGTAGTAGTTCTGGTTGCACCTTCAGAATCAGGTCCTTGGAGACAATAATTTTTTGTTTCTTGTAAATTTTGAACATGATAGTTCACTTATTTTCGATTATGACCTCATTTAGTATTCTTGAAAGAGATAAAGCTCAGAGAAAATAGTAACTCTCTGAAACAGTAAAAAACTTTAGGAAATTAGTAATTTTCCCATGTTCTCAAGGATCATGCTATTTGCTAAAGCCATTGTTTCTCATGTTCACTCTGGTGAGTTAGTATTGTAATTTTTGGTATTTAACTAGGTTAATATAATTGCAGAATATGTAGAAATATTGATTTTTATACATAAAACTTACTTTCTGGAAGAATAAGAGCAAAGGCATCAAAACAAGGCTTAGCTACATGTTGCTTGCCCTACTCAGAAACATGGTCTATTAAAATCACAAATGACTCCTGAAAGACCTTGAGGTCTGTTCTAAAAAGCTCACCTTTTTGCTGCAGTTATTTCCTCTTTTAGAAACTTTGCCTAGAAGAATTCTCCTTATTTCCCTGCAGGTTTGCTTCAGATTATTCCTTGGCAGACCTTGCTGCTGCCCTCCAAGCAATTACTATCTCGATTTTAAATTCCAAATAAAGAAAAATAATAAGAGAGGGGAGGTGGAGGAGGAAAGGAGGTTGTGGCCTCTATAGTGTTTCTCCAAGTATCCTGAACTCTTCCTTCTTCCTTAAAGTTGTGATTTGGCACTTACAGAGCTGCTCCCACCTTCAAAGCGTGAACTTCTAGAGGAAACAGAAGATAAAATGTTGCAATGCAAGAAATACGAAAGTGAAGAGTGCAGAAAGATAGGGGCATTTCTGTGAGAGTGAAGGGTGACCAGAAAAGCCTACACTTTGCTATTTTGCAGGCACTTTCATTTTGCTATGTTCTTCTTCTCTTTGCTAAAATTAAAAAAAAAAGAATCGACCCAGCAAAGTTGGGTATCTTGCACACAGCATCTCATGTCTTTATATATCAGGTAGTCCTAATCTGACAGAAATAAAAAAAATTACAATAAAGCTGCTCACATTTGAACTACATGCCAGGGCTCCCTTAAAAGCCATAATATGATTATAATTTTAGGGTGTGATTAATCCCATTTTAAAATGAATATCTGCTGTCGATCACATGAATTGTGTCCTAAAAGTACCTGTTGCCATTTGCTGGCTGTAACAGGAGCTAGTGAGAATAGTTCAGTCACAGACATCCCCTGTGTTGCTGACTTCAGAAAACTGGTTCCTACCAACACAGCATTTGAAGGGATAAACTCAAACTACCCTCCTGATCAAACTTTAGATGGTTTTGGTGTTCTTTTATACTTCCAGAACCAAGCAATTTTGTACTACTGCTGCTGTACTATTAATGATTGTTACCAACCAGACAATTACAGAAGAGGCAGCTCCATTTTAATGCTGGGTAAAGTGACCTCTCCTAATTAGTTTCCTTATTATGCTGCAATATCTTGTGGGTTCCTTTGGGTTGAGAGTCATTAGATACAGCCAAGCTATTATTGTTTTATTACAATTTCCCCCCATAATTCTCAGTTTTTCCACAGGTTTATTAATTTTAATATTTGTTGTAGTCACTTCTGAGCAGCTGTTTTCAGTGCAACTTCCAGCTTTGATTTTCCCAGCCTATTAGTATTCAGAACACATTAATTAGTGATGCAGAAGATGGTTAGGACAGATATGTTCTCTCCCAGTAGAGTGCTGTATCTATTTCTCCACTTCTGCTGCTCATTAGCATAATTAATTAAAAAATATGTAGGGATGATGTCTCCTTCCCTCCACAGAGGCAGCTTGTGCTGCCCACCCTCCCACCACTAAGTGTCTGTACTGGAGGTGGGGGTGAGCTGGAACTGATGCCTCCAGGTAGAAAGTTTGAAGTCCCTCTGTCCCCCTGGTGAAAGATCCAGTTGTACAACAGCCCTTATTACTTCTGGGCCTTGGCTGAATGGGTGCACCCCAGTTCATCCCAAGGCACCAATATCCCACCTAAAAGGCCAAGGACCAGGTAATTTTTCACTGACCTTCTGCCCACAGTCTCTGCTTCCTTTCTCCCTCTTCCACATTCCTCTCATTTTCTGGATATCTGGGTCTCCTTTTCGTTTGACTTTGCTATTACTGTTTTCTTTGTTGTTTAGGTAGGACTGCCGATGGCCACAAAGATGGGTGGTAAATGGGGTGTGACAGGTAAGAGCTGTGTACCCTGAGGGCCTTAAGGCGTGAGAGTAATGCATCTATGCCCAAGCAAACAAACAAAGAGAGAAAAAGCCAGCGAGATCAATCTCAGACTAGGGAGGAGTGCATTGCACTGGACATGCTTTTTGGAATATGAGCATTTGAAGCCTTTGCTGAGGCACTAAGAAACATGACCAATAGTAAGGAAAGGGTCATTTCAGACACTGGGAAAGTACTAAATACAGTTTTCCTCCTTTTCTTTAGTCCCCCTTTCACAGCTGCATTAGCAGAAAGTAAGTAGTCAAGGCTGGAGAGTTCATTGTTGCAGCAGGTGTGAACAGGCATTCCTTCTGGAGAAGTCCACTCTGCAGAGCCAGGCTGGACCATGGAGAGTCCAGTCTCCTGTGTGCAATAGTATTCCTCTGATACAATATTGCTTTAAGTCTAGGTGATGTTTAAGCATTGCAGGGCCTGGCCATGTGTCACCGGTGGAAAAACACACCTGTTCGTTCTCTGTTAATGATCAGGTAATTTCTAATCATAGTTTGTGGACAGCTGTAAAAGTAACAGCATTCTGTCAGCAAATGCTATTTGGAAGAAGTTAAATTTAATCATGGCCATGGCTGTGTCAAAATAGGTGCAAAAAAAATCAACATATTCATTAGATAAAAGTTATAATATTTCAGTTATGACTTTATTACTGTTCTCATTTATTTCAGAGGCAGCTGAAACAAAATAAAACAAAATATTCAAGAACAGTGAAAGTGAAGAGTATTTTTTTCATTTGTGATGTACAATGAAACCAAGTGCCAGTGCCTTGAACTTCCCCTCGGGATAAGAAATCTGAATTTCAACAGCTTGAATTATAATACTAATATCCCTTCCTAATAAGGGAATAATAAGCTTGGCTTCCTCATCTATGTTGAAGAGAAATGGGAGCCAGATTTCCTAGTACTGGATCTGTACACAGAGAAGGAAGAGGGCCATTTCTAATGAGGTACCATATAGTCTCTCTCCTGCTCTGTGTTACACTTTTTTAGCCCAATATTGTGATTAAAATCCATTTTGCCTGTACTTTTAAGTACAGCTCCACTCTAGGAATAGCAGGAAGAAGACTGTATTTGTCTAGGACATGTTTTCCCCTGCCAAATATAAAAACTATCAAAACAAACTGTAACAATTTGTCTTTCATTTAATGATGAAGGTTTTGCTCTGATATTTGTTCGCTTTTCCAGAACTGTCTTAATTAAACTGCTGTAATCAATGTTTTCATACCAAATGTGGTAATTTTTTGTTCAAGAGACACAGAGCTGGAACATTCTGATGCTTCTGAAGTGAGGGTGTATATGAAAATTATTTAATAATTTTTGGAGGCACATGAAAAGAAATAATTGTGTTTTATGTAGAATTAATTCCCTTGGAAAATGCTGCTGCGAAAAGAAATCACAATAGTCTATAAATCACAGTGACATTCTCTGTGGTTTGACAGTTACTGGCTAGAAAACTTAAATTCAAACTGCAAAGTAAAGATGTGAAACAAAGTCCATCACAATGACAAGAAAATTTTCATTTATTTTTTTAGTTTCATGAGGGTTGTCCAGATCAAACCTTACAAACCTTATCAAGGTGGGAATGATGCTAAAGATGCTCCTGTTTTCTTGCAATGTTCTTCAGTCTCAACTCCAGCATCTGGTTGTCATCTACCCTCTTTCAGCCATCTGAGTCACTCAGCTTTAATATTGACATAGCTAATTAGTGAATCCTGCCTCACACAAAGAGAGCTGTGATGGATTTTTATGCCTGAAATGTGCAATTATTGTGTGATCCTGTGCTGATATTGATGTATCTGCAAGAATCTTTCTTGTAAATGTACACCCTTATCATCCTGGAAATACCATCCTCCACATTTCTATCCTTAAGGTGAACAGGTGAGCCTTTTCTTGACAGAAACTAAAATAGCCTCTCCATGTAAAAAACTCAAGCATTATTGATAATCACACATTTATTGACAAGAAAAGCTTTCATTATTTTTCCATTTTCTGTGGTCTAGGTTTAATGACTGGTTGGTGACACAAGAACAGCTAGCCATGTATCTACCCTGAGGAAAAACTGAGGAAGTTTGCAGTGATGTACCCTGCCCTTTGCAAGGCAGATGACATTTTGATTTTTAAAGTGTTTTTGAGTCTACAGTGTTTCCCCAGAGAAACTGCAAAGGGGAGTATGAAGAGTCTCTATTTATTCCCCATGGTCACAATCTAGAGTGCAGCTCCCTCCTGATGGTCTCTGGGAAGTGATGCTGTGCTCCCTTTAGCCAAGGTCTGTCAAATCTGCAACACCTCACAAGAATGAGGGCTTATGTCTGTACCTTCTCTCCTCTCTGCTTGGGGAACCTGACTTTTTAAAACTGTTCTCAGCATCCTTTGCATATCACTGCTTTGGGCTTCTTCACTACTTTCTTGGTAGATCCTTGAGGTGGTTGATTGCCCCTGAAGCTGGAGCAGAAACCAGCATGATTGTGAAAAGTGCTGTACAACCCCTCTCTGCTGGAGAGCAGTCCATTTGTTTGAGGAGAGGCAAAACAACACTTCCCTCTTTTCCCAAGGGAAGTATGGCTAAATGTTTCCCTAGTGCAGTGGATCAGAGAGTCCTATAACGAATTGGGTTGCAAGGGATCAAAGATCATCTAGTTTTGCCTGCCTCATAATGGGCAAGGGCAGCTTCCACTGGACCAGGTTGCTCAAAGCCCCATCC
>JAYDZK010000001.1:53401522-53454324 GCA_034509185.1 Euphonia xanthogaster
ATGGGCAAGGGCAGCTTCCACTGGACCAGGTTGCTCAAAGCCCCATCCAGCCTGGCCTTGAACATTTGCAGGGTTGGGGAATCTACAGCTCCTCTGGACACCCTGGGACGGTGTGTCCACCCATACAGTAAAGCATTTTGTCCCAGTATAAAATTTAAACCTATCCTGTTTCAGTTTAAAGTTTTGCAATAACTCACTTGTTCTGTTGCTGAAGCTGCCACAACCAAGCCCATCAGTACTGCTGCAGCCTGTAGGTCTAACCACCCTATTTCACCCATGTGTCAATACTGAAAGTAAAAGATTGGGTCTCAGTTCATAGGAGGAACCAGAGCAGGAAATCAGCTCTGGTTGTACACATGGCACACACCAAGGAACTGTGAAGGTCTGTGTACAACTACAGCACAGCACAGGGTTGCTTCTGCGCAAAAAAATCAGGTAACTGTTTTACTTCAGTGCTGCTATATAAACCTCATCCCAAAACCACAGCAGAGCTAACCAGCTTGGATTTGGTGCCTTATGCTGTCACAAAGCCATTTCTAGCTACTGGGTCCTTCTCCTGCATTCCCCTGTGTGCTGCAGATACACTCCAGCAGCATTTCCCCCTTCCACCCCCTCTGCTTCCACCGTGACAGTCCAGCCTCACCATCACCTACATCCTGGCTAAGCAGGCTTGCACCAGTTTGCACTCACAACTCAAAAGAGTGCATGTGTGAGAAAACTGACTTACCCAGAGTTAAAGGGTCAGTGACTGTCCTTATTTGCACACTCTCCATTTATCCATTACATTTCTTATTAGAGTGGCTGCTGAGACAACCAGAGATATATGAAGTCCCTTTAACCTCTTTAATCAAGTTCTGGTGCAGTATCAGTATGGTCCAGCAGATCTCTTTGAAGCTTTTAATATTCATGCTCTTTTCATGTGCTCTCTGGGTATGGGCTGAAAGACTTTCTCATGTCTCCACAGAGGTATGCTGGAATGAGACTGTTAGTGATGATCTTGCGTGTGCTCTGGCAATATAATTTAGGCAGTCATCAGTCTATAATGAAGTCTTAGGTCCCTTCTGGCATTTTCATTTGTGATGGCTGAGTGCTTTGCCTCCTTTTTTTTGCTGCGTGATTTTCATATAATTGTTCCAACTTACACATAATTATATTAGATCTGCTATTTAAATGCCATATAGTGCTTGGAGTTTTTGTTTTTTTTTTAAAGCCTGATGCTGTTATCAAACTTAAAAGAACATGGAGATGTGAGATTTTCACAGCAAAAGAGGACTTCCAGTCTAAGTTGCCTTTTTATGCTTTACTCACTCTGTAACCCAAAGCACCAAGTGCACAATTATGTACCACTCACAGCCCTGAAATCCTACTGCAGCCAGACAATCTTTAGCAGGAGAGACTAAAGCAGGAGGGTAAACACTTGACCTCTCTTTTCTTAGCTCTTATTACTTATATTCAGGTAACCACACTTCAAGCTGAAGAGATTAGTGTCAGGGAAGTAACTTCACTGAAAGTAACCAGTTTGGGGCTTGAAAGATGTTACCTTCTCTTTTGAAAGCACTTCATCTCTTGAATGGTTTTGGATTGTGCTCTGCTCATGGATCTTTGTGGCACAAAGACAATGCATTCCAGCCACTGGAACAATGCTTATCTTCTCTTGAACTTGCAGGTGCTTCTGACTTGCCTGGTGCTCAACGCTTACTTCAGTCATTACACTATTAATTTGCAGGAACAGATTTCCCCCTGAGCGGAAAACAGCTTTTCCCCCTGTTGCTTGTTTTTTGTTAATTATTTCTTCTTCTGTCAATTCCTATGTTTTAAAAATATATTATGATTTATGTGCTTCCGAGTATATATGATTTACTTAAACAGATAATATTCTCCAAGTGAATTTCAGCAGTTTCACTCTTTGAATTTCCCTGTGTGCCTTTCCCTGGGCACCAAAACAAACCTGAAAGCCACAAGCCTAGCAGGATCTGGGTGAGAGTTTTAGTTTTAACATTCAGCACTCTGAATTGCTTATCAAAGACTGAGGTCCCAGCCTGTGTGGGATTAGGTAAATGCTATTTTAAAACATTCAGAATGAACAGTTATAAAATACTAAAAAGTACTAAAGTACTTTATAATTTATCTGTTAGAGGAAGCAGGATGAGAAGTGATGGCTCTTCTCTAGGTTTTGAATGATTGCAGTAAAATTGTGCAGGCACTAAATGCGTAATTTTAGATAGTTCTGATGAATGTGTTAATAAAAGTGTTTGATGTGTCTCTTGCTTAGACCCCATTTTCAGTTGTTTCTTTTGTTGCCAGAATTTCACCATCTGAAGTGAAGCTCTGCCTGTCATGTCTACTCAGGTGGAATTACAAAGAAGTTTTGTTTCTCCTTTTGATTGGCATACAATTAGTATTGAAAATATGCCATTTATTCTTCTGGTGAAGTCTTCAAATCTTACCACTTGCATCTTGTAGAAAAACAAGCTTGTATGTGCTCAAGAGGCACTTGCTATGCTTTGATTTTTCCTTGCTGTTTTCAAGTGTAGATGCTTAGATTCTCTAAGGCAACCTCTGTGCCATCAGTGCTTTTAAATGGACTATAAATATTGAATAAAGTGATCAAGGACCTCTAGCACAGTGTAGATGGGAAGAGAGCTTTGGTCTGGAATGCTCTTTCTGAACTGAGGAAATTCTGGCCTAATCTTCATACGCTATTCCTCATGCAAAACTAAATGATGGGGCAGCAATGTGGTCTGACTTCCAAAGCTTCAAAGAGCTCAGTTCCTATTGATGAGAGTTGTTCTAATGAATATGGTCCTTTGCAGTGAATTTTATGTCTTTCTGATGATCGGAGTAGCAAGGTGGAAGAAACTGTAAAGCATATGGCCAATTTCTTTCTTCCTATGTAAAAGTGGGGAAAAGATCTGTAGGAGGAGCTGTACTGCCAAAATTCCTCAAAAGTCAGTGCAAGAGGCTTTAGGATTGCTCTCCCACTGCAGCAGTGTTAAGCTGTATGAATAGTGCTGTGATCTACCCTAATAAAAAGAAAAGAAGCCTCAACACATCTATAAATTTTCCTTCAAATATTGCAAAACTTGATTTGAAATCCTCTACTTCCACAAAACTAACGAAATTTGAATGTCTTATTTCCACCCCCTCTCTACCTATCTATAATGATTTTCTTACTGTGACCACCACTACATTTTCCTCAGTAGAATTAATGACATTTTATGTGTTTGCAGCCAGAAGAATCTCCATGGTACCAGGGAACAGTTTGTTTCAAAATCTCATAAAAGTGTGTTACAGAAATTGCTCATGGAATGCAAAGAGAACTTCACATGAGATAGAGAAGGAAGTTCCCAGTGGTCAATAGCTTTGGGGATAATGCAGTCTCTCCAAATTAGACTCTTTGTTTGATTTTGAAATAGCTGTCATGTGTGACAGAAGAGAATTAGGCATCTCCCTTCAAAATAATTGATCACTGGACACTTGCTGTTCCAGCTGTCACGAACTGTCCTCTGTTTTGGCTTAAAAACAAAACTTATCTGGTTTTGGACTGTTGGAGCTTAAAAAGTAATGATCCAGATGAATAACCTCTTGGTTTTTCACTGCCATGGAAGGAGCATTAGTCATTCACTGGTGCCAGATGTCATAGTTAGCCACATAATTTTGGCATGCTAGTCACTGAAGAGGACTTCAGGGCTCTTCCGTGGATCATTAGGGCTGTAGCACACAGTGACAGTTTACCTAAAACAATTTCCTGCCATCCTTAGATCATATTTAGATAAAACTGAAGCTCAGAGAAATGTGAAGCAGGTACAAGTTTCAGTGCCAGTATTACAGGACTGTCAATGAAGGAGATGGAGAGTCCCCCCTCTTTGCAGATCTCGCTGTGACCAGCCTAAGGCACCCTTCTTATAGGTTCTGCTAATACTTTCCACTGTCTGGGTTTGTCTGCTGAGTCCATAAATATTCAAAGTGGCAAGGTAATGCTTGAATGCTAAATAGTTCTATTTTAGTGAGACAAAACTAGCTATTTTCTATGGTGTTGTCAGAGAGAAGCAATGTATAAAGCTTGTGAAAATGAGACTCAAGGAGAGTGTGTAAGAATCAGCTGCTAGTTCATGAAGCACACAGCAAGTATCCTTTGTTTCCCTTTGCCACAAAGCACCCTGATAAACTAGTATTAAGACAAAGGAGTTAATCTGATAATTAGAGAAGATTTAAATAATTAAATGTAGTTTGGAAGTAATAAAAAATAGCAGCTATGCTGTGCTCCAGGGTTGGAGCTGTACATGCCACAGCTCACGGGGAAGGGTAAGAAGTGAATGCACTCCTTATTTGCAGTTGGTCAGGCACAGCAAACAATTTTGAATAACTCCAGGAGCTGGCAAGTTCCTTCAACCATGGACTATTTATGGTGCTGCTGTGAGCATGTTCTGACACTCTCCTTGTCCTCTGACACAGATTATTTTTAAACAGATGACAAAACAAAAAGACAAACCAAAAGGATGCAAAAAGAAAATCACACACAATGGAAAGAAGAAATAAAGTCCAGTTTCCAGGTGCTCTTCCATATGTAGGTGAAGCTGATGGCTGTAAATATATATCCAAGGAGATGGGCTTCAGGAAAGTATAGTCTAGCAGCCCTGAAGATACTATAAATCATTCAGCTCTTCTACACTTTGTCTGGATTTTTCCTTGTTTGAGGGAAAACTTTTTTTAAGGTTCTCAAAAGAGGAGTGGGATGACAATAGACTATTCCTTCATTGTTTTGCTCACTATCTAGTCCTAGTTTCTGCCACAGCTGTTTCTGTTCATGCTTTTCCAGATTACTTTTCTTGTTTCCTAGATGCTATTTCAGCATGTTTCTTTGTTCTGTGTTTGGGACAATTTGTCTTAAACCTGAGCTTCCCTCAGAGCAGCGGGAGCAGCTGCAGCAGAGCTCAGCAGCAGCTGGCTGCTCAAATATTCACCCATCTTCCCAGCAAGATTTTGAAGGTACAGAGGTGTTGTTATCAGTATCCCACCTAGCAAACAAGAAGGCCAGTTGGGTTACATCTGCAGGGTGGTTGTTGGAGGCTCATTTAGATACACTCTGAGGTTAAATTCCTCAACCTACAGGGGACCTTGCAGCTAAATTCTTTGATGCTAGTGAAAGTCAATGACATTGTTGGCAGTAGCACAGGTTGCCTTCTGCGGGGCTGAACCCTTACTTCTTCATTATTGAAGACCCTGCCAGCAGTGGGAAGGGGTATTTATCAAGTCCAAGCTCTTCCCCTTCAGTCCACACACTTTGGCAAGCTCTGCACTTCAGCAAAGAGGGAAATCAACTCTGGTACTCAGAAAGAAGTTAAAATAAAAATCAACACCATGCAATTATCCGCAGCTCCAGCCCAATAGCCAGAATCCTGCACTGCATCAAAAGCAATATCATGGAGCCCAATATTGGAACATTAGTGCAAGCTGAATATAGTTCCTTTGAACTTAGGTTGTTTTCAGTTTGCTCTGTTATTATTTCCTGTTTTGTTTGTTTTACTAAGGAGACAACAGGAAGATACAAAACAGTTTGCCCTGTTTTTCATAAGCAGCACAGCTTACCAGATCTGACAGAGGTATTTCAGGCAGCAGGAATATCCTTCCTCTCTTGCTGCAGCCATAATGTAACAACTGGTCTATCTCTGCCTTAGCTTTCATTATGTTTGTGCCCCTGCTTTCACCAAAAACTCATTGGTCTATGACTTCCTTTTCCAAAGGCAAGAGACCTTTTTATTTCCACATTAAATTATTAAATATGTGCACATTCAGTTATTTGAATTTATTGTTTGACCTTTTTAATATTTTATATATATGACCAATGCTTTTATATATACGTATTTTAAAATTTTTTTAAACACAGATCTTTCCTCCATCTTGTCTGGGTTTAATATACTTCTTATTCTTCTCTCTGAAAGGATACACAAATCAATTTGTTTTTCTTTTTTCCCCCACAACAAACTACCTATTCCTCTGGCCTTCTTAACAGTGTTGCTCTCCATCTCTTTAAGTTTCAAGTCAAAACCTCAAATAATGATCAGAATTTTACCCATTTCTCTAGTTTTTGTACCATACCTCTAGCATCTTTTTATGTCCTGCTCCACTAATAAGCAGTTAAATCTAAGTGAAGAGCAGAAATATTTGCAGTTAGTCACTGTATCAGTCTTTTCAGCATCAGATGGCTAAATTAGTCTCCCTCATTTCCAGTAATGCTCTGTCTTCAATGAAGAACTTGCAGACCTACTTTCGCATGTTCTTCCACTTAATATAAACTCATCTTCTTTGGGATTTTATTTTTAATGTTCGAATTTTCTATAATGGTTTCAGCAATTACAGGACTAATAAGAATAACCCACAGTCTCTTGGTTCTGTCGGCTATTTGGTGGAGAAATGTGCCTCCCATTCCATCTAGAAGTAATTTACCCTTCTATTACCCATCACACTTATTCTACATCCTTTATGTAGGATACAGAAGTATCCATTAATGATATGGTTATTAGTAAAACTCTCCTCCTAATAGAACTGCCTGAGTAGCTATAACAACCAGACCTCAAAATGAAATTATATAGTGGTTTCTCAGCCCAGTAAAGCCGCTTTCATTTTTTTCCCAGTGAGATTGAGACAGATACTGTTGTGCCCATGCCATTGTTTCTACCTTTACACTTTTATGCTCAGTTCCTTTGTTGATGCACCCCACTGCCTTTAGCTTCATCTCTGTCTTTCTGCACACTGCTTTTTCGTGATACATCTGCTCTAAATGTGGCTGCTATTTTACCACACGCTGTTATTCCTTCTAGTGTCTGATTTCACATTCTGTTCCAATAGTTTGACCTTGCTTGGTCTGTTTGCCAGGCCTCCTGCGTAAGTGCATGATGGGGAAACAGTTTTTACCAGCCATGCTCAGCAATCCACTGAGGAGAAAAACAGCCCCTTAGAAGCTCTATTAGCTGTTGTTTCTATCAGTGTGAGTTTCCTTCCTCAAGCTCCATCAGCTGTTGCCAAGCTTTTCGTTACCTCATTAGTTACTCCTGAGAACCAAAATCACTCCCAGTTTTCCCCTGAATTTCTTTCTGTTCTAAACTCATTTCTATGAGGCATGCCAACCCTGTTTTGTAGGAATTCAGGATAAAAATATCTATTATTCAGATTTTTCATCATGACTGGAAATATTCTTAGTGTCATTCACCCATGCTAACTTCAAGTGTTTCAAATTTAGTGTTTGGAGTTTGAACCAGTCCCACAGACATCTCTTACCTCTGATGCAGAGTGGGCACAGCTGAATGTGGATGGCATGGAGGTCTTTTATCCTTCATCTCTACTCTCATGTCCTCTTTATCAAGAGAGTTTCTGCAGTTAAACCTCATGCATCTCTGTATAGGATGTCTATCCTTCTCTTGCCGTGAGAGGACTGAACAGACTTGTTTCTTCAGATTGTTGACCTGATTCAACCTTTTTGACATTTATGGTTATATTCTCATTCCCTTTACTTATGTAAACCTGTCATTAAATTGCTAAAGGACTAAAGAAAGCTTTATTTATAGCTCTTGCTTCATCACTAAGTTGGGGGGATGTTCATGCCTCTTAGAGTCCGTCACTATACTTCAACAATAACAGCATGTTAGATGGTTGTGAGGTGCTAGCCGGAGTTGTGAAGGGAAAAAGCCTAGCACAGACACATGACTAAGCTCTGTGCCAGTACATAAACTGTATCCTAGACTCATTTTTACATCCACCTCTAAAATGTTGCCATGCATAGAGTTATCTTGAGTTTTCCTAAGCACCTAGACTTGAATGTCAGTTTATAACATGTACTAGTTGATGGAATGCAAGCTTTCTCCAGCAGACAAGGAGCAGCCTGGCGCCCTGCTGCAAATAAGTCCCGTGGGTCCCTTCCCCAGTCTTTGTACTGGAAGCATAATTTGAACATTTTATGCTCTTTCAGTGACTCAGAAACACTCCCTGAGTTTGACAACCTCTGCAGAGATTTTCTGTTCATGCCATGGTCCCTGCAAAGGGAAGCAGCACCTAAGGGACTTGAGTGCAGCAAGACCTGGTTTAAGAGAAATGCACTCCTGATTACTGCCGTGGCTATATGCCATGGCTGAAGTGTTGGATTATTTTAGTGGACTTGTTCTCAGAAATGGAACAGAACAAATTTGTGCATAATTAGAGCATAAATTTACCTGGAATTCATTCACAGTTACTTGTGAGTAACAGTATCTAATCAGACATTTCTCCTGTGCCTGTACTTCCAATTAGGGAGTCATTACAAAGCAAGCACGCATTTCTGAAAAACTCAGTTCTGTAGTAAACAGAGTTGGTGTTGCTTGCTGGCATTGCACATAAAACCCTTCTGAAATAAGCTGATTGCATTGTGCTCTGAGTATGTGCTCTGAAGAGGTTCAGTAATGAAGGTGCCTAAGCTTATTGCTTTACTAATATTTGTATTTTCTTTTAACATTGCTTACAGTTGATGCAATGCAGCCCTGTTTTTCACAGTATTACTTTACTGCAATTTGGTTTCAGTGAAGCTTAGCAGATACCTAAATATGTTCCAAAAGTGTGGGGCCTAACTGAACAAAATGATTATGCAAGAACATTTTAGAGCATTCAAATCAACCTGAAACAAAGAAAAGGGAAGGTGTGCCTTTGCTGGAGCAATACAAGACTTTCTTGTAAGGATGGATTTTATTTACAATCCCACGCTCAATGTTTAGAGAGGTTACAAGCATCAATTTTGCATGTGGTTATTTTCTGTGGAATTCAGTAGTTCTCTAAATTCAAACTCCTGGAAACCACAGGAACCCTGATTTTCTTCAAGCTGAGCTAGACAGGCAACTTCAAAGTGAAGAAAGCAGAGCCCTTATGGGTCAATGCTTTGTGTCAAAAACATATTTTTGACAATTTTTTTACTCCACTAACCTAGAAACCAGTCTAGATGTTTTATTATAGATTAATGGTGGTCATATGAAGAAAATGAACTCAGTGTTCAAGTCAAGCATTCTGTGAAAGAGTAGGGTAGTTTCCAATACAGTTTTCAAACCATCTGAGATAAAAAGACATCTGATTAGATCATTCTGTCCTCACAGCATCAGCCTGAAGCTCAGACATAAATGTGATATAGTCTTGGTCTCTTTTCCTATAGTCTGCTGATTTCAAACTCTTGCAGGAAATTCTCTATTTCAGTTTGAACTCTACTAGCATCTGCCTTCCTAAATATTTGATCATGATACTAGATTAAAAAAGTATTCTAATTTATGCTTGTCTGTCCCCAGAATGCTGATAGCTCAGTGCAGCATGCAGGAATTTATGTGCCAGTAGATTTGATATATAAGAAGCATTTGTCCATTTAGTTTTCTGCATTCCATAAGGCTACGGATTTCTTTGTTGCGTGTAGGAGCTGTCACCCTGGATCAGAGCTATGGTGATTCATTGGCTTAATGCTACTGGAGCCAGAAGTAACATTCACATGAGAAATTCAATTAAAACTCAGAAGAGATGTAAGATATACACTTTTAACAGGGAGGGTGATTCATCACTGGGAAGGAGCTAGCCTTGGAAGCAGCTAATTTTTAATTTCTGTTTGCAAATTAGAATTGGAAGTCTTTCTGGAAGATATGCTGTAGCCAAAACCAGGTTATTGCGTTCAGTACAAGGATAGCTGAGTGAAATCAGATGGCCTATGCTTGACAAATGGGCTACAGGAAGAGACAGTTTTTTCAGTTCATTTTTCCCACAGGCAAAAGAACAAAGTCCCTAGGAGCAGGAAAGGCTACCTTCCATGGCAGAACAAAGGCCTCTGACTTCTCTTCCAGTCATCTGAAGTTGAGAAGGTTTCATGCTGCTGGCTTGGTGCTTGCTTTTGACAGAGACCATTGGCAGAGCACTGATTCAGTGCTGACAGTATGTATTTCTACTGAGGGGCTGGGCTTAGAAAATATAAGGCCTTCTGCAAAATCAGCATGTGTCCTGCGTGGGAGAAAAAGGATGAGGCAGAATGTACACATGAGGAGAAGAACAGGAATATCAAATTCATAATTTTTGATTTCTAGGAACTGTATTAGGAAAACTGTTCTAGGAAGTGCAATCAGCTGGGGTTTGGCTTTTCTGGTGCATTTGAAATAATCAGTAAATTTAGAATTCATTGCGTCATACCCTGGTACATGATTGTGCATTGGAGCCACAAGTAGCATCTCTTTCTTTCTGAATTTTTTATTCATGCAAGATAGACCCCAGTAGGTGCTCTTGTTTACAACCTTCTTTCTAAGACCATTGTGATCTCCTGCTGTTTTCCACACTGGAAAGGGTCATACTTCTTCTGTAGCAGTAAAGTAAACACATCTGTAAATCAGCCTCACTTAGTGCTGAGGCACAACATCTGCAAGGTGATGTTTGTTCATGCTTTTTTTTTTTTCCTAGGATGGTATAGACAGTTTTGTTTGGGTATAGTTTTTCTTTCACGTTTCCTTGTCTTGCCTTTAATTTATCCTTCAAGATTTAAACTGAACAGCTACCAGGGGACACCAAACTGCAAAGAGAAATCCCACAGTCCTCCATGTGCTCTAGAGTTCAGGTCTGTAATAACTGGCAGACTAATGGGAACTGAAGAAAAGATCAGCTGTTTGTAGCAGCTTGAAGCACATATAGTTGCAAAAGTAATAGCTCTTGTCTCAATTATTTACAGGCTTAGGCCAAAGTGGTAACAGCTATCTGCCAAAAGCTTGCAAAATCAGCCTATAAAAGTACTCCACCAATAGCGTTGTGTTTTTCAAAGTTACTGAGTATTGTCCCACCAGGATGCAGAGTGGCTGCAGGGCTGTAGAGCACATGAAAGACAGCTTTGGCTGCAAGTGGTGTGCTGTGTCATCTAACTTCACCATGGCAGATCCTGGGAGCAAAATCCAGCAAAGCGTGTTCACCGGTTCTGTGCTGCACACGAGGGGCCTGACAGCACTTCATGTCACATTGCTTCATGTCTCTGCTCCAGACAATGCCAGAGTTCTCTTCAAGACAATGGCAAGCTGTTGCTGCTGAGGATGATTCACAACCTTTTCCACAAGCAGCAGGTATGAGATATAACCTACCCAAGTATTACAGCTTCACCTCTCCAGAACTTCCTTTGTGCTGCTCTCCGTGACCGGCTGCACAAACTTTTAGCTTCATGAGACCACTCAGCTTGGCTGAATTTGCAACTTTTTAGATACTTTGCACCCTGAAAGCATTCACAAAGAGGAATAATTTTGTCTGAGCGTCACGGAGGTGGGACATGAAGACTGAGTGTAGATGGTTGTGGTTGTTCTGATCCACAGAGGGTTACATGGAGCAAGGATTCTTCTCTGGTCCATCATAATGAGTTTTAGAGAGACAGATTAAGGTGTATGAGAAAAAGAGTCAATATAGCAGCATGTTCAGTCGATGTTCCCTCATTGCAGAATGCCTGGAAAATGGCATCCTGTCAGAAAACTTGTTTGAAACTGTACATTTGTCTGGAACTCAGACATCTGACCTGAAGTTTCAGGGAAGCCCTTCAGCCAAAGTGGTAGAGACAGGTCTGATTGATCTGAAGGTACCCTTCTTTAGAAGATTATATGATGTTCAGGGTCTTCCCTCAGGATGATAAGACAAGTTGTTGCTGCTTCTTTTGACTACCATGATGAGATACCAAGCTACTAGGCTACAGCTGAAGTCCCAGCAGGTTAATTTCTGTCTTCATCCTGTACGGTTCAGAGAGAGCCCTGGGAAGAGAAAGAGTGTCCTTTACCTCTCCTCCTGAATATATGCCACTGGCTCAGTTCCTGGGCTGTGTAGGCCTGGGCTCACTTAAATATGAATTAAAGCTCTAGGTGCTATGAACTTTATCAAATATAAGGCACAGTTGGAAGTCAGGTGGCAGAGGACCTTCAATCTGGTAGTAGAATGAAGGTGCCACTCCATCTAAGTACTTTAAACATATTTTTCTCGTGTCCTGGCTCTAAGTAGCCACTTCTCTGCACTTGATTTTCTGTAAAGAGAAAAGTATTTGACCTCCTGTTGGGTTCTTGTTCTGAGTACTAAAAAATTGGTGCTTAATAGCTGGTAATTTTGAGTGAGAGTAAAGTCTATCTAGCACTACGGGTGTTATGTGAAAAATCAGACAGAAATCTAGTAAGGGTGACAGAATGACACATTCAAGAAGGACTCTGAAAATTTCTATGGTCAAGAGAAGGAAGACTACCTCAAAAAGCCTTGTTTCTAATCCCTCTCTCTCACTGTTTTCCATGAACACTGAACTGGAGCAGGCAGCACTTCTCTCTGATGCATTTCCTTCACACTAACAATGGTCTATGTATGTATGAATTTTGAAGACAGTGGCTCTTATTGAATTACTGAGCTAGTCTATCAAACAATATCCTGACTTCACTGGAATTTCACATCCTGAGATTGTTGGTTCTGTTATCTTTTGTTATATTTTTCATAAGGCTGTCATGGCAACAGAGGGAGAATGTGGTTTTCCTTCAAAACCTCCCTGTTTGTTATCCAGATGAAGGGATGGTGTGCCTCTGGTTACTGACTGTAACCATCCTGATGAAACACCTTCCACAGGGGCATGTCTAAACAGGTATTTGCTCAGCTTCACTGTCTCATCTGTTTTCCCCCTCTGTGGACAAGCATGAAAAGGCAGTTTGTCTTCAATAGTTCAATAAATAAACTCCAAAATAGCAGGATTTTCTCTGTGTGCATGGACATTCAGCACCTCGCCTCCAGCAGGAAACACTTCCTTGTCCCACTTGCTGCCCTTTCTGTCCCAAGATACGAGAGCTGTGAGCAGTAAGGGAAACACGGTTTAAAAATGAAAGGATGAATTGCTGCAAATTTGGGTCTGGAATACGTCAAATTAAGAAAGAGAGATAAACCACTCCTGCTGCCAAGAACTGCAGTATATTTGCCTATGGTATTTTGTCTTTGCTCATGTGTTGCTTGTGGCAATTTGGCAGCTTATTCTTCGAGTCTTCACAGTCAGCTGCTTTATCCCTGATATTTATGTTTTATTTTCCAGTGACTAATTTCTTCTCCTAACTGCTTTTGCCTCCTGTGTGGCTGAATCAATGCCTTTCCCTCTTTGATAGCTAAACCTAAGATATTTGTATTGGTGTTAGCTGCACAAAACTACCAAGCTTCAAAAGTGTTCACTGTACTAGTTTCTCTGTGAGTCATTAAAAACTGATCACAACCTTTATTTCCTTCATTTCCAGGCAGCCTTTTTATAGGACATGATCTTCAAAACCTAGATCTTAAAGACGTGCTACAACCATGAGACAAGGATCTGGCTATTGTTGCGTTCATTTTATTTTAAGATTTCACATTACTAGTCAGGAAACATAGGTGCAGATCATGAACTAGGAATTCCATTTTGCATGCTGATGCTCCCATGAGATTGTTTTTCTTTGTTGTATTTGAAAGACATTTTGAAAATTCATGCACAGAAAAATTTTCCATTATCTTGGGGTAATTCAGATTCATCAGAGGATGTAAAATATGTCAATAACAGATGAAAATTGCACTAAATTAATTAATGCTAAAGCTAAGTATAATTCCCAAGGTATTGCTAGACAAACATCATTAAGGTAATGTGAACTGCATTTATCAAAAATGTTATCATTGTGGATTTCTGTTAAGAAAGGATGCACTTGCAAAGACTGTGTTTCTTGTTGTTAATTTGCACATGCAAAAGCAAATATGCAAGTCTTGAAAAGTAACATTGTCCTTTCAAATAAGCTGCAGATGTTTGTATATAAGCAGCAATTTTTATTTTGTGATGAATTGCTGATATCCTGGGGCCACTCCAGAGTATTTATGCAAGACAGATAATCAACCAAACAGAAATTTATTTTTTTAACTATTATTTGTAGCAATTTCAAGAACAAATCTGCATTCTTTTCTGAAAAATCTGCATTCTTTTCTAAGTTTTTAAATAACTTTCATTTTCCTTTGTTTCCTTCAGTTTCTGGTACTCAGGATTATGGCTTGCTTCATATTTTGAATTGCTTTTTACCTCAATTCAATTAAACAAATATTCAGCTGTGATGCTTTTTGAATGATTTGGATTTTCTCTCACTAGTCATTTTATTTATACTGACTTTACAGCAATTGACACCTTCTGTCTCTAAAAATATCTTGTTATAATGTCTAGTATCAGCTCTATCTAGCATCAGGTTGTAATATTCCTGTTACCACCTTCTTCTGAGACTGTCTTGCAGAGTTTCTGTGTCACTTCTGTCCCAGAGTCACAACTTGCCTCTTGCTCCATGTCCCAAAGTACCAAATGTACCAAGGTGGAGAAAAGGTGTGACTCAGAGCTGGCAAGACAAACACTGTATGGGACAATGGCTTATGGGACCATGTCTTGGGGCCATGGAGGGACTCAGTCTGCTCCTCTCTTTACATCATGGCATTCACTCATGCATGTTTCTGGTGGGGTGAAATTCAGAATCCACATCCTGCAGAGCAGGGGAGCAAGGATAGCAGTCTAATTCACTCCACTTGAACTTGGGAGCTCTGTTCTTCTGGACCACAAATTCACACCATGAATTGATGCCAAATTTTTTCCACACAACCCAAATTAAATGAATGTCAACCAGCCATCTTGGAGTGTGCAAACTGGAGTGGTGCTGACACCAACACCACGTCACAGCACAAGTTCACCCGGCAGAATGGAGTCTCTTGCTATGCACTGCAGGATAAACAAGCTTTTCAAGAAATAGTGGGGGCTTGTACCGTGGGTAGCCAGCCATCACAGGCTGGGCATTCCATAGTGGAGCTGCCTAACAAAGTCCTTGGACACTTCTGGACTTTTTGTCCCACGTGCCTTTGGGACATGGGACTTATGATCTGCCTGCCCTGCTTTCACTGCAATCCTTGTAGCTGATAGTACCTGGTACTTCATGTGTCCTACTTGACATAATCATATCCAAGTGGAGCAGGGAGAGATGGAAATGATTTAAAGCTAAAACAGAGAGGAAGGGTAAATTACAGCACAGTCAGAAAAGTCATGGCACAATATTGATTAAAAGCATGGCACTTAATACTGATGAAGAAGCAGCAGAGGGAAAAAACACCTACTTCTGAAAACAATGGGGAAAATAATCCCATGGGATTTTGTCTTTCCAGACAATAGGACAGCAGCAGCTCAGTTTTCTGTCTTCAGAGAAGGTGCGTTGGTAGGGGAAGAGCATGGCAGGTGTGTTGTCATATTCCCCTCTGGGCTGAGCAACAAATGTTCATCTGAAATCTTACCCATGCAAAGCAGAGTGAGGGTATCAAAAGGTGGGAGAGTGGCATTCCCAGTATTCTGAAAATATGTGCTGCAAATGAGCAACAGATGGAGCCTCCAGCATCAGCAGCCTTTGCAAGCAGGCTTGCTCACATTGCAGGCTTGTCAGGTGTTTGAAAAGGTGGGAAGGGCTCTGATGATGAGGTTCCTAGTACCCACATGCAGCTTAAGTACCAATAACAATTACCTCAGAGCAATGAGTATCTGCTATTTCTTGGCCTTTCCTAACACTGCATCCATCCCTCGTCTTACTACATACAAGAGGATTTTTTGGGAAAGGGTGGATGAAGTGCTTGGATACATGAAGATACTTGCTAAGCTTTGACACTCCAGCTTTCCACTGGACCAACGTGTCTGTTGGTGACTGGAATCTGTGCCCTGGTGACAGATGGGAGCTCTGAGTTTATTGTCCAGCTAATGTTTAACATCCAGCAGCTAGTATCCCTCATCCTTCCTGCAGTTGTTTCTGTAGTGCAACAGATAGTAACCAGATGAGAGTATGGAAGAGAATCTGTCCAGAAAATCCCACAAGCACCCAAATTACACATGACGGGTGGAAAGCAGAAGCACTAAGGTCCTCCAGGCTCCATGGCAAAGTGCTTCTCCTACACATGATGATTTGTCCTCTTCACTAATAAAAAATTGAGTGGACGGGCCTACCATTTGCAAGGTCTCATTTAGAGCCTGATAAAGGGATGATTTCAACCAATTTATTGCTCATATACTTTTTTTTTATTTCTCATTTCTTGTTTTAATGTTTACAACACTGCTTGATTTACTGTCTGGCTTACAGTTTATTCTTCTATTAATTCTCAGATAGAATGTCAATGGCTAAGATGCTATTTTAATGAGCTATCAGTTCTAAAACACTCCAGACTTATGCCCTAATAAACAGAAACATGATGCAGCGTTGTGAAATTGTTCTGTAAAGGACTGCCTACAGCTATAGCTGAAAACTGTTCCACAGGAATATTAAGAGACGGCTCCTGTCTAAAGACATCTGCTGGAGTCAAAAGTAATAACAAAAATCAAGCACATTTGTGCTTTTACAGTTTAGAGTTTGCTTGAGTTGTGAGACAAATAACCCCTGACTGTGGCAGTGTGCACTTGGTGGCTGCTGAGGGGGAGTGGCAGGGCTTGGTTGTGCTGCTGGCCCTGGCACCAGCTCACCCGAGTGCTCGGGTCTTGCTGTCACTGCATTGCTGTGCCATGCCTGTCACCAGGCCATGTGTTTTCAGAGTTATTTCCTTTTTTTTTGCCTGTGAGAATAAGCACTGCTGTGCCAAACAAAACAGAATGAACAATGATTTGGAGTGTTTGCTGAAACACAAATGTTCTTGCAGAGCCTGAAGTGGCAGAGTGGGACAGGCAACAGCAGATTATTGTTCAGATCAGCGATTTTCATTGCATACTTGAGACTGACCTGGAGGCTTCTGCTAGCTTGTAGAATCTCACAGTCTCCAAAAATATTTTGTGGCTCCGTTCTGGTTCTCTGTTCTGTATGTGCTGTGTTAGTCTTTAGAAACTATTTGAGAAGGGCCCAGAATCCTTCTTGGGGAGTAGAAAAGAAGGTTGTCTCGGGAGAGGAAACAAAACATAAGGATTGAAGACTTCACATTTGTGTGCTAAAATCAAATGGTGATTGTGCATAGGATGCAACTGCCTTATCCACTCCAGAAGCCCAACCTGTCCCTGGGGCAACCCTCCCCATATGTCCAGCTTTGGTTTTTCTCAGATCAGATTGTGGGGAAGGGAAGGGTGAGGGTATGAGGATGGCAGAACAAAAGTAGTATCCCCTGAAGTTTCACACTGGTCCATGTGAAAAAAACCATTATTTGATAGCTCTTATAATGCCCTGTATGTGCACAGGCTGTGTGTGTGTCATCTAGTGGTTTGATCCATCTTTATCTGAACTTGTCACCCTGGCATCTCCCTATGGCCAGTAGAAAGGAGAAGGAACCTCCAGAGCAAAATTTTCCTTGTCCAAAGACAGATGTTGAAGACAAGAAATAGGAGTAGCAATCACTGAAATTTAAACTAGAGGAATTGCATTCTTCATTTCTCAGCGATACAAACCTGGGGAACTTCTATTCTGCCTTTCTACACCATGTGATCAAAGAGCTGGGATATTCACCAGCAAATACCCTGGATATTTGGAACATGTCTTCTTCCACTGATGGATGTTGGTTTTCCCAGCTTTTACAGAGATGGGGCAACTGAGAGGCATTTAAAATCTTTTATTCTGTTATCAGTCTCGATGAAAGGTGAGACATAAGAGATATAAAGCTCTGTGCCATTCTATCAGAAGCCAGCCTATTTCCTAGTTGCAATACCTTATGAATGTTCTTCAGCCTATTAGTTTCTGCCACACAATCCTGATAATACTTCTAACACAAACCACCTATATATTTACCCCACGTGGTGCTGCTACGATGCATCTTTCACAGCTCGAATTCTCTAAAATATCTGGTCTTTTTGCAAGGCCATATTTTGAAACTTGTTCAAACTTGTTTCTAGTTCAATCTCTCTCTCAACAATGTCATCTCTATGCCATGGCCTTCCCAAGTCAGCACACCTTATCTCAGAGTTTGCAAGACTGTGTGAGCTTTCAGTCAGGTTTCGAGAATTCCTTGCAAATCCATTTCTCACAGATGGACATCATTTTGAAGTGGTCATTTGAGGTGGTCATTCAGGTTGCCAGGCTGTGTGTCCCCAGGCCATTTGGAGTGACAAAGGATGCCAGTCCAGGGGAGCAGTTCACCCTTGTCAGATGCACATCCTTTTCAAGTAAGGCTTTGTATCTGCCCAAGCTGCTCCTGCAGAGACTGTAGTTATTGCAGTATCTCTAGGCCAGCTTAAACCTATAGACTCATTGCTTTTGGCAGTTCTGGGCTTGAATGGATTGAAAAATAATTGAAGTTTTCAGATTAATTTAATTTACGTGAGAAAAAAAAAGTGAAGAAAAAGTTTTTCATTCTCTGTATAGTTCTGTAGCAGCAAAACTGAATTCTGGAAAGAGGATGATAACTCTCTTGCAAGGAAAGAAAGGAAAATACCTTCTCAAACACCTCATACCTTCTCAAAGGAGTTTATTTTTATCATTTGTCTTTTACAAAAGACTTCAAAAGCAGTATGAATATATGTGAAGAACTGAAAAGTCAAGGCAAAATTAAGAAGGCATAAGCTCCCCCATTTCTGCATGTATTGCTGTCTCTGTCATGGTCAGGTGCACTGGGCAGTACAGCAGCAGGACCTGGGCTCCCACAGGGTTTCACTTTGAAGCCCGGAAGCAATTTGAACATCCCCCTGTCCCTCCCTTGGACAGCCTAGGTTCTCTAATCCCAGTTTGTAAGCCCACATGCAGAGGGCTCAGTTCATGGTAACCAGGGCACAAAGCTGGCAGCCCAGAGGCTTTCCCAGGCCATCACTTTGGTATTGTGCATGACATAATTCTTAAAATGGCAGCTTGGCCATGTGACCTGTGGTTCTGGTTCTAGAAAGATTAAAGGTGTGCTTCCCCCTCTAAGTTGTGTTTTGCTATAAACCTAAAATTGCATGTAAACTGCCATATAACATGCATAATATCCAGGGACTTTCTCTATTATATATATACATTTTTTTACTTGGTGGTTCTTAGCGGTGAGGACCACATTCTCTCTGTTCTGATTATAGGGGGACTGTCTGGTGAAGTTACCTGGGGAAAAGGCAAAATGAGAGACAGACCTTCCTCTCCTGCTTGACATTGCCTGTCCCACCTGCAAGGCCAGTCATCACAGCCCCACCAAGTTCTGCACAGTTAAGCCAGAACTACCTCAGTTGTATTTTGGTCTCACATAAAAGAAAAACTGGGTCCTTACAGCCAGATCTTGCCTTTTGCAGGCAGAGGCACAGAAATGAAGGGAGAAGGGAGAGTTCTCTGCAGCCTGCTGGCTGCCTCCTGTGCAGTATCTCTTTACTGACTGGGAATAAATAGAACAGGGCCCAGATGGGCTACTTATGATTGACAGGCGTCAGGATGTGTCTACAGCTCTGTCAGTCAAGCTGCTCCATGTCAATTAAACAATTAAATGGTACAGGGTTGCACTTGTTTTCCCAATCTAAAATGTTTATTAAAATCAAGCCAGAAGATATGGATTCCAGTATTTAGCATTTTTAGCCACAGCTAAATATGTGTCATAGAAATTCAACCAGGTTCTTAGTAAATTCTCTTGTGTAAAGTTTGGGTTCAGCTGTGTGAACATGTGTATTCATAAACTGCATGGGTATCATTCAGCATTTTTATTGCCCCTGAAGGTGATTCTGGAAAAAGAGCTAAATTTTCAGATTGCACGCCTTTCCAAAATTTGCATGAACAAACAACCACTACAGCTCTTACTGTGTATATTTGTAATGTACATTTGTAATGATTGCCATGTTGAGACCGACAACCATCTTTTAACTTAGACATAAAATGATGCCATTTTTGCAAGCGCTACTCAATGCTTGTTTGAAGCTTTGATTGTATCTAACTGTATTAACAAAAACCCATGTTTTATTAGCTATGGGTGGGGTTTTGGATTTTTTTTGGTCTTTTGTTGTATTTGTTTGTTGGTTTGCTTTTAATCACAATTCATTATTCCTCTGTGTTAGAAAATGTAGTTTTCCATGTAGGTAACAGAAAAAATATTGCCATATATCTGCAATATATGACATTAGAAAGAGTGACCAGTGAGTTGAGGTAAATATTGGTAAAGTCTGCAAAGACACTATCTAACTTTGATAAATTGATAGGAGACACTCACATGTAATGACCCACGAGGAGCCAGTGCCTTTCCCTGTGTGTTGCATTCAAGAGGACCAGGTCCTTTTTGTCTCTCCCAGATGTCTGTGTTGTATTTTTCCATATGGCTTTTTTGTCAATTCCTTCCATGAAGCAAAAAAAAAAAACCCAAACTCACCCATATGTAGTTGCTAAGTTGAGTCAAAGCTCTTTTCTAGAAAGGAAACAGAATTTACCTCTGTAGCCTCAGAAGGCCCCTTGCTGTCCATATTCTCTGTGTGAGGTTATGTATGTTTTTGGTAGATGTTGCTTGTGCTCAGCAAGGTAAAAAAAAATGTTGTATTAAGAACTTGTTTCTTCATTCAAGTCTCAGGGCAAAAACCAAAATAAACATTATTTTTCTTGTATAGAGCCAGTTCACAGGAACTCCCTTGTGGAAACACACATGTATACTTAAGACTAAAGAATAAATGCTCTGACTCAGAGTCCTAAGGAATAAGCAGCACTTGTTCCCACAGCAGGCAGCTGCTGCATTTCAGCTCAGCCAGGCTCTGTTGCCTCCATCAGCTCCCTGCCAGACACATGTATAAATCATCTTCTGTCTCATATCTGAGGTTTTGTTTTCCTCTGATGATTTGTTTTTGCTGGTTGTGTTTATTCCATGAGTAGGAGAAAAGAGTTTTTCCTTCACCAGGGGTGACACAGCTTGCACAATTACCTGTGTATCTCATTTTATCTTGGTGTCTTCTTCTTTCAGTGCTGTGCAGATGCTATTTCTTTTCTGAAGAAAGAGAAGGATTCAGTGAATGGGGAGGTGACTGAAACATGATAGCACAAGTCATGATTTATGATATCTTTGGCTAAATTTGGGTGGCGTTTTGCTCTAGTATTTCTTGACCACTTTCTGATTCTGGTGTTTCTTGACACGCCGTCATTCTGACAAGCATTTTAGTTTTATGTTGATGATCATCTCTTGTCCACAGCAGCAGACAAACCCCATAGTCACAAAAAATGGAGCCAGTTATTGAAAGACATGTATAAAGCTTAACAGCTGTTTCTAACTGCAGTGCAGTTCAAGAAAAATGTCACCCAAAAGCCTTCCTCCTCAAAAAGCCACATCAGAAAATAACAACCAGTAAACAGTCCTTTGTTCATTGTAACTACCACTGCACTCAGCTTTGAGTTGACAGGGTCTAATAATAAAGACAGGTTAATGTCATCTAGCATTTGTAAAAGCCTTTTGTTATTATAAAAGAGTAATTAGGTCATCTCACCTTCAATATTGAGTTTCAGAAATTCATACAAGTTTTCCTAAAGATTGGATTAGCAGCATCCTAGATTTGTTTGAACCATAAGAAAAATAAATTTAAACCAAGGTCTCACCTCTCTTTCAGTGAGATAAGTGATATACTTCCAAAAACTCACTTGGCTATGCAGCCTTTACCTTTGGCTGTTCTGCTTCATGAGGATGTACAATTTCACCTTTTTTCTTACACTAAAGAAGAGTGATATTCTGGACCTGTCCAACTATTTTATTTCATGGAAAGGGATTTTTAAACATAGACATTTTGTACCAAAATGTAGTTGTTGCTGATTAAGTTTACATTTTATGAGTGAATTAAAAAAAAAAAGAGGTTCTTTTTTGGAAGACCATCCCAAATCTATACACATGATGAATTGAATATTTCTGTGTGTTTGTATGAGATCCTGTGGTGGCATATCAAAATAATAGACCCGATACTTCTTTGTTCTCTAAGTCCCTGGGTGCTTTTTTTTTCTTGGCTGGGCTATTCCAACAAGACCAAATATTTTATACAAATTATTTGACCATCCATAGTACAACCTCACTGGTGATCTAGTTTAAAAATTCCCCTAAACTTTTAGGAAGAATGGGAGACTAAGATGTCTGAATTAAAATCTTCGTGAAGTTTGCTATAGTTTAAAATGGACACATAGCTGATACTGGCTTGAAATAATCTGCTTTCAGTGTTTTCACAAAGAAAACTATATGGAGACTGCACACTCAGAGAAAAATAAATGCAAGTACCTTATTATATGAATTTCCCACAGGATGAAAATTTCGATGTTTCTAGTGACCCTACAAAAATGCAGGAATTTGAAGCTCATTTGGGAGAAAAAATATTTCAGGCAAATCATAGTAAAAATATAAACTATCTTTTCTGAAATGGAGTTATTTTCATCAGCTCCACAGGGTTTTAGGTACCTTTGAAGGGGAAAGCGCTTTTATAAACATCAAATCTGTGCTCGGAGGCCAAGAAGGAAATATCCAATTTTGAAAATCTTGCTTATCACACTTTATAATTTTCCAAGCTCATCTGTAATTAATGAGACACTCTGTTGCTCTGACGATGATGAAGATTGTTCCTGAGATATGCAGTACACAGAACTGCTCAAAGCTCCCATATCTGGGATAATTTACCTGTGTGAGTCCTGTCTTGGACCTCCCAAAACTCTTCAGCTCCATCCTTATTCCTAAATACATTCTAGGATGGACTGAATATTGCATGTCTGAAATGAGGATGGCAGCAGCACAGCCTGATAAGCCTTACCTGTGCCTCCTGTAGTATTCCAAAAGACTTGTCAATGCATGCTGCATAGTGCTAAGTTTTGATTTTGTCCTGATTCAGAAAAATGCAGGGAAAATTCACAGAGGATGCTGAAGATTAGGCAGGCATTTGAAAAAATTTGCAGAAATGAGGCTTGTAATGTTGTCTCCAGTAAGTTATGTTTAACAGTGAGAAGAGCTTTGCAGTACAAAAGAAAATGTAGTTGTCAGAGTGTAAGTTTGGCCATTAAGCTGACAGTTATGATTAACTAACCAAAATATTTTATGGCTCATAAACCCTTGATAGACAAGTTCCTTATGTAAATAACAACTTCTTAATCCCTTGCCCAAAGCGAACTCCCTCTGAGATGATAAAATACTTTAAATAATTGAGATTTTACTTGTAGCTTCTGTGTATTAGGGGGGGTCTGGAGCGTCTCAGGAGGGCAACAGCCTGAATTTTATGTGCAAGTTCACTTTCCTGAGATTCCCAACCAGTTTTGCAGGCCTGGGGTGTGGATATGTTCTGCAGAACTTCTACCTGTGCAGCTCCACCAAAACGGAATGCCACAGCTTTGTTGTTGTCTGTAATATTGATTATACTTGGGAAAATGTAGTATAGGCAGGTGAATCATAGAATTCCAGAGTGAGCTATAACATATTAAGAAAATAGACTTTTAAAATCATATTCTTAAAAAAAATAATTTTAATATCATAATATTTTATTAATAAAATTTTAACATTTATCTGGTCTAAAATTACATGTTTATACAGGAGAGAAACACTATTAATACTTCTTCGTTGGAGTGAGAAACTTTCCACAAGGCACTTTGACACAGTTTTAGTAGAGGCATGCAAAATTTGTTCACAAAAAGTCTCACCTTGCAGTAACACGGGGGTTTGTTTTCCTCTTCTATAGGCAAAGCTGACTTCAAATACTTTTTGCTCCTTGTTCAAGAAGTTTCTTTGTACAGTACACCTGAGTTGTTCTTTAAAGATGGCATCCCTCAGCAGGATACGAGACTGCCTAGCAGGCAGCAGGGCAGGCAGTAATTGTTCCTGCATCAGCCACTGGGCAAACTGGAACAGGGTCGTGCAGAAGAAGGACCTGGCCAAACTTCCTTCTTCCACCTTCTTCCAGAACTTTCTTCTGCTTCTGATGCAAGGCAAGAAGAATGGGACGTCAGCCAATTGTGTTTTGTCCTTGAATACCCTCAATTTAACCAGCACACTAAAATACATATCCCCACCCCTGCCCCATTCACAGATGGAAAGAAAATAAATATCTTGTGATCTTCTTCAAGTGGAAGTCTCTTTGTCCTCCTCCGAAGTTTTGTGCCATATTACAAATCCTTAATTAGTGTAATGAGCCAGAAACATGTAGCATTGTAACTGTAATTGACCCCACAGTAGCTGCAAACTTCCATCTGGCACAGAAGAAAAAAAAAACTTTCACAGAATAGAAGAGGATGTGCTCATTAGATTTGAACTAGAAACCTATTTTAGGAAGATGTGCCATTAGGAAACAATGGCAATACATCAGATAAATCATTCCAAACCAGGAGATATGAACAGGATAGCACAGGATAGGATTAAGCAGCTGCTTTCTTCAAGCAGCCCAGAAGCAGGACTGCAGCAAATGGGCATTGGGACTGCAGCATGTTGACCTAACTCAGTTTGTTCCTGGCAGGGCAAGGGAAAGCCCAAAGTGACATTTGAGCATTGTGAGTGGTGTGAAAGTGGAAACTTTGTGAGGAGAGGTGTTAGACCAGTACCAAGCATAGCACAGAAAGAAAGCCTTTGTTTTAAAAGTCCCCTCCCACCTGAACTATTCTATGACTCTACTGGAGTGCTGGAGCACCTCTCCTGTGAAGGCAGGCTGAGAGAGCTAGGCTTGTTCAGTTTGGAGAAGAGAAGGCTCGGGGTGACTTTGTTGTGGTACTTCAGTCCCTAAAGGAGGCCTATAAGAAAGGGTCAAACTTTTTAATAGGGCCTATTGAAATAGACAAGGGGTAATGATTTTAAACTAAAAGAGGGTCTATTTACAGTAGATAGAGGGAAGAATTTTTTTTTACAAGGACAGTTGTGAAACACTGGCATGAGTTACTCAAAGAGGAATGAATGTCCTGTCCCTGGAAACATTCAAGATGAGGTTGGACTGGGCTCTGAGCAACCTGAGGAAATTTTTTCTAGGGGAAAATGTGCCTACTCATTGTAGGGGGTTGTACTAATGACTTTTAAAGGTCCCTTCCATCTCAGATTTTCCTATGACCTTATGATTCTATGTTAAAGAGAACTATGCACCAGATGAAGATTAGAATTTCTGCCTTTGCAGCAAGAGTCATCAACCAAAAACCAGAAGACAGAGGTACGCAAGGGAGCTAAAGACAGAGTTATGCAAAGGAGCTAGATACTCCAGACTAATTGAAATTTAAATTTGGATTACACTGAAAATCCAGAGCCATTACTAACCATGACTCCAAATGCCTCGCTGGAAACCTACAAATAAAACCAAGGACAGAAGACAGCAAAGAGCCAACATGAAGGGGAGGCAAGGGTTGATCTTCATTTGTTTGCAGTCAAGCGCTTTTCAAAAGCAGCACAGGAGTGCTGCAGGTCTGGCAGGAGGTGAGGGTGAGCAGAAGTGCACCTGGCACACGTCCCCAAGGCAGGCACAGAACTGATGCCTTCAGCCATGCGAGGGCAGCACAGTTGTTCAGCCATGAAGCAGCAGCTCATGCCTCTTGTGTAGCCTAACAGCAAACCAGCACTCTGGAAGAGGAAAAAGGTGTCGCATCACTACATGATCCATGGCAGATGTGTTTCAGTCCGTGCGGAGACAAAAATGTTGTTTGAGAAGAAAGCTACATCTTTCAACGCAGCAGGAGATAAAGTAAGATGTTAACAGGCTCCTTACCTCAGCTACCCAGCAACTAGAAAGGATTAGATCGTCTCTGAAAATCTTCCTGATAGCAGCACCTGCTGAGATTTGGAAATTCCTGTCTTTTAGCTCATTAAAATGCAGACACAGCCTGTTTCTGCTTCCTGAATTACAGTTACAGTACAAAGGGGCCAATCTCACAGCCTTTAACCCTGTACACAATTCTTTTGCCGAAACTGAGTTTGAATAACAACTTCAGAACCAGTTCATAGGGGGTAAAATTTAACTTGGAATAATTGCCAGGATGGAGAGCCCTCAAAGCTCTCTTGTCTGTTAGGGACAAATGAAGGGGTTTCCACAAATGAGGAGAAGATTGTGCAGGTGAAACATGGGTACTAAAACTGTCCTTTGTGATTGACACCATAAATCTTGCTGCATGAGTGATCCCAGAGTTTCACAGAAGGGGAATTTATGAGTGCCTGACCACTACTTCAGCCTGTCTGAAGGCAACCTTCCAGCTTATGTTACTCAGGACTTTGGACTGTGTGATCACAGCTGTCCTTCTGCTCTTAAAAATCCAGGAAATCTACTCAACTGGAACATTAATATTCTTCCAGCTGTTTTTTGATTGCAAATGTAACTATATGGTTTGTGAAGTAAGAATAGTTTCCATTGTGAGCATCACTCCATATTAACAGTGTGATCCAGGAGCCACATGGAATGGTATTAATAGCATCTCCATCCTTGGGCATAGTCAATAATTGACAGGAGAAGATTCTGAGCAATGTGCTGCAATCACAGAGATGATTTTTCTTTTAGAAATATCTCCAGAGCTCCCTCCCAATCCAAGTTATTTAGGATTTTATGATTTTCTTGACTAGACTATTAGGACTTTTGGTCTTGTATTATTTAAGAGGATGCATGGTCTGTTAAAAATAAATCTAATTATTTCCTGGAATCAGATTGTCTGGTGTTGGCTCATGTGTCTGTTGGACTTGCATCACATTCTGGAAAGGGAGCACATCTGAAAAAACAAGTGGACTGTTGCAGAATGAGAAAGGAAAAGCTGAAATTCAGTTCCAGGAGGAGATTAGAGTGCGTGATATTGCTAAGCAAACAAAATAACTAGAGCATTCAAAATTTTGCTTAGTAATTCTTCTGTACACAGAATAGCAGGGCTTTTTTCTTGTTATTCTGACAGAAGAGGTTTCAGTTTTGTTTGTATAAACTTCTGAGCCTGAGTTAAGCCCTCTTCAATATGCAGGGTGAACACTGCCTCAACCCTTCCCCCAAAGGACAAAAAGGCCTTAATTTTGTTGTTTGAAATTTTAAAGATCCTAATTCTTAGATTCTTCAGTCATCTCTCATGAGGCGAGGACTCGCTGCCATGAGTAGAACCATTGAATCTCTTGAACGATCAGTGCTTGCTCTTGGCTGCGTACAAATTTCATATTGATCCAGGGGATCATTGCCAGTTCCATGGATTCCAAATGACTAAGTGTGCTCAGAATACACACTGCAGAAGCACAAAGCAGACATTCTTACGGGAATGCTGAGTGGGAGCTGAAGTATTTGACTAAGGGATACACGTTTGTAATACACCTCACATAGTTACACATACAAAGTAGCCATATTAATGAACTGTATCTTACTAATTAGGGAAAGTAAGATTTTTGTGGACATGAATTTTGGTAGAGATCCTGGCAAATTCAATTAAGCTTCTGCCCATTGTTTTAATGGTTATATCCACGAATTAACAAAATGTGCTTTAAAAACTAGACTTGCTACTAATTACAATAACTGCTTTGTAATTTAAATGTCAATTCAAAACAAATCACTGTTGTGTTTTACTGCCTACATACACTGATTTACTCTCGATGCATTCCAGGGCCCATACATGTGCTCTGAATGTGTTACTCTTCTTTCTAATTTCACCTGATGTTTTACCAGTTGTGGAAAGCTTCTGGCAAATTACAATTCAGCATTCTCCTTCTGCATTATACTGTGAAAAATTTAACCTGTTTTAGAATCTGCATTGCTGTGGGCTATATACCACTTGTACACAATATGAACAGCCTGATGGCTGAACAGAGTGTCAGTGAGCTTCAGCAAACACATTAGAAACAAATTTTCTTCTGGAGATTCTGAGAGGGTTACAGCATACTGAAATTACTGTCTCTCTGTAAGGGCTGATGTGTTTCTTCTACAAGCAGTTTGTCCTGGTGGCTTTGGGCACCAGGGGGGACAGAGTGAAAATACTGCCCAGATTTTCCCAACTCCTTGGTGCCATGAAAGACAATGTTATTTGGACAAGTATTAGAACTGTTTAATAAAAGAGTAGAAGAAGACCAAGGCCATGCAAAGTGCACAGCTAAAAAACTCCACCATAATCATGACTTATTCCCCATAGGGGAAGGATGGGAGAAACATGCTTCAGGGTAGGCAACTCATATATCTGGGAAGATAATTCATTGTAAGTTAATCCAAGCATACCACAGAAATATCCCAGTTGGTGACTGTTCTGCATAGATGCCGTTCTTGATTTGTGAATAGCCAGCACCAGGGACTGGGAGAATGTCTAATATTGACTCATGCATTCCTTCACGGGTTATTCATAAATAAGTAGCGCTATCTAATTCTGGCTAAGAAAAATGCCTCATGTAAAATTAATAGAAGCAAAACCCAGAAGGATCTTTCTGCGTTAAGAATCCGTCCCTCAAAAGCACTTGTCTGATAAAGCTTTAAAAGGAATGCTCCTGGCTACTCAGGGTGCCTGCAAAGGGAAGGTGCTGGGCACCCACAAGTGAGCTACTAACTTTTCATTCTTTATTACTGAGAACAGAAGAAACAATACTTCAAGGAGCAAGATTCAGAGCTTTTTTTCCCGCTGTCTGTATGCAATATATCTGCTACTGAGACATTATGTTCGCTTCCTTTTACTTTCATATGATTTCCAAGAAACATTCAAGCATCCAAAATCCCAATGAGGTTTTCCTAGTATGAATAATAGGAGTATTCAATGCACCTCTAAAGCAAAGCTGAGGGAAAGCAGTCAGAGTGATCAGGCTTTGTGTAATACCAAAACTGGCACATTTCTAGGTCAAAGGGGATTGATTTCAAAAGCGCAGACCTCACATGGGAATCATCTTGGCAGCATCTCTCACTTTTGATACTGAACTCAAATCAAAACAAGGTATCCATTCCTTACACAGGAAGTCCACTGAGTATAAAGGCACCCTAATGAAAGCAATTTTTGAGTGGTTCTAGCCTTCAATGCTACTTCTGTAACTGGTTGAGATTTGTTTACAAAAACAAAACAAAACAAAAACAAACAAAAAATCACCACCACCAACAACAACAAAAAATCCAACTCCAAAACCAGAGATTGGAAAAGCCATGTTATATGATGCTTGAGGACAGAGATCAGACACCTCTCTGCAGTCTGGGAACCATTGGATGCTGTGAGAAAGGACCCAAACTGCTATTAGGCCCATTTAAAAACAAGCTCTGATTACATCTTCCCAAATGACCTGAAACTGGGTCAGTTCTGATTTAAACTTCCATGATGTTGTTCTGCAACATAACTCCTGTAATCGTTGTCTCTAGAGGGTGATTTTCAAAGGCTCCAGGACAGGAGCTTTGCAAACAATTGATTTTTTCACTCTTCAGCTAACCTGAAAAATTGAGATTTAAATTAGCTGCAGTCTCTGCCAAATGGCAACTTTTTTGTTTCTCCTTAAACAACAGACAAAACAATTGCAGAATAAAGTCCATTTCAGGATTCAAAGCTTGAAATGTTTTCCTCTGTTTTTTAATATGTTAATTTGTTTAAAAAGCTTTAAGATTAAATTTTTAATGTTTTGCCTGTCTCTTCTCCTCCTGGGGGTGAAACTACTTGCTGTATTTTACTCCTACATGCAAGTAGCCGTGATCCCCTTTATCCCTTGGTCCTGGCTACATTTTCAGTATAGCTCCCTCTCCCCCTGCCAAGTTGTCTGTGCTCTTCAGAGTGGACACAAGCCCATCACACAAGGCCATGGTTATTAATCTAAACTGAACCTCCTTGTTTTGTCCTCTAAGCTTGTCTCTCTAACCACCATTTAGGAGAGGGAAGGTGCTGTCCAGACAAAGCTGTCAAGAGCTTTGTAGCTAGCAGAGCTAGCAAGATGATATCTTGATAGCACCCTTCACCTGAGGAAGGGAAACTCCTGGGTATAGCTAGCTGAGATAAATATTTTCATGTGAGCTAAGTCTAAGGGACCTTGTCTCTGTCAGCTTAGCAAATACACTGCAATGCCTGGATGAGTCCATTATCAGAGACAGCTCCTGGAGACTGAGGCAGCAGAAGACTGGAAAAAGACATAGGTAAGGCCTGGCTTAAAAAAAAGGGCAAAGAGATTGAAGAATCAAGACACCTAATCAGTTAGCCTAATTAAATTCTTGGAAAATCTCTGGAATGCAACAAGAAAATGTGAAACTAAAAAATCTAAGGAGAGACTGAGTAACTGTCAATGTAGAATACTCAGGAGTAAAATGTTTTACAGCAGTGTACTTCATGAGCTAGGAAAACATTGGCCTAACACTGGGTGGATAGCCTTTCTAAAAAAAGAAACTGTTGATGCTTTGCTGTCAAAAGGAAGGGTATCTTGGAAAACTTTCATGAAGTCTGAGATAACCCCAGTGTTGTTTCTGTTACATGTTTTGCTGATTATTTTAATGGTAGAGGGGAGAATAGAGATATCAAGTTGGCCTATAAAACAAGACGCTGGAGACTGTGAGACAGGCTCAGACTTTGAAAATAAACTTGACAAATTGAAAAAGTGGTCTCTGGAAAAAAAAAACCCAGCAATTTAATAAGGACAAGTGCAAGCTACCATGCAGGCAGAAATGCTTCAGTAAATACAGAATGGGGGACTACTGAGTGAGTCAACAGAGTCATGATTTTTTACATCCTGCCCATATGTGACCTTTTAATGACACTGAACCCATGGAAAAATCACATCCAGAGAAGTGATTATTCAAGGGTTGAGCAGGAAGTGTTGATATTAGTCATTATGTTGTTATTGGATTGAAATTCCAAAACCAATAAGATGCTGTAATTCCAAAACCAATAAGATGCTGACACTTCAGCTGTAACTCCAAAACCAATAAGATGCTGACACTTCAGCTGGATTGCAGATGGACCCAGTTTCATCACTGATACAGCAATACAGCAGGAAATGCTAAAACTGTTGGACTGATATAGGTAATGGCTATGTCGGTGCCTACAGACAAAAATTATTTCCATAGGGAGTGAAATGTCATCACATTAATTTTGTAGATTTTTGCTCCTTGCTTGAGTCAATCCAAGTCAAAAGGAAGCTTGCCATCTACCAGCATGCTGGGGAACTTATAGTCTGGACAGCTGCAAAGTTTATTCCCCTGCCCCATGACTGGGAAAGAGATCAGCCCACGCAGCAATGACTCCATTCTCACTTGTGGCTATGGGAGCACGGAGGACCAGATGTATCCCATTCCCTCTGCCCCTGCAGCTGTCAAGGAATGCCTGTCAGTGGAGGAAGAGGGTGTAAAACTGTATTTGTAACATCTTGAACCAGATGAATTGAACTACAGCTGCCATTACGTACTATTACATAGTCTGGGAGCAAGACTCCTTTGCCGTGGTAGTAGACAACTACACCTTCCAAAATACGGCTGGCTTTCCTCATCAATTCATTTGGCAGTAAACTTCACCTCACCTAGCCCAGCTGCCTGCTTTGTGGCTGTGGTGGCAGAATGGATGCCACCCTTTGTCCCCAGATGTCTGCCACCTACAAAACTGGCTACATTGCCAAGATATACTGACAGGTTTGTTGGCTACTCTAATTTGCTCTCTGAAATTCTTGGTAGCCAGTGCAAGCATAGCTTGTGCCTATGCAGAAATGCTGCCTGAATATTTTACTGAGAGCTTTATTTCCAACATAAATGATCACATGGAACAAGTAGAAACTCCTGGGAGCAATAGACTTCATTTACTGGCAGTTGACTAAAAGATCAAGTGCAGCAGTAGTAATGAAAAGCAAGGTCTGCAGAGCAGAAAAGACCAGCTAGTTGAAGGTATTGGTGAGAAAATGGGAAAGGGAGTTTTGCTGCCCAGTACCTGTAGCAAGAGATTCCAGTGGTATCTAGAGGGTTTAGAAAAAAGTTAAATAATGCAATATTATTTTAAAAAAGTTAAATATGCAATAGCTCTATGAAATTTACAAACCCAATAGTATTTCAGTATTAGCCAGACTTTCTTAAGTCTTTTGAAGATTTCTGAGTATCTTTCCCCTTATTTCCACTTTTTGTGGATGCCCTCACAAAAGCAAGGTGGGAAGCCTAAGGGTACATCCTGAATAATTTCCAGGGGAAGAATTGCCTCATATCTTCTCATCATTGCTTTTCAGGCCCCAGCAAATGACATTTTGGGAGGACTGGTAACATGGTAAAGTTTCCTGGTGCTGTAGAAAACACCTAGCTAAAGTGTATTTCAGGAAGAAGTTGGTGTATCAATGCAGTCCTAGGTAAAAGGACAGTGAGAACTGCAGGCAGTTGTGCCTGGAGCTCCTATTTGTCAGGCCACACTGGGATAAACAAAGGTTTTTTGCTGCTGCCTCAGCAGAAATGACTCTCAATTCAGGGCCCCTACATACTTAGTGAGATGAGCATATGTTTGGAAGAGACAATTAGTTAAACAATGTGTAGCAAAGGAAGCTTGCAGTGCAAGTGACTAATACTTGGAGAGGAACAAGTAGAAGAAAAATTTTTGACAAATACCTTCCAGATGCTGCAGCTTACACATTTCTGTGCTCATGAGGAGCATCTGTCTACACCAGTGTTTGGTCTCAAGCAGCTAAGACTGGGTGCTAAGCTGCCTGAAGCTGGGGAAGGCAGAAGAAGCCTTTGCTCTTCAGCTGCTGCATTCAGTGTCTTGATAAAATTGGTGCAAGCCTGACAATTGGGAGGCTCACAGAGGCTGTCAGGTGGAAGCCTGGCAGGGCTCCCACTAATTAAAGCAGTCAGTAATTTTCAGTAGAACTCAAGGCCATTAATGTTTTGCATTCAACCTCCCTGTTCCCCTGACTGCAGAATGGCACAGCCATGTAGGAGCACAGCCTGCCTTTGGTGAGACAGGGCTCATCCTCCTCACTTCACTTGACTTCAGAGAGCTGTTTAAAGAATATGAGGAATATTTCAAACTGATGGTCCTCTCCACATTTTCACAGGCAGGAGCAAGCTGTTTGGTGGGGTGCCCGACAGCTACTTCACTTCAGGGGCACACACTGGCAGCATCCCTCAGAAAGGCAGCAGAAGGTGGTGTTTTAATGAAAATGCAAAATGTTAAACCCGTGTTGATGCTGTTCTGGACCTGAAACTTGAGTGTTTGGGGAGCTGATAGCATCCACACACTAAAATAGGCAAATCTGCATTTTGCAAATTGGCATTTTGCAACTCAGACCCATGCCATTCTTGGCTGATAAGATTTTATAACTCCACTTGTAGCAATGCAAACTGGACTGAAGGTCAGGCTTTGGTCCATGACATTGTTCTCACTTCACCAGAGGTGGGCTTATGTCCTCAGGGGAATGGGTTAAAGGAAATAAACACATATATAGAATCATAGAGAGTTTAGGTCAAAAGGGACTTTTTAGGACCATCTAGTCAACCCCTTTGCAATGAGCAAGGACACCTACAACTAGATCAGGTTGCTCAGAGCCCTGTCCAGCCTGTCCCTAGGGCTGGGGCATTGACCACTTCCTTCTATGGGCAACCTGTGCCTGTGTTTTACTGCCCTCATAATAAAAGAGTTCTTATTTATAAAAGAAATATAGGGCAACAGGGCCTATATTAACTAAAAGGTCTGTCCCCATCTTCTTAAAAAGGCCGTTTAGGTACAGGTAGGCTGCAATAATATCTCACTGGAGTCTTCTCCAGGCTGAACAACCCAATTCTCTCAGCCTGTCTTCATAGGAAAGGTGTTCCATCCCTCTGATCAGCTTTATGGCCCTCCTCTGGACTCACTCGGACAGGTCCATGTCTTTCCTGTGCTGGAGACCCCAGAACTGGACACAGTACTCCAGGAGGGTCTCACCAGAGCAGAGCAGAGCAGAGCAGAGCAGAGCAGAGCAGAGCAGAGCAGAGGGACAGAATCCCCTCCCTTGATGTGCTGTCCATGCTACTTTTGTTGCAGGACATGTTTGGCTTTCCAGGCTTCAAGTGCACATTGCTGGGTCAAGTCCAGCCTCTCACCTACCAGCACCTCCAAGTCCTTGTCCTCAGAGCTGCTCTCAGTCCTTCCCTCCCCCACCTTGCATTAATACTGAGGGTTACCCCAACCTATTGTTGGCCCTATTTTTGGCCTTGTTGAACCTCATGAGGTTCACACAGGCCTTTTTCTTGTAAGTTGATATAAGTGCACATAAATGATCTTATTCATAAGTCAATTTTTCTGCATTCATTTTTTCTTTCAAGTGGATATTTAAAATGATTTGGCAACTACCCAGGATCACAGTAATGAGGTTGCATGCCCACTGACTGGAGAAATATGTTAGTAGCCCTATGACAAAAGGCAGCTGAGCCGTGAAATAAAGGAGCACACAAAGAGCTAAGCGAAAGGGTCAGAATGGTAGCTGCAGAGATTTTAGCTGCACTGTGACAGGGTGATGTACGTAAACTGAAGCAAATAGAGCTGGAGGAGATGTTTGTGGGACTATTAATTTTAATGCAATGCAAAATATCCAATGACAAGGAAGGAAGGAAGTTACACTTCAATGCCATAGAAGATGATTCAGACAGTAACAAAGGTCAGATGAGCAGAATCTGGGGAAAGATATTAAGACAGATGCCTATGTGATGGCTCTTATTGGGTTCTTGATTGGATCTGAACAAAAAGAAATGAAGAAAAAGGAGTACCTCCATTTGGAGGATGTGGTTTGAAAGATTACCTAGACTAGTCTAAATCTGGAACTGATGACTAGGAAGAAAAACAAACTCTTGCTGTGACATTTAAGTTTTTAATGAGTATAGGGCAAATTCAGATTAATGCCTAAACCTAATAGAGGTAGCAAGTCTCAATCTGGAGTTCACTCCAGCCAGCCAACTAGGGTGTCTGAAGTATGTTTGCCCAGATGAATTTAGGATTTTAAGAATTTTTAATAACACTCAGATTTGAATGAATTGCCATAGTCACTGATGGATTAAAGAAATTCAAATACAAGAGCCCATGGCACACTCCAGAGTTATCCTCTCTGAAGAAGTCAGAAATAGTGCTGAAAAATAATATGTGGAGATTTAACACATCTTCTCTTGCCAGTATTGAGAGTGGTGCTCCTGTATCTGCCACATAAGAATAAGAAAAATAGTCCATAGAAGTACAAGGTGTGAAAATAAAAAGAAATTAAGGGAATGCAGTGTACCTTTAGGCTGTATTTTAACCGTTCTTTGTGGCCTGTTTTCAGCTAACAAGACACATGCCACTTATAAAGGTGGATTAGGGATTTTCTGTGTGTGTGTTTTGTTGGTTTTGGGGTTGTTTTTTTTTTTTTTTTTTTTACTTGTTGGTTTCCTTCTCCTTGTAAGGCTGAGCATATGTATTCTTTGAAGGGTCTAATTTAAGAGTCAGGCTCAAGCACGTCAAGATTTCTTTGGTTTGTTCCATCAATTTTTTCTATACAATAGGAAATTTGGCTCTTTTGTCAAGCTATGTCTACTTTATTCAGAATAAACAGCTATTTTATTCCAGCTGTCAGGTGAAGGTTGTCCAGCTCTACTAAGTGTTACAGCAAATGAACAGCTCTGACACCTGGAAGGCATGAGGGGCAGCCATAAGATTAGAGTTTGTGTTTGAATTGCAGTAAGTGCCAGCATTTGATATTCTTCACTTGTAGAAAAATGATTTCTTTTCTCTCTAGACAGGAAAAGTAGAAGTCAGCAGTGGGACTTCAAATTTTGTAAACAAGAGTTATTGATAGACCATTGGGGTGTGACCCAGTGAAAAGCCAAGGAAAAGAACCACTGGATAAAATGTGTAAAATAAATAGTGCCTGGTTTATAAAAGCGGCCAAAGTTTGATGGGATGTGACACCCTGTTGGAGGCTGTGGAGCAAACTGGGGCCAGGGGGCTGGAGAAGAAGGAAATATCACCAAGCTCAGTGAACAGGCAAACTGCAAACATTTGGCACTAAACACAGAACAGATAAGGATCAAAATAGAGTCTGTATTTTGGACTTTGTAAAATCAGCTGCATGACTCAGTGAGTCCAAGATAAAGAGAATGGGATTATTCCAAATAGGCAAAAGCAATGGGATTGTTCCCAGATCTCATATCTGCAAGATGTATTTAAAACTTTGGACACAAAGCTGCAGTCATTCAAACTTTGGTAATATTACCCCTGAATTAATAGGTTAAGACTTTCTCAGCTCCTCCAGCAGTACCCAATCCCCTGACCCAGGACTAAATAGAATAAACAAGCCTTTGCAATAGCCACATCACGTACAGTTTGAATTGTCATCCTTCAGTCTCTCTGCTGCTCCAGCAAATTAAAAGTCTCACAATTTCTCCAGAAGGATTTCATTCCCATTCAGGATGTTTGTCACAGAGGCAGGAAGGCAGTCCTGCATGCCAAGAAACAATCTATTTCTATTAAATAAATGGATTTATAATTTTTTACTGTCCTAACCATGTCAGCTGCCCCTATTCATGACTTCGTACAGTGTCCTGAGTCTCTCTTCTCAGTATTTGTTTATAATTTTTTCCCTCATCCTATGCATTATTAAAGATTTTTATAATGCATAAACCTCCCAGCTGTTCCTACAAGCACCAAAGAATGGTTTGATTCATTAGATAAATGCTGCAGACCACAGAACATCCCAGAGTATAGTTTTGTATAATTTTCTGAGAACCTTCGGGTCAATACAGAAGAACAGTTTGAAACTTGCTGAAACACATTTTTAAGGCTGTCCTGAACCAGGGTCACATTTCTCAATTTCCAGGTCATTATTTTAAGTCATAAATAACTAGAGCCAGTAGAAATCAAATGTTCCTGGGGAGGAAAAGCCCCATAAAGCAGAGAATGTGCTAGTAATTGACTTGCCTCTGAATTGTTGTCTTTTTGCATCCACCTGTGCTTTTTAACACACATAATCACACTGCTGGTTTCAGAAGTTACATACACACATGCTTTAAAATGTTTTAATCACCTTTGACATGTAAAGAATAAGGAAAACAATACAGTTGTGTTCAGGAAGGCATTTTCTGGTTCTGATATCCTAGCTTCGCTTGCATAGCATTGCTGTCTTGATTTTTTCCCCTTGTCTGTATGGATGGTTTCATTCATCTTGTTCCGTACAATGCAAGATGTATGATGTGAGTCACTGTTGAACTCACTCCTCTTTCTCTAACCAGTCATATCAGTCTTGTCTATTGTCACTGCCGTAGAAAATGAGAGCTCCCAGCAACCTCAGAAATTTTTCTTCTGTGATTTTCAGACAGTGGGAACAGCAGAGGCTTCAGTGTTATGGCCAAAGTACTGCTTCCTACCTTTCTGAGTTTCTGCTCCCAGCAATGACCCACCAAGAGCCTATTCCTGTTACACCCAAACAGGTCACAAAATCAGTAACAGGCAGCATAATATTCTGTGCCTTCCTGGGTGGGTGGGATATGGAATGTGGACAATGACTTTCAGGAGAGACGAACAAGAAATCAATTAGAAAAGGAAAAAAGTCCATATATAGTACTGAAAGAACAGATAACACCTGCACAAAGGAAAAGGTAGCTACAGTGATTCAGTCAGAAAAAAAATATCTGTAGAAAAGCAAAGTTGTGCCCCATCAGGTCCTGGAAGCTCAATGTTCTTTCTGTTTCTTAAGACCTGTGAATACTGCCTGGGGACACAAAGAGAAGTGATAGGCTTTTAGTCATGTGGGACAGAGCTTTTTTGTGGCCTTCAGCAAAAGTGTCTCACCAGCTTGGCAAAGAATACCAAGAATAGAAGTGGGACTGTCATGAGCAGCAATCATGGTGACAGTGCTCATGTAGCTGTGTTCAAACTACACAAAGTAAATCTGAAGATTTCAAAACCTTTTTTATTATTTTTCTGGAGGGGTGTTCTTCCTCTCCAGTGCACTCTCTTCAGTTTCTCTGGCATGTCTGCAATCTGCCTTAGACAGCTTTAAATTCCGTTTTTGGGTCCCACTGGCTCACCAGAGAGTCGAAGCACAAAGCACTAAAACGTTTTCTGCTCCATCATTCTGTATTTTAGGTGATAAAAGATATCAGCAGCTGGGGCTTTTGCTGCACAATGTTTCACTAAACATGAATTAATTGGAAGCATAGAGACTAATACCATACTTTGAAATCAAAGCAGCCAGGTCCTGTTGTGATTTATTGATAAAAGGCAGCTGAAGAAGGACAGGAAAAAGGTCAAGACAGAGAAAAGAGCAGTCACTGTTTAGAAGTCAAGAAAAGTGTGTGCAGGCAGTTCTTGTGTTACTGTGGCTTGCAGAAACTGAAGCAGCGAGGGGGCTAATCAGCCAAGCTCATTAATGGAGGAAAACAGGGACAGAAAGTGTGCCTGCTGCTAGGAGAGACTTCTGAGAGAAGAGCCTAGAGAGCCTGGAAAATGCCGTGGTGCTAACTTGCTCCCTGCTGCCAGCAGCTGGGAGGAGCCAGTCCGGAGGAGGATCCCCACACTGGGAGCATCTGCTAAAACCCTGCTCCTGGTTTGCTGACACTATGGCAAGCACTGACCCGTTGGAGGAAGAAAATTGAGGTACCAAATGCTGGGGTGCTCCCCTGTGCAGTGGCAGGGAAGCTGGTCCAGAGTCAGATTGGCCAAGGACACGGGGGCAGCTCATTGAGCTGGTGTATGGTGAATGAAAGGTGAGGGGGCTGCCAGCAGTCCTGGCTGTCAGTGTCTCCTACCTGATGATGTCAAGAGCAGCAGTAGAAGTACAACCATGTGACAAAAAAAGAGGAGACAAAGATTATTCAGAAAAGGTTTCCTTCTGACTTGAGTGGTGACTCTGGGAGGCTGCAAGTGGATTGAGAAGCCTCATCATGGGGTGCTGGTCAATAAATAAATTTTTCAGAGGGTACAGCCAAGGTGAAATAAAAGACTGAGAAAAGGGCAGAAAATGGGCACAAAAAAAGACTTCAATTTAGGTCTGGAGCTGGGTAGACACACAAGAAAGACCAGAACCTTAAAAGATTAAGGGTCTACCACCACAGGTAAATCCAAAACTGGTGATATATTGAACATTTGGCTAATATTATGAGGAATGAATGGGATCAGTGTATGTTTTAGTATATAGTAATGCCCTTGACTTGTTGATTAGACCCTGGATGTGCCAGCAGGGTACAGCCATAAAGACTAGCTGGAATAAATCCTGAGCCTAGAGCACTGCTGTGGAAAGGTATTGCTTCTTCAGAAGGGACATTCGCAGAGCAAATGGAGAGAGAAATCATTGCACTGACCATCATGAGTGAAACCCAAGGCAAAAAATGTGGCTTGTTCAAGAGTTAAGAGGGATGAGAGAGGGAAAGTAAGTTGCAGAGGAGGGCAGGGTGGCTGCAGTTTAACAGGACTATGTTCCTCTTCTCTCCTTATCTAACTTCCCTGGCTTTCAACATCCTCCCCTGCCAGCACAACATTTCTTAGTCATTCCTTCTCTCTGCCTGTGCTATGGAGCATGGTACCGAGGGTACAGATGAACTTAGGGCTGGGGCAAAAACTGGTGCCGTGTCAGTATGTGCAGGTCACTATGGGTCAGAGAGACATGGGGAAAGTGTCTCAGGAATAAAACCTTCTGGGAAGAGTTTAAAAATACACACACACAAAAAGAGAAAACAGCACATAAAAGGGTGTGAGGAGGGAAAGATAGTGAGAGGAGCCTAAGGGAGGGGAAATAGAGGGGCTTGAGTGAAAATGGGAAGGTAAAGAAGGGGAGATGCAGAGAAGGGAATTAGCAGAGGGAAGGAACAATGCTGCTGTTTCGAAAGAAGTGAGGAAGAACAACAAACATGAAACCGAGATACAAAAGCAATGGAATAGTATGAAATTAATTAATTGAGGAATTAAATGAACACAGACAGCTTTTTAGGCATTGTCCCTCAGAAGAAACCACGTAAAATTCATTGCACAGAAAAGTACATGTGTGAGTAGGGTGGGTGTTACCCTGCTTTTTCTACTAATTCCCACTTTTACTACTTGTGGTATCTGACTCCTTATGTTATGCTCACATGATAACACAAGAGAATTATATGTCTAATTAGAAGATTTAGTATTTAATATTTTGCTAACATAACTTTCTCCTTGGAAGTTCTTGATTAGCTCAGAAGTCTGGATGTAGAAATCAGTGAAAAGATGAGGCACAATGAATTCCATGCACATTATGAAGTACAAGAAAAGAAGCCTTACTGTCTAGAAAATCAAGATAGCCAATAGACTGGCATGGCAGAGCAGTGGAGCTCTCCCTCTTGCACTGTGCAGAAGTGTAGACAAGACTGCCAGGACTATGGATTTTTAGAGTGCGTATCCATGGAAATTGTGTGGGCTCACTTCAGAGTTGGTGTCACAAAGGCCAAAGCATTTTCTAGTCAGAAGAGAAAATCTCAGTGGCTTATACAAGGGTGGAAGGCAGAACACCTGGGTCCCAAAAGCCCTGAATGAGTTTGTAACAGTTGAATTTCACCAATCCAAACAAAATAATGAAATAACAGAAAAAAACCTGCAAACCCAAGGGCTTCTTTGCTGGATCTTGCCTGAGAGTAAAAATGGCCATGGGCTGACCTGCAAAGGGAATGTTTTGTGTGGTTTAAGTTTGGAAAAGAAATGGAAACAAGCTAGAGTTTGGTGGGGGAAAGGTGTGTTTTCCACATGTGATTCTAGCTGACAGCTCTGTAGAGAGAGGTCGATGAACAAGTGTGCTCAGTCTTAGGGAATGGTTTCACTTTCCAGCTCAGGAGTGGAATCAAATGGTAGGAATCAAATTAATTATACTGGCAGAGGACTTGAGACCTTTCTTTCACAGGAACAGGAAAATGAATTCTATTCCTTTTTTGTGGAGCTCTTGCCTTCAATCCATTCTTTTCATAAATGTGTCATCAAGCAGCTTATCCCCATGTGACACAAGAGACATTTTGTGAGTGGTTTGGCAGTATCTGCTAAGTTAGAAAAGATATTATCATTTGAACTATGATAAGAAGTGACAAGAATATAGGCAAGATTTTATTTACATTGTTTTTAAAACACACTATTTTTTTTTATAAAATTGGCGAGAAAAGCAACAGAAAAGGATGATCAGCCTGGCTTGAGGTTCTGTGCAATACCTTATAAATCAAAACACACCATTAATTCATGTTATGAACTACTGGAATTGATGACAAGCCTCATGAGGGAATCAATACAGAGAGTGTTTCTAATAAGGTCTTAAGAATAGAATACCTGCTCTTCAGTGGAAAGGGTGTGTTGGGCATAGAAAAATATGTAATGAAGAACAACAGAGAAGGAGCAGTAGAAGACATTGAACTGGACTTGGAGAGTGAATTGCCCTAAATGTATTGTTCCTTAGTTTATATTAAATGGTAGTGGATGGCTATGTCAAAAATATCTTTTTTATTTCTTTACCTTCTTTCAGGCAGCTCCCCTGAGCTGAATGAATCAGAATATCAGTGGATATGCTATGAGGCCATTTGTACCCTGACAGGTGTGTGCAGACAAGTAGAGGGTCTAACTGAGTTGGGCCTTCCCTGCAGATATTCCCCCGGTGCATGTCCTTGTCTTGTGGAGTCTCACACCACATGGCAGCCAGCCAAAGGATGAAGATGGGGAGTGGAGCTCCTCTTATGCCTGTTACAGGCACTAGTGAACTAGATAGGTTCTTATCAAGACTGTAACAGTCCTACTGTATTAGGGTCCTAATCTAAGTTTTTCTTGTTATTTCCAGAAAAGATAACTGTAGTTGGAAGTACATGGGGAAGGATTCTGTTTCTTCAAGCTTCCTTCTCCTATGCTCCTCAAACAAAAATGAGAATGAGAAACAGAAGGAACAATGGATGTGTTACCTGGTGTGACTTACATTGTCTCGTTGTCACTCAGGGTGACACGGTTGACAGAGTGCAAATATTTCTCTTCTCCATGCCTCCTGCAGTAACATCTAGAGGCTGCATCCTTCAGAAGCCCAGTCAAACTTTGTTATGATCCTTACAAGATCTACTTTAAGATTTTTGTGAGATTTTATGTGACCATGTAAGTTTTCAACTCAATGCATAGCTTAGTCTGTCACCCCCAGAAGCTACAGGCCATGTACACTTCTGTTTTCCTGCAAAGGCTCCCAGAAACAGTGCTTTGAGCTCAAACGTGTCTTGGTTTCTGAAAAGTCATGATACTGGAAATGTGTTTCATCTTCAGAAGACAAAAAAGATGTAGTACAGCTGATTAGTTTTGTCTCCAAAATAATAGTGCTTATACTCAGGACAGGATTTTAATTGAAGACTTAATTTAAAATTCTAGGTGTTCAGGAATTCATAATGTACTTGGAATTCTGGATCTCCAAGAACTTATCTTGCACTAAAGAAATTTTTTTAGATTTAAACATGTGGAAAAATATTACAGTTTTACTATGTGCCAATTGTCAATATCTGCTTGCATTCTTCAGTCATGAGAAATGGACACAACTATTTTGGAAACTATGGGAAAAAAACCCAAAAAACCCTCCAAGTTTAGAAATCCTAGTGGTTAGTTGCAGTTTCTGTGAAAAGTGTTTATTTGCTTGTTCACTTAAATTTTTTGGCTACTGCATATCTGAAATGTAAATGTTTATGCTTTGTGGAAAGTAAAAATAAAAACATATAAGAAAATAGATTTTAATATATAGGGTAGGAAAAGCTTAGCATAAGGGCAAGAGAATTGACAATTGATAATATTAAGCAAGAGAATAAGACAAATTCAGACCTTTTGCTGTATATTAGTGAGGCATGAAAAGGACTAGAAACACTTTGATATCAAAGAAAGTGGTCATGAAAGCACACAAGAAGTCTTTGGCTTTTTCAGGAGCAGTCAAATACCTGAACGGTGATTTTCATGTTGACCAGCAATATTAGGTGTCATAGTTTTTAAAAATCCGCCTTTGAGTCCAACAAAAATATAACTTTTCTTGTCTTGGGTTAATGAATGTGCGTGCACAGCTGTTCAGAGCTCGGCTGGACTTCCCATTCCACATGCACGTTTAAGATGTCAATGATGCTCCCTTCCTGTGTTATGGGAAAAAAAATCTCAACATATTTCACAGGTCTTCTGAAAAGGTAGAGAGTGTGACAACAGGTAATTTTAAGCAGGTTACAGGCTGGTGTTTATGGCATCTGCAAGACTGCTTGTGTAAGTATCAAATGAATCTGTGCTCCACTTTTCAAGTGAGTGCTGAACCACTGTTTTATTAGTTTTTCTCAGGAGGAAGCAAATTTGTACATCCTGGCCATCTTATTAGTTGTTCTGCACTGTACTGTACAAAAAGAAATCAAAGAAAAAACCCTCTCTGTTTCTCATATTGCCAGGAGAGAAGGATTGTTTAAGCCATCTCTGTCACCCAGCAGGCAGGGGACATGCCCAGCCAGCAAGAAATACAGATTCATTTTTCTCCCTCATCTGCTACCAGATTGGTTATACAAACTGTGTAAGACATTCTTTCTGAGACAGCGGTGGGTTTTTCTTCTCAGAAACAATGGAACAAAACAGACTTAAGATTTTGTTGAAATAATATTTCTGAATCCTTATGCCGCTTAGCTCCTTTTTTCTCCCTTACAATCCCCTTTCTTCTTCATCAGATGTAACCAAATAATAAGGATTTTGTCAGAATATCCCTAGGCAAAGGCATAGACCAAACTCAGCAAAACTGCAACCCAGTAAAACTGAAATACTTTGTCTTTTGTATGTGTGCTATTTGTTTGCTTTCTTTTACATTACTACAACAATTGTGTGTATCTTCAGGGCAAAAAATGTTTTAGTGGAAAGGGAAGGTCTTATACCATTGCAGAAATTCAAATATACAATTAAAAATATTGTTTATTGCCTTCAGGAATAGAAGTGTCTCAAAAGAAATAAAAGTTTAACATAATGTGAAGAGTTCAAGTACTGTCCTTTTAAAAAAAACTTGTAAAAGGGTCTTGTTCAGTTTTTCACCAGCTCTTTATTCTTCATGCCTGACTCAGAGGGACCTTATTGATATCTTGAGAGGAACATCTTGAAATCTTTAAGTTGACACATCCATGCCTTACAATAATAGCACTGGGCATTTTTTCTTCCAGACTTCCCAGAACTCATACGAGACAGCTATTTTTATGCCACCAGATTTGCCAGCTCATCTTCCACTTTCTCATTCCATTGCAGATATTCTCAGAACCTCCTGACACCAACTAAATCATTAGGGAGAGATCTAAATTGCCCAAATCTTCCAGTGTCCTTCTGGTATACCATCAGCTCCTTAGCATGAGTGTCTAGAATTTCTGGATTGCCACGGAAATGGGATTAGCCATTTAAAGATTCAGAGCAATCATCTAGCAGTGTGTGGCTTGAGACCTTCAGAGTGAGGCTTGCCTGTGAAGAATGACTGCACATGTGAAAAGCAGAAGGAAAATCTCATTATTCTTTAAGACTATGGAATCCCACACAGTTTGTGCAAGGATGAGGAACTTGTTGGAACAGCCAGCTGTGAACATGGAACTGTAATAGGTCTTTCAGGAAAATAAGGTCTAGATCAAATTGAAAGAGCTGATAAAGGCAGTGTCCTCATTTCTTTCCAGCTTCCAGAACCTCTCCTAAGGAAGATGACTTACAATCTTTGTTTTCAAGAAAACCCAAAGGAAAATCACCTTGTTCAGGTTTCACTGAAAGAGGGAGATTTTGGAAAATCTGCAAGTGCAGAAGGATCTTTTCAGTTCAGAAACCTCTTCAGTTTCTAGTTTTGCAAAAATTATGCAGTGCAAATCCATCAACTCCATGTTGTGTGACCTGCTGTGGACAGCACCCATGATAAATGAAAAATGTAAAAGTGCATTTAATTATAAATATTTTTCTGGTAATCAGTTGCTACATTTAATGTCAACAGTAGCTCAAGGCTGTCAGGGTTCATAAAGGTCAGCAGACCCTTGGCAGAAGGTGCTCCATGCACAGATTTGAAAAGGATCAGTCCCCAGACTTGTATCTTTGCATATATTTGTAATGGTATTTGGTATTCTTCCCCTGACTCAAGGAAGTGAATAATAATTCTCCAAAGTGAAGTGTGCTCTGCTCTTTTGAGTCACTCCTCCCCATGTTACCCCTTTTCCTGGACAGACTATGGCATATCATCAAAGCTCTGTGTGCAGTATGCACAACTCTTTGGTGTGACGTTCCTAAGCTGCTGTGAAAAATTTTCCAAAAATCTTTTACTCAAATAGCACTACTCTTTCCTCTCTTCCTAATATGAAAGCGATGCATTTCTTCTTAATCTTTTTTGGGGTCTGTAATGAAACTTTAAAGGGCTGAAATTTCTCCATGCTACTTGTTTCTTTGAAAACAGCTGATGTACCAATGTATACTGTATTAAGGATTGACAACTGTGAGGAAAAAGAGTACAAGGAATCAGTTCTCCAAATTTTCAAAATACTCAAACCCCCTTAATATAAAAGAACATTGCTAAATGCCTTAACTGTTGAAAACCATGGGCGAATAAAATAGAAAAAAAGCAAATACTGCATCTAAGAATGCACGCACAATGTAATTTAACAGAAAGAAAACAGTTTTATTAGTAACATTCACATACTTTTGAAGTTTTAAAAACAGAGGCCAGCCCATTTTGGATAAATCTTGCCCCAGCATTAGATTTTAAGTAAAGAATATCAAGGTTTATTTTACCTGCAAAGAAAAATTGCAGACTGAGCTTGGATACAAGGCCAAAAGAGTAGTGCCCAAGAGCAAGGACCTTCTTTATCTAATCACCAGTATGACTGTGTTAGTATACTAAATTCTCCTTAAAATCACCTTGCAAATACAGAAGCAAAAAACGCTTAACCTTTGTCTCCAGACAGACTAGATCCTTCTAACTTCCATTTTGTACCCAGTAGTCATGATATTCAGTAGGCAGTCCTTGTGGAGAATCTGGAAAAGCTCTCCTTCACAGGCACCTATGCCTTAGCTTATAAAATAATTTATGCATCCTCTGAGGCACTTAAAGTCTTCAAAAGTTTACTAGCACTGCCATATCACCTCTTTAAAATGGCCTTCTCTATTCTCAACTGTTTGTTACTTGTTCTTTAGGTCAGCAGCTGTCACCTTTTGTGTGTGTGCAGCAGGAATTCTGCAGGGCTCCTGGGTACCACCGATGGTTTACAACTGCTTAGACAGCTAAAAAAATCTGGTCAGGGTGAAACTCTGCTTCACTGCCCGCACCTGCAGCTCAGGTGCCAGCCTGGGACCACAGGCTTATTCAGGTTGCCTCATTGCAACAGCAAGGAGAGAGGTAACAATCACCAGGTAAGAATTCAAATCACCTTGTAGAGATGTCTTGTAGGACTGAGAACTCCTGGCTTCTTGGCTTAGGTGCCCTGCTTACCAGGGAGGGATGAGGCTGATCCTACACCTGCCATAGAGTAATCCCTTATGCACCTGCAAAGTGGCAGCTCATTCCAGGAATAAGGAGGAAATCCAGTCATGGATTGGTTCATATTTTAAAGTAATTTAACAGAATGTTCACTATTTCTAGCTTTTGATGTAAATGCTTAGTAGATGAAGCACTTATCACAGCAGCTAGTGGACTATCCTAAGATCAGACTGCAGGATAAATCCCAAAGCAGAGGGGGGTTGAGCAATCACTATTTGTTGTGTCTGTGAAGAGACAAGTAATCTAGCACAGTTTGCTAACCTGCAGTAACACATTTATGTGACTGAGTACAAGTTTCAGATTGCTCTGAAAACTAATAAGCAGTTTTTGATGGCAATCCAAGAGCAGCATTGCACGTCATTGAAGCAAAGGCAATGCCCCACGTTAGAGTGAGGACAGGGCAAATATGTGGACTGTGAATTATTTCCCGTGCACAGCAGGATATTGATCCTCTTTACTTGTGTTTACGTTAAAGCCAGTATTGTTAAGTCTCCTTCAGCCCAGCAAGAAACTCAGCATGCCTCACCAAAGTCACGGCCTCCAGGCATGTTGGAGTACCAGCATCTGTGATCTCCGTGCACCCTGTGGTTGCAAGGGCCTTGTAGCCCTAGACTTCGGAGGAAAAAACTCACCATTATAGACATTCACTTATAATTAAGCTTTGCAGAACAGAAGTTTTAAACAATAGAGAGAATAAATGATCCATTCAAATGGAACTTTTAATTTTTTTTTTCTGGAATGGCTGTTGCCCTTAAACACACTAAGCAATGATGGGAAAATTAGCTTGCTAATGTCTAAACAGATTACATGTGTTACAATTTATGCTGTATTTAATTTAGCTCTGCTCAGAACTATTGTTGTGATTAATTGAAGAGGTACTGACACATAGGAAATATTTTGTATAATAAAAAGAATCAACAATGCAAAACCCATAAGTCCCAAATTCCCTTGCAGCTTAAAGCCGAGTCCATGTCTTATGGGGAATATTTCCATGCTAGTAAATGATGTCAGCCTCAGAGAGCTGCCAATCAGGAAACTTCTCCCAAATGCCTCCTCCACAGAAGCTTGAACAGTGAGCCAGCCTGTTATGCCGCAGCTGGGATCATTAGCAGTGGCTAGTGCCAGTACCAGCAGGCACAGTTTTACACCAAACTTTCCATTTGATCCTGGAGGGTACCAGCTTAGTTTGCAATGATGCCTATTTCCCAGCAACAACCATGTGCTACTTAAACACATAAAGAGTTTAAAGGAGCTGGTCTTGCTCTGCTGGTCCATTTACTTGTCCTTGTAGCCTGAAGGGTCTTCCTGTTACAGTAAAGGGAATTTTTGTTGAGCAGTGCAGGATACTGACTCTAATGGCAACAGCACAGATTTGTTTCAGAATTTTCTAGTATGTTTTACTTCTACCATTTTCCAAGAAAATTCACTGGATAGATTTCTTTTCATATTAGGCATAATTCTTCTTGCAGACTTTCATTATACAGTTCTACACAGTCTTGTGTTGGAGATAGAAAGTGAGGTCTGATATCCAAACTTAAATCGAAAAGCTGACTGGTTCTGACAAAAGCTTTTGCAGAATCCACTACCGGATGCTTCAGAAGAACAGAGAAAAAATGCTGAGAAATATGTTCAAAAGAAAACTGTCCTCGAAAAGTCTGTGTGTGCCATGCTTATGCATAACATATATAAATAGATTGCTGTTATTTGGTCACATAAATACTGGTTATACACAAAACCTCATCTATATAATTGCAGTCATTGTTATCTCCTAAACTGAGAGCTCTTTTTTCAATTTCATGCAAGGTCTGGCCTTTGGAATAATTTGTGGGAACGTGTTTCCCTTTTAAATGATGCTTTGCATCTGAAAGCATTTAATCTAACTGATTCGAAGATATGCCACCTTCTAGTTCCAAAACACAGTGACACAGATGTGCAATTAATGCTGCCTTTTTTGGCGAGGCAGTGTGGAGTTATGATGCCTCTGAGGTACAACCCAAGGGGCACTGCAGCCCAGGCTGGATTTTCAATGCCAGATTATAGGGTACGTCTTCAGAACAATGTATGTGTACATCTTAGAGCATCTTGTGAACCCTACTCCCTCATAAATAACCCTGGATTTATATGAAAATTGGGTAAATACAGACTTTATTAGAATAAATCATTTATTTGTAGAAATATATTTCTCTTTGCAGGTGAATCACCTTTAGAGAAGTTTCCTTCTGGTCAGCTATCTGCCAGGATCCAGGGAGCTGTATTTTCCCAGGGTGTTTTATTAAATGATTTGTGCGTACACAGAGAAAAATCTTTTAAATGCTGCAGATGCTTTGAAAGATAATCCTGCTGGAAACTCCATCTGTACTGAATGTAAAACCCTATCAAGACTGAAAAAGCTTCAAGAAAATCCACAGCCCAGTTTCAGCTACATCTGTGCTACCCTACTAATTGCTACTACTCCTCAGTTTTTAAGATTTTAAAGATACCTTGCAATCACATGTTTCCAGAAAGAAAAATATTTTGTGATTCTTTAGCCTAATTTTATGAAAATCTCTTTTTAAATTTTTCTTCCAATCTGTCCTTATCTGCAGAAGTGACCAAAATCCAAAATGTGTTCGTTCAGATCACTGAAAAAGCAATGAGGATTAAACTGATATTTGGTTTATTGTATCATTGATAACTGCTCAGAAGTTATGAAGATGTTGAACAGAACTTTGCAACTCTTTTCCTAGGAAATGCAAGTGATCATGATTCTTAAATTTTGTTTAGCCCTAATCAGTCCTTTGAGACTATAAAAATAAATGCTCTTCATGTCCTGCACCATATTTTAAAAAGCCTGTTCTCTATTTCTGTCTTTTCTCATGCAACATCTTAATTTCTGCTACTTACATAAAAGAAAGAAATGATGCTTCATTACCCTTTTCCACCCATACAGAGAGTCCGAAATTAATTTGGTATAAAGAACCAAAATACCAAAGTGTGATTAATTCTTTTATAGAAATAAACATGGTCAAGTGGCAATCTGCCAAACTGTGGTAGCTTTTGCCTTCTCCCTGTGTGCTTCTTTTGCCAGAACATCTTGGAAAACAGAGTGATGTCTTCCAGCTTGCACTTTCAGCAGGTATTGACCATCAGGAATAGTTCTGGTCGCCAGCATAACCTCAGGCAGCTGCTGCTGAGGGCTTTCCCTCAGAACTGTTATCCATAATGGTCTGAGGGTCTGACCAGGATTTCTAATCTCCCAGTGCCCTCACACACATCTTGAGTTGTATCAGAAGTCCTTCATGTTGGGACAATCCTGCCTGTTTCTTCTCCATACCCTTCTTCCCTTATTCATTGTTCAACATCTTTTAATAAATTGGGTTTGACCTGATGATCCAGTTATTTCTCAACAGTTACTAATAATTCCAGCTTGTATAAGTGTCCCAGAATAACCAAATGACATGGCATAGAGCTTCATACTTCATGACTATTTTGAGATATTGGACAAAACCTAATGACAATCATATGTTTTTCATCCAATGCCTTTCCCATAATTACAGGAACTCTTTTTTTTTTTTAGAAATTTTATCTACTGCAACCAAATCAGCAAGCAACAAAAGTCCCCAAACAAAACAGAGCAGGATTTTTTTCATATTATACTGGGACAACTGCAGTGGCAGAAATGCAGTGCTTCGTGTTTGACAAATCAGGGAGACCTAATGCTAATACAATGAAGTTAAAAGAAAAATTGATCAATTTTTCATGTTTATGTGGGGACAGGTGACACTGACTGCAATTGCACCTTCAGAACATCTGCTGATTGACATTACAGCAGTAAAGGTGGGCGACATGAAATTCTATACAGTAAAGACTTGGTTTGCATCCTTAGTCATGAAGTGTGAAGCTATTGTGTAATAAAGTGAGAAAAGGTTCTGTGAGGTTTGGCTCTGAATAACAGTGAAGAGCACTTACCAACCTCCAACAGTGCCTTTATTATGAGAGTCTGCGCTCAGGATATGCAGTTTGTGGGTGAGACTTGTTCCCAGATCATCTGATGTTAATAGAAGCTTTCACAGGGACAGAACTGGAACTAAAGCTTTAAAGAAATTGAAAGAAGCTGACTTGCACCATCCTTGTGCCATGATTTAACAGAGGGAAGGAAACTATCTGAGTTCCCATAGCAGGCAACTGTGTGAAGGAATATGTCACAGCTCCAGCTCAGCCTTGGCTATACCCTCTGACATGCCACAGACTCAAGAGGGATGAGCACACATCAAAAGATATTTCTGAACAATATGGACTGAATGAGAGCCTGTATGTCAAATCTGGAAAAACCCCTTCTAAAGACAAGGCCTTTAGAGAACTTGTTCAAAGGTAAAAACCAATAAAGATTATTAGCTAAAGGTCTGGAAAAGAGCAGATTACAGGCACCAGGCTTAAAAGGATATGAGCAAGAGAAAGTGCTTTAATTCCTTATAAACGCAATAAATGCATATACACGTAATATTTGGGGTGACTAAAGAGAGGGGCAATTAAAGACAGGGATGGGGTTTCTGGAAAGGCAAAATTGTGACGTATTAAAAAAACACATTAAAAGTGAAGAAATGGGAGGAAAAGCAGTTTTTTCTGAAGTATGGATGGGTCAGATAATCTCATGCTAAACACAAAGCTCAGTATTAGTGAAGCTCAGTATTCTCTCCAGTTTCTTTCAATTTTGTCAGTGGTGGCAGAGCAATGGCGTAGCTCTGAGGAACTACGCAGATACTGCCTTTCTCCTCTTATGTGAGACACCTCCAAACTGCATTTAGAAATGTTTTGGCTCAGATCAGGCTCAGATCCTCTTTCTTGCACCCCTGCAAATAAAGGACAAGGCCAGTATTTGTTCCTAAATTGATTGTCTGCCTTGGTAAGACTAACTCACACTGACAAGTATTTGTTCATGAATGTAGCCTGCAAGACCTCAAAATGAAACTTCTACTGAACAAGGCTCACATTGCAGAATTAGACTCATCCTTAAGGACCTATTTTTATTTTTATTTAGGACATCAGGGAAAGAGTAATTTCTTCCTGTCCTAGAGATCTGAGAACTTCCATTTTTTAAGGAACACAAGTATGAAACTTCCATTTTTTAAGGAACACAAGTATGAAACAGCTCCTCTAGCAATGCAGACATGTCATTCTGCTGCTGTCAAACTCTGAATCTGAAATTTAACTAGAGAATGGAGTGATGTCATCATGGTCCTGCTGAGTTGTATAATTCTATTGTTATAGAATTACTGAGCCTTCCTGATATTTTATGTATTTATTAGGGTTCCAAATTATTTCTAGGGATATTTTTCCTTAATACTAGTCCTGCAGTTTTTTTCTATGTTGTTTACAGCTTTCAAATAATCAATGTCAAGATCACCATGTTGAAGGCATAAATTAGAAGCAAAATAGGATTTTGACAGTGATGCAGAGGTCATGCTAATCCTCACAACAGAGTTAATGCCTTGTAGACTTGTAAATTTACCCAAGGCAAATGCTGTAGCTTCTAGTTTGAACTGTGGGCACAGTGTGCTATGAAATCATTACAAACCCACACACTTCAGCTGATGCAGATGATGATTCTGTGATTCTATGTGGGTTCACTTCTCCAGACACGATCTTTCCATAATGCCAAAAGCCAAGAAAACTTCTAAGCAGATTTCTCTCCTTCAGCACAGTCTGAAATGGTTGTAGGAAGAAAAAGACTATAAAGCTGGAATAGGAATTTCATTCTCTAGTGCTATACCTGAAACACTGAAAATGTCTGATGCAAAGAGGTTCTGAAAAGTAGAGGTGACAGAGGCCCTGATTGTCTATTGAATGCATATTATGCTACCCCCCACCCCCCTCAAAAAAAAAAATAAAAATTCCAAACTGCTTTGTCTTGCAGCCTTTTCCCTGCTTTGTTCCAATAAAACAGAATGACAACCTTTAATGTTTTGGAGGGAATTTCACAAGACCTCATATTGGCTTTGTGTATTTTGATAAGTGACCATGCAGGATTTTGCTGCATGAAAAGTTGCAGTGGCTGTCATTAAAATTGGCTGCCAGTTAGCAGGCCAATGTCCAAGGAAGTTGATGGTATAATTAAAATACTGTGGGCTGTTACAACCCACTCCAGAAGGTGAGGGTAATCCAGGTTCCTGTTAACAGATCTCTTGGGGTGGATTAGAGTGGAAGGAGACTGGATGATCAGTGTTTGTAAATATATGTATGAAGGGTTTATTTTAGAAAAATTTGGTTGCAATGGAAAGCAGGCATGCAGCCATTTTCCTTACTGTTATCTACGGTAATATGTCAATATTATCATAAAAATATCACTTAAGAAATCACATAAAGAAAAGAAAGAGAAAGAAAGAATAAGAGTAGAAAGGTACATAAGCACCACCCCAGATCTTGGCATGAGACATTGTTGCATCTTTGATATCCCTTCTTCAAATACACTCGGGCTCAGTGAGAGCGCCCAGGCACCTCCCCTGGGGTGAGCTTTCAATCCTCTGGTGGAAAGCCTCAGGAATGAGTCTGGGGGCACTTTGGCGTCTTTGATGGTTTGTGACACCTCCTAAGATATGACAGCTGCCTCTCACATCAGCGCAGTTGAGCCG
>JAYDZK010000001.1:53454455-53466321 GCA_034509185.1 Euphonia xanthogaster
GGATCTGCCTCTTATCAGCCTCAAAGCCCGGCTTGTAGCCTCTGGTGGTGATTGTTCAGACCAGAGGTTTGCCATCAACCCAAAAACTCTCCTCTTTCCCTTTCACCTCTTGCAGGGGTGCAGTCATGGCTTCAGCAAAGCACCCTGCCCCTTCCACAAACGGGCAAATGTTCTGAGTCATTAATCATTAATAGACCAGTCTCTCACATGGGCAAATGTTGATGTTCTGGTGGGAGCCATTGACTCTACTCTCAAACAGGGGAACAGAAAGCAATAACTTTCTAGAATTCCCAAGGAAAGAATGGAGGAATTTGACTCTTTGGCAAAGCAGATTTTTTTATAAAATGCATATGAATTAGAATTTCCAGGAGCAGAAAGATAAAAATAAAAAGCCCCAACCCATTCCAAAAAAACCCCAAGTCCACAATGCTGGTGATGTGATTGACACAAAACACTTCAGCAAAACACCATCTGAACCTACCTGTCCTGACAATCAGCCCATTCCTCTGAGGGCTGCTATGGGAAAAATTCATTGCATCAGACAGTGACAAATGACAAATGTTGGTTGCAAATAGCATGGCCCTGGATGTCTACATGGGGTCACCAGAGGAATTCTGGGAATAGACACTACTGGGGGGGGGACGGGGACGACTCCCATTGACACACTTTAGGGGGATGGAGATAACAATCAACAATACGTTTGTTTGTGTCTCATACAAGCAGTATGGGCAGAAGGGCTGAGACAATGGAGACCAAGTACACAGCACAGATGGGGACATTTCCACTGCTGCCTTTTAGTGGGGTGGTGGGACCCACAGAGGGAAGCATGCTGATTTATCCAATGGTGAAAGGAGGCTTACAGAGTAATTAACCACTGTTTTCAGTAGTATGGCATGTTTAACTTCCCTGTTGTGATTATTATTCAAACATGAGGCTTGGGAAAGCAAATGTGGGGAAGTGTTCTTGGAACAGTTCATGCACAATGCTCTCAGCGCTGGGTGCTTTCTTCTGCAAATGGTCTTTGTTAGCAGGTCATGTGGATCCACAGAAACCACTTATGGTCCCTGCACTCATACTCCTTGCCAGAGAGGTCTCCTAGCTATTTTCCTTGGCTGTTTCAGAGTTAGCTTTTTCTTTCAGGCTATGCTGGATGCCACATAATGGTGTGACTAATTGAAGTAGTTTCTTTCCCTTCTCCTCCCCCAGATCTCTTGATTAATATTTTGTTGTATACCTTAATTAGCACTTTTCTGGCTTTTGGCTGCTTGTAACTCAGAGGTTTCTGAATAGACTCTAGTAAAACTTTACACATTGCATTATGACAAATATTGTAAATACAAACTCCTTACTAGATTTGCAATTATATCGTGCCCACAGAATTCTATTAAAAACCCAGCATGACACTGCAGATGGTGAAATGGGGAATGGGCTGCTTCCTGTATGCATGGAAGTAATTCTGGTAAATCCCATCATAATCATGTTACGAAGTTAGACCATTAAAAGGAGAATAGCAATTGTTAGCCTTTCTAATAAAGTTTGTGTTTTCTGGGGTTTTTATTTCATTGGCTCAGTTTCCTGCCCACTGAATCATACTCTCAAATGTGGTTTGTATACAAAGACACAGAGGAAGCCAGGTCTGCCATAGTTTTCTTGAAAAAACACCTGTTTTCACTGTAAGAAATAGCCTCTGTAATTTCACTTAAAGAAGTTTAAAATGTCTTAAACTTCTGTTTTTAGCCTCACACACGTAAAGTTATCCTGAATGAAGCCCAAGGTATATTCACAATGGGTGGGAAAGAGTAAAGCTTTACACAGTTTTAGAGAGGGTCAGAGGAAGATGGCATCCCAAACATGGCAATATGGTCTCCTCTTCAGCAGCAATGAAGCCACCTGCAATTTTGTGCCTCCTGATATGAGTCCATTGAAAGGGGGCTGCTTTGAGACTCTGTGAACATGGCTTAACATAAGGAAGCGTCTACTTTAAGCTCTTTGCATACACCTTACTTGCTCTTGGAGGGGGACAGAACGTCACTAGTGTGAATTTATTTGATGTAACTATTGTTCTTGACCCTAAAACTATTGCTTTCACATTATAGGTTGCTAGTGAAAATTCACGTTTTCTGGGTAAGGGTAAATTTCCTGGGTTTTGTGTGGTTGGGTTTCTTCTATTTTTGTTTGTTTGTTTGTTTTTGTTTTGTTTTAGTTTTTATGTGGTTTTGTTTGTTTGTTTTTTGAGTTTTGATTGGTTTTTTGATTTTTTTTTTTTTTGGTAAGGATCTGGCTATACAATTTCTCTTAATACGGGGATGAACCCCTATAGCTGAACTCCTATAACTAAACCCCTGTGAGGAAATATGCCTCCTTCATATGTCATGACTTAGCAAATCAATTACATTTCTACAAAATGGAAAAGGCAAAAGTACAGAAAGACAATTAATTATGTCCACTGCTCTGGACATGTGATCCTTGATGGAATACTTTTAAATTTTATTTATATATTTTTTAATAGAAATTTTTGCTTTAGGCATTGCATCACTTGCTTGGAATGAAGATTATGGGGACTGAGACTTTACTGACATCAACTACATTAATACAAGCCATCTACATTTATGAAAGAAGAAAGACATCAGTAAGTGAAACAAGCAATACGTATGTTGTTCCTGCTGAATAAAGCCCAGTTCTGAGGACAGATGCTTGGATGGTGTGCAATAATAATCTGTCTTTCTATAAAAACTGTCACTCTGTGTCTTATAAAAATTTAATAAAGCAGGCATGTAGAGCCAGATGGTAATTTCCTGTTATTAAAGCTTTAAGGGACAAATTAATCTCTGTTGTACCCTCCATTGACTTCAACACTGTCTCTATTGACTTGAATGAAATTACGTTGCAGATAATTTGGATGTGGGTTCTGGAGGATGGGAACCATTTAGGTACCTTTTAGGGAATCATCTGTGTAAAACTTCTACATTTCATGTAACTGTCATGAGTTGTCTGCATCTTTGGACACAACATCACCATATAGTTCCTTGCACTACTAAGACACCAGCTTTGCCCTGTACCATGGAGCATGGTGCTAAGGTATTTGGAAATAGCCTGAAATAGACTGGCATAAAGATTTATAGTGCTGAAACAACGTTAAAATGTTGCTGGGTTTGGAGCAAGTTCAAATATATCTGTGGAACTGTGAAGTGCATATTTTTGAGTCAGACCCCAAGGCTCATATGGGCCACAAAAGAAGAAGTTTAATGGGTTAATGTGTGTTCAGGTTCAGGTGGGAACATGCAGGTACCTCCCCTGGAGAAGGGAGTTTTATACTGTCTGATGCAACACCATGGATCATGTGCAGTCCTCTGGTGGAAGACCCCAGAAAAAGAGTCTGAGGGTGCTTTGGGGATCTTTGATGGTTTACGACCCCTTCTAATGACATGAGCACTGTTTGGCCCATGCTTAGCTCTTCTTCTGAACCTGTGCCATCTTCTGTCTAAATATTAAATATTAAAAGAATAAACGGTATTAATTTTATTTTCCTGTGATCTGGAGAACAGATGCAAAGATATGACTAGTTTTACATATGCCAGCCATCCAGAATTTAAACTGCTTGAGCACTGGTAGCTGCTGAGCTGAGTTTTGAAGAACGTGAGGGTTTGAGGAGTGCACCCCAGGGGGCAGACAGTGGGGCTGGACAGGTTCTGACCAGACCCCACATATGCTTCTCAGAGCAAGCATCCAAATTATAACCAACCTGGGATGCCTCTAACTGCTACAGTCTCTAATGCTGTAGCCCAGTTGAGGAAATAAATCTCAATTTAATGTGGGTACAGAACTATAGCAGTTGAAGATTTCTGTAGATACGAGACAAAAAAAAAAAAACAGCACAATTTTTTTCTTTTTTTCAGAAAACAGCACTGTGCTGCCTTTCATCAATGATATAGACCATCTGATGTTACACAGGAATGCTAGTGTCAGAGTATGTGTGACAATCTGAAAAGTAATTGTAAATAAAAAACCCCATAGTTTTAATCTATTTTCCCTTATCTATGAACAGAAGATGTTTTTCTGGTTATAATGAAGATAAACAACTTCACCTCTGTGCTTTGCTCTGCTCTAGGGATACTGAGAAGTGGGGAACACTGTGATTACTCTATCATTTCAGCAGTTGTTTGCAATGTACCTAATTAGTCCTGGTAGAAACAAAGGTGAGAGCAACATAAACCGCAAAAGGAGTTCAATGTATCTTGCTTAACATGGAAATTGTGGCCAAATATAGTCATTTGCAAGCAAAAATATCCTTACCTTCCTTAGTTTCCCTGAACAAGTTATTTGAATGGGAAAAAACTAAGAAACTTCCTTTCCCTTTACCACTTGAAAATAGGACTTTGAATCAGAATAGATTTTGTTTATCCACTTACAGCAACTTAGGGCTTTGATGAAGCCCTTATGACTTTTGAACAGAAATGTTAAAGGCATAAGCCACCACCTGACTGGGCTCTATGTAGTGTGCACTGGTTACAAATAGCTTGGTAAAAGTTGAGAACTCATTAAGTATTTGGCACTAAAAACAAAACCACAGAAGTTCTTTATTGAGCACAAACAGCTGCAGTTGAGTACATATTTCCAGAATTTTAAGATAATGAATTTTGGCACGTTGTTGGTTTTGTTTGTTTGTTTGGTTGGTTGGTTGGGGTATTTTTGGCTAGATGTTTTTTATTTCATTCTAAGATATGAACTGAATGTACTGCACTTTGCCAGTGTGATTAGACTGTCAACAATCAAAGTGAGTGCAAACAACAGAAATAAAAGATGTGGGAATCTGACACTTGGACTGAGATTTTCAACTCAAGAGGTCTGGGTTTAGATGAAAACAGACCTTGAGACAAATTTCCAGATTGTAGGTGTACCAATGGTTAAAATATAAAGATAAAATCTGAGGAATTGAAATTGTGTTAACTCAGCAAGGACTTTGGTGTGTTTCAGTGCAGCACAAGGAGGACATTGAGAAGGACATTGAGGACATTGCCATACACAGCCACATGGGGAGGAAGGAGGCAATATTAAAGCAGGTAGAAAATAAGTTGTTCTTGGATTGCTCAGGCCATTAATGTGACTAATGCCATGAAGCGACAGATCTCAGATTCCTTCAGAGATGTTTGTTTTTGAAAATGTTGGAGTGTGCAGATTTTGAAACTCAGGCCATTAGAGATGTATTTCCTTTTCTGGTGAAGCACAGTTTGAACTTAACTATGGATTCTGAGGATCATACCTAAGTCACCTAAGCCTGACTTCTAGTGTGGAGCGGCCCAGGCTTTTATCCTTGATACTTGGATGTGAGGAGCCGAAGTCCAGGCCACAGCATGTGCATAAGCACAAGGTGGTTGTCCAAGGCTGTGTTACAAGGGAAAAATGGATCAGGAGGATTGCCATACTGAAGAGCAACCTTTGCCTGTGCTTGCCCTTTCGTCTTCCCAGCCTGATGTTACCACAAAATACGCTGAACATCACAGGCTATTTTGGGACACTGAGATTTCATTCACACTTCCCTGAGAAAATGTGAAGAATTGCAGATGACTGAGGGGATAGAAATTAATGTTATCTTTCTGTTGTTAGGTCCTGTGTGATTTCTACTTTCTCCCACAGGACAGTTTTGCTACTGCAAGTGATGGGCTGTGACAAATAGACTGAATTTCATTGTTTGCCTTTCCGTGATATAGGGATTAGTATAAATCATGATGGATCTTGTATGGTCCTGCAGAGTCAAACCTTGACATCATAATCCATCAACTCCACTGCAAAGGTTTTCCCTGTGTATCCTCTACCATAACACTCCAATGAAGGAAATACAGATTGGCTGCCGGGCTGTTTCCTCATGGCCTCCACATGTACAGTTAATTGAAATAATGCTCTAATAATTCCATCTGAATTCCTCATTTCCAAGAACTGCTCAGGAATCAAGAAACAGAAGTTAAGATTGCTTTAGTTTAAAATATCAATTTTTGCCTTTGGTCTTTTTTGATAATGGGATTTGACAGACCAAAATATCTTTTGAGAAAAATTACTAGAAAGCTATATCCAGAAATCTATGTGACAAACTTTACCCACAGCTTCCTTATCATCTTGATATTATTTGCAAAGTATTTTCCATTTATTTTTGTATAATGATTGTTAAAATTGCCCAGAACCTCTTTTTAAATCAATGTTTTAGTCTAATTTTAGCCTTTCATAGGATGTGCCCTGAAACAATGTTTGACACTATGAAATGTGCATTTTCCCTTCAAATCAACATTGCCTTACTTTGGTGCTGTTCAGAACTAGTAAACTGAGGGTAACTTAACAGCTCTCTGGTAAAACCTATGCTGTTTTCCTTTCTGTGAAATGTCCATTCCAGCTGGACACAGAACAAAATCCCTCACACTGTGAATGATGAAGGACTAGAGGGGAAGGATGAAGGACCCAAGGAGGCTGTGAAAATCTGCAGCCTTGCTAGTTTTCAACACTTTACTAGACGAGGTCCTGAGCAATCCGGTTGAATTTTATGATTTTCCCTACTTTAAGCCAGAGAGAAGACTAGATGATTTTAAAGGCTTCTTCCAAACAAGGTTATTCTGTGAGTCTATATTACCTGCACAAGTTTTTCTGTGGCCTTTCTCTGACTCCTGGGGGGAAAAAAATGGAAATACCTTATGCATAAAAGATAGTGATTATATCAAAGTTAACATATGTATTCTCAGTAAAATCATTACCAGAGTGTACACATTCCTGGAGGGCATTGTGAAATGTAGTTTAAAATGCACCTTGGACAACCAGCCCAAACACATGAACCCTCTGTGTACACTCTAGCTGCCTTTGCAGTGTGGCATGTCATAAAAAATTTTCTTTGAGAGTCTATAATGACCTCTAGGTAAAATACAATTTGAAGTGTATACTGTAATGAGCTTTTCAGGTATTCACAAAGTAAAAACTTGTGACTTGAAAGTCAATTAAAATTCTTACACATCTTCTTAGAATTGCATAAATGCTGTTGGAATACCATAGTAGATTCCAGAATATCTTCAAAAACGTAGTAACCTCTGCAATTATCTTTGACTTGGTCTTTGCAGATGTCATGACAGGTCTGTTGCAGAGGAACTGAGTCCAATTTTTCCCTTAACAAGCTAAAGTCCTTCTAAAACTGAGAAATACATCCCTTTTTCCACTGGGGCAACTTCATGCAGAGCCAAGGCTCACCTCAAAAGGGAGCAGGCTCCATTTTGATTCTGCTTTCTCTCTGACAGCATGCAGGTAGGAAGTGTTGGGGAGCAGCTGGGGTGGAGATGAGGCTCTCTTTGGTCATCCTGTGCTGGGTTCAGAGTGGCCCTGGTCAGCACTACACAGGAATATCCTGGGCTCTGATGGATTTTACATTCTTTGTTTTATAGGACACTAAGCCAAAATCTTTCAAAATGGGAGTGCCCAGTGATGCTTGGGATGAATGAGCAACCCTGCCCTGAGGCATGGGTGCATTTTCCAGGATGACTGAGGTGTCACTGCAGATAAAAATCATTTGGCTTGTGCTCTGTGGCAGGCAGTGGTTTTCAACCGGGAGTAAGACAAATTTTCAGAGTAAAGCTGAAAATGATCTTGAACTGAACAAAAGTTGATTTGGTTGCCAGGCTTAGAAGTAGGGTTCTCAGGTCACAAAAATAGATGTTTTCAAGAAATCCCCTGCCAGAATTGTAAATAGTGACACATCAGGTTTTCAGTGGTCAGAACATTCTTTGTGTGTGTGTAAATAACAAGAACATCCCTGGTACTGAGTGCTCAAACAAAGATTAAAAGTCACAGGGATGTCAAACAATACCAACTGTGTTGCCTTCTGTGTACCTGTACCTAATGGCTTATCTGGATGCTGTCCTCAGGAATCCTCACACTACAGAAGATAAAATGATTTATTTTGTTCTCAGCAAAGCCTTAAATTGCTTTTCCTTCAAGTCTTTAATACTCAGAGCAAGGTTTGAAAACATCAATTTTCTTTAAGTTAGGGAACAGCCTTTCAACAGTGAAGGAAAATGTGTATTTTGGCTAAAGTAACATAATACTCACCTCTAATCCTTCAGTGCAAAGACAGTAGGAGAGATGCAGCACCAGAAAAACTCTAATTTTCTCCCTGCTCAATGTTTTGAGCCCAAACCGAACCTTCTCCTGTAAATGTAACACTTACTATATAAAATATTCTGAGACCAAATTCTACATTTGTTCATTACAGCAAATAAAATTGTAGAACTGTTTTATTTGTTTTCTTTTAGTGCTGTATTTTACCATGTAAGTGTCCCAGAAATCCACTGACAATTCACTGAGATGATCCACCCAGAAAGACTTTGATCTCTAAACATGACAAGAAAAATCATGGTTACTTCAGTCTTCCCAGTGTCACACACTGTACATGTCCATTACTGTAGACTTTTTGTAAGAAATGTTTTTGGGAGCTTGGAAAAGAAAAGGCTGGTTGGGTCCCAGTTCCACAATGTGTTTAATTACATCTATGATTGTGGGCCTGCTGATTGAGATGGGTTCAAAGTCATCAGCTTAAATCAAGCCTGTGCTTTGGAGCAAGACTCTGTGAGATCATCTCCTACCCATCATGCATCCAAAGCTTTCAGATTTAAACACATGGCTTTACGAAATGGCTGCAACATAATTTTCCAAGGTGAGTGTTAAGTAGAATGAGTTGGCAATATACCAAATTAATTTAGAAGACTACATAAACAATAGTATAGACAGAGCTGCAGATTTTTTCTCCTGCTACACTCATACATCTAGTGTTCTCTGTAGGAACTTTTTATCTCTCCTACTCAATCTATTTCATGAAAAATGTACTTGAAATAACATTAAGGCTTGCATTTCCCAATGCTTCCTACTCGTCTTCACAGCTTAGTGATAATGAAGAGGAAGTTTTGTTCTGGGCCGTTTCTCAGCTTCTAGAGCACCCACATAACAGACACGTGTGAAAATGACTCAAAATGTGATGAACAAAATCTCACTACATCTGCATCTTGCTCCTAATGACACACTTTTATTCATTTTTCAAGCTGCAACAACCATCTCAGTCCCAAGATCATTACAGCCCTTTAAATATTCTAAACAAGGGTGGGTTTTGCAGTATTCATGTTGTTCATTTAGCCACAAGTAGTTTTAAAATATTTTTTACAATGTTTTTAACTTATGACAAGATACTAGCTGAGAAAAAACTATCAAATTAAAGTATTGTAAGAAAAAAGACTTAACAAGCATCAAGCACAAGCCAAATCAGCAAGAAAAGGGAAACAGCCCAGTTTTCCTACTAAAGTGAACAAGTGTTAACATTTTGGAGGATAAACTGGTGTGTGCACAGCTGTGCAGCACTGGTGTGGGAGAGGTCACTACTAATCTCTGAGGCTTCATTGCAAAACATGTGTAAGAATCGAATCTGGGTTCTGTTGTAAATCTCTCTCGATGGTTTGGACATTTTTGAGTCTTCTGGCATGCAAAATCATCTGTGCTTTGATGATCAGCTGCTCACTTTGACTGCAAGGACAGGAACAATTAGTATTGTCCTTTGAGTGCAGCACTTCTGTTTTCTCGGCCCAAAATAATAATGAATTTTGTTCATGTTCTGCCCTTGCAGGAGGTAAATGACCATCCAGGCACAGTCTCCATGTCCTCCCATTTTTGTAGCCCCTATATTCTCTTACCATTTTTCTGCCTCTTAATTTTTCACAGCTCAGTTTTATGAAATGACTTACTGCTTCCCACGTCTCATTTCTACATTTGCTTAGTCTCTACATATCCTTCTTCTTATCCTCTCCATGTTGTTCTTTTGCCCTTTGCTTCTCACTTACCCATCTGGCACAGCACTTGGACCAATGGCTTCCCACAGTTTGACTAAACAGGCAAGGCAGAATTTTCCCCAGTGTTTTCTCTGTGTCAGTAGACTAAGAAGTGAAAGAGCCTTTTTTAACTGGTAGTGAGTGCTGCACCAGATCTGATCTTGTCCAATACACCACTAATGTGATGCTTTTCACCCAGAACTGATTGAAGATTCATATCTTCCTTCCTTCCTTGATCTGAATAATACTAGGACCATTACAATTTTTGTTTTGTGACCAGGAAATTCAAATAAGCCACCAACTCACAGGGGTTTCTAAAGAAAAAATACCTTCCTGACCATATGACTGCTGAGAATTCTTTATAAAAAAGCAACGTCATGCTGAACATACTGAAATTGTGAGGTTGGTGATGGTTGGAAAGGGGAGCTTGGATAGATTGCTGTCCTCATAACAGGCAGCTTAAAAGCTCCTGGATACTTGTGTGGTAGAAATTTTACATCTCTAAATGGACTCTTCTGAAGTCCATCCATCCTGACATGCTTTGAATAAATTTTAGGCTCTACCAAATGGCATTCTTTGATGGAAATCTGGAAAGGTATTTTCATGCGAGTTAGGTAACTCAGGAGAATTCAACAAAGTCCTTGAAAAGGTAATTACAAGTTTCTGGCACTTCTAGGGAGTGTTCCAGAGCAGAACTAACAAACAGACACTTCTGTTGTCCTCCTCAGATTTTCATACCTTTCCAAAGACCCTGAAGGGAAACCAGGGAGGCTGCATTCCTAAGCCAGGTGCCTGAAATTTGGAGGCCCACTGCCAGGGACAGCTTTTCCCTTATTTTCTCTGAGAAGTCAACAGCTTGGGAGCAGTGCATGAGGAAGCAAACTAAAGAGCAAGAGGGCAGCGCGTCAATATATTCAAACAACAAAGAGAAAAGGCATGGATCATTCTGTAGCTCAAGTACTGGAGAAATCTTAGGCAGAGAAGCTAGGTGAGGCATTTTCAGCTTTCTAATAGTTTCAGGGTAACGTGACTGCTGTTAAGATGTTGTGTTCTAATATCTACGTCCATTAAACAGATTAACATATCAACATAACCTAAAGGATGTGAACATAACCTAAGGGTGATGATGCAAATATGCAAATGGTTGTTGGCTGCCCACAAGGCACTGGGTTTAGGATCTGTGTAAATCTCAACTTCCAACAGGGGGCTCAGTTTAAGGATCTGGGACTGTGTATTGGCTTGGAAACATGTATAGTGTTATTGTCAGATTTATCTGCAAAACCATGGGTAGCATAAACAAAGTCTTATCCAAGAAAACTCAGTGTAGGGGTCACCTTATACCCACAAAGTTATCAGCTAAAATATTAGATGATCTGAAAGAATAAGGTCATAGAGAGCTCCTGGGAGCTGACTAACCTTTAACTTGTCATGAAGAATAACTCCTCTTTAATTAGTTGTTCTTTCTTAGATTATCCTACCTTTAAAGCCCACTGCCTTCTCAGTTTTGTTCTCCCAGTACAAAAATAGCAGTAGTTACTGGTTTGAAGTCAATGTGTTATTTTTGTTTGGATTTTTTTGTGCATTTCATAACGCTTTTTGTGAAGAGGTTTATGTTCCAGAATTAGAAGTGGCAAGAGGAAGAGGAAATTTCACCTGGACAGCAGCATCAGAAAACACACCAAAAAAATACTGGGGAAAAAAAAGGTTGCGCTGGCAATTGGAAAAAAACAAATTTGTAGCTAATCTACATGAGCCTGAGGTTACTGGAGTGCTAGAGATAATAGAATTGAAGGTTTCCACTAGAGGAGGATCTATTACTTTTTGTAGATGAGTTTGAATAAACAGCTATTTAACTTTGCTAACACTAGAGACTGTGTAGTCTCTACTCCTTCAAAACCAAATTTTTTTGGTAGGATTCTTTGGCTGTGTCCTGGGTTGACTGTATGATGATTTTATCCCCAATCGTCTTGTTCTGTTTATGCTGAATAATAAGTTTTGCGCCTTTAAGACTTGTCCTGAGAGTGAAG